>JAXIVH010000059.1:424839-509839 GCA_036785325.1 Urophycis tenuis
TATTGCAGTTCTTAGTTTTACCACTAGGTGGAGCTACTATCTTGAACAAGGCAGATTCTCCACAAAACTAGAAAAAGAAAGAAAAAGTATTTTGCTGCGGGTGACCAAAAATGTCCGAACCAAAAAACGTAAGAGTGCAGAAAATCTCAGACAGTGGGAAAATGAATATTTCTTAAATGAAGGTCAATGGGAAGTGTTTCTATTTGATTTGCAAGGAAACCTCTGTCATACTCGCACCAAACAGCCTCATAAAAAATTCTCGGACTAAAAGTCATTATAATTTTTTTTTTTTCCACAATAAACCGCCTCATAAAAAAAATGTCACACTGAACGGCATCAGGATAAAAGTTTACTTCCAGGTCCAATATGTCATCAAGTTGCGACCACAAGAAGACTCGTAAGTTTTATTTAATTTGATTTTTTCTTTCTCTCACAACTCAAAACTGTCTCTAAAAATTAGCTATTTGATGTGAACCAAATGGAAACTATTCAAGTCCGTTCGTTCTGGCCACGTGCATTTATTTACAACATAGTCAGCGAGAAATCAATCAATATTAATAATAATTAATGTCCTAAGTTGGTTCAAACGCGAGTTGTGGTATCTCTGAACAACATGAGGTAGTACACTTAGCATGGTGGTGATGCTGGTTATGATAATCACACACGAATAAATAGGTTCTTCCACTATCTCATATCCCACATGAAAGATCTGGTCAACTGTTACTAACGTTCCAACATTTTCTAGCAGAAAGGCTGGATCAACAAGCCTCACATTGTTTACAAGATTTTATTTATTTATTTGTTGAAGCCCACTTAAGATCTGTAGTTTATTAACATAAAATGTGTTTTGTATTGTTAGTTTTTGGATAATAACTAATAATAAGGATTCATACATCCTTTCAAAAAAAATATATATAATATAATATAATTAAAAAAAAATGTTTTGATGAAATGGATTCAGACCCCGAAGAAGGCCCATTCTCCAGCCCTGTGACCCTGACTTCATCCGTCTCTCCAGCCCCACCCACACCACAACCATCACCAGCACCTCCAGCTTCGAATCCAGTTTCCACCCAACCTCCTACTACTCCTCCATCTCCGACATGACCTGACCTACTGGTCCAGCTCCAAGGGCCAGGAAGACCAAGTGAGGCACCACTGGGAGGCTGGCCAGCAGAGAATAGATGCTACAGTTGATGGACCCCTGTGGCAGATATGTCCTGCATGTTGCAGACTTTATGCGGACATGCCACCAGAATTAAGTGATTTCAAATGGCAGCTGCAAAGTTTAATACATGAGACCAAGAAGAAAGTTGCCATACTTGGCTTTAACAATGTGGAAATCACCTTCCATAGCAGCTTAGTCGTTTTGTCAATTTCAAATCAACCAGTTTAGGTTTTTAACTTGATACTGTAGCTATGTCAGTTGACAAAGTTGTTTGTGTAAGCAACAACAACCGCTGGTTGCATGAGGATCTAAACATTGTAGAGTTCAGACCAGGTAACTATATTTACTGTTAACCTTTAAGTCATTTGTTAATACCAGACCTTATTCAACATACATTCATCCTTTCAAGTCATAAGACAGGCAGCAAACAAATACTGTTCAATTTAATTAACAATTAGTCATCCCACTCCTCCCCATATAGGTTAGTGCAGCTGAGGTGACACAGGTGTACCACACAGTCAGACAACCTCAGCTACAACAGTGCTGACTGCACATAAACTGAATCAAAAGATTCTATCGGATTCAAAGATTGTAAAAAGATAATGACTATAGGAGAACAAAGGCAGAGGCAGTGGGTAAAGATGTCCTTGCTAGTTATGCACTTAAAAAGTTACATTAAGTTCACAATAGGGGCAGCAGTAGCTCAGTGGGTAGAGTGGGTGGACAGAGCGGGTCGTCCACTAACAGTAGGGTCGGCGGTTCGATCCCCTTGATCCACCTCCGCCTCCAACTGTCCACATGTCGAACCCCACAAATGTACTGATTGTAAGGCGCTTTGGACAAAAGCGCTCCCTTTACCTCCTAAATGCTCCCTTTACCTCCAGGACAGTCAAATACATAATGAGATTATGCCTTACGGAGATAATTACTATGGAATTAAAAAAATGTATTAATCACTGTAACATGTGAGATTCATTCAATATATTCAAAGTTTCGGCAAATCTCATTATGCCATCTGTCCGTCCGCAGTCCGCTGTGTGAGTAACGTGCCCAAAGCTGACAATGTGTTGCCGATCATCAAATACGTTCAATACTAAACTAAATATTCAGCCTGCATTGGTCTATGAATGTGATTCGCATTGTATCTGAACAATATATGAAGAGCTTCTCCTTCAGTTCACGAAATCTGTGTAGCCGCAGCAGCTTCTCCAGTCCCGGAGAAGTGCCGCGTCAGAGCGCAGTGCCATTACGCACGGCCATTCACTGTGTTTTACCTTCATTAAATCACCTGAAAACTATATCAAGCTAACCATACAGACCTCTACACACAGCAGAGTGTTCCGTTCATAGTTCTGCTTTTTTATGAAGGAGACGCCGTTACCAGGGCTCATCATAGCTGCACTGAGACATAGAATATGATCTATATCTTTACATGCACTCTACTGAGAGCCCTCATCTAGTTTTAAATAAAGCTATTCTTACATCTTGTGTTTTGGGCCCTTTCTTGTGTACGGGCAGAGATCGGGCACTCCTGTGAGGTTGAATGCATGCTCAGTTTGGCCCGATAAGCAGCTGCCTGGCCCATTGTAGTTGGTCTGCCACGGTTAAAAAGGGAGCGAATTTCTTCGTCAGAAGAACGGGCAGGGTATTGGGCAGGGGTATCGGGAGGATTTTAGCACACATTCGCCAGTGTGTTTATCATGTCCTCATTGTTTAAAATTGCTGCAACGAGATTGCGTGCTGCCTGACTCATTGTCACTCAGTTTTAGCTGCAGCGTCCACAAGTTACACAAGATGGCCGCAGGCACTGCCGTGAAGCCTGACGTCAGTCAAGTTTCATTCAATATATTCAAACACTAATTTCCTGAACGGCATACCATAATATATATATATAAAGAATCAAGAACCATATCATAAAGAACCAAGATGGCGGCGTGTACGGACACAGCGGCCCCTCTCGGTGTGGCCGTGTGATTTTGTGTTTTTGTCGCGTTTGTCCGTCCCAAGGCGCACATACAGCCGTGGGACTCTTCAACATCGGAAACCACGCTATCCACGAACAAAATAAACCAAACCCGGCACTCACCAAGGAGCTACACGATCTCGGTCTACACCGGCGGCCCGCTTCGACACCGACCCCCACTACTGCAGCGCACCCGCAGAGGAAGCACCGCAGGCGGTGCGAGAGGAGGCAGAAGCGAGGGAAGCGCGGAGGTATCTGGGCAAGGCTAGCGGCTAATCCAAACAAGCCGGCTACACCGTCCATCGTACTCGCCAACGTACGCTCCGTGGACAACAAACTGGCTACACCTTCTGAGATCATGGCTTAACAACAACATACAGCTCGACCCCCATCCAGCTCGACCGGCTAGCATGCTACCGAGCGGACAGAGCCCTCACTAACGGTAAGACCCGCGGCAGTGTCTGTGTTTATATCAGGGATGCTTGGTGCCAGGACGCTGTGGTGGTTTGCAGACACTGTTCACCCCTTGCGGAGTTTATGATCATCAAGTGCCGGCCTTTCTATCTACTGAGGGAGCTTTCTGCCATTCTGCTAGTGGCTGTTTACATCCCTCCTAGCGGCAACAACATATATAACATATATAATCGAGTCAAGGCACTGAGTGAACTGTACAGCGCCATCTGTGACCAGCAGACAGCCCACCCAGACAGATTCCTCATTGTTGCTGGGGATTTCAACCATGCCAACCTTAAGACAGTGTTTCCTCATGTGTACCAGCACATTGACTTTCCTACACGTGGAAATAACACTCTGGACCTGGTCTACACCAAACAGCGAGGAGCATACAAGGCCTCACCCCTAACCCACCTTGGCGCTTCAGACCACACCACTGTTATTTTTTTTATTTTATTTAACCTTTATTTAACCAGGTAAAGCTTATTGAGATGTAGAATCTCTTTTTCAAAAGCGACCTGGCCAAGAGGCAGCAAAATCACAGTTACAAGCAGTAATACAGATAAATAACAATAGTTCAAAAAAATAAAAATAAAATTAAAATGATCAGGGATAGGTTAAAGGAGGTGCAACATCTGATTTAGAAACAGTGACAGAGCTCAATGCTTTCCAGTTCCTTAGTTTTAAGAATCCTAACAAGGTTATCAAGAGGGATCAGGTTTGGCAGTTTTAATTCATCTTGCAGAGAGTTCCATGCAGAGGGGGCAGCAAAATGCCTTTTTCCCCAGTTCTGAGAAGACACGGGGTACAGTTAGAATCAACAAGCTAGTAGACCGTAGCCTGTAATGTCCATGATTCCTAACAAGGTGAATACCGAGATAGGATGGGACCATCCCAAGTAAAGCTTTATAAATAAAAGTCAACAAGCTAGTAGATCGTAGCCTGTAATGTCCATGATTCCTAACAAGGTGAATACCGAGATAGGATGGGACCATCCCAAGTAAAGCTTTATAAATAAAAGTCAACAAGCTAGTAGACCGTAGCCTGTAATGTCCATGATTCCTAACAAGGTGAATACCGAGATAGGATGGGACCATCCCAAGTAAAGCTTTATTAATAAAAGTCAACAAGCTAGTAGACCGTAGCCTGTAATGTCCATGATTCCTAACAAGGTGAATACCGAGATAGGATGGGACCATCCCAAGTAAAGCTTTATTAATAAAAGTCAACCAGTGAGTAGATCTCCTGACAGACAGGGATGACCATGTAGCTTTTTTGTATAAGGTGCAATGATGGGTCAATTTTTTGCATCCAGTAACAAATCTCAGAGCACAATGATACACAGTATCCAGAGAACGTAGACATGTGACTGGAGCATGCATATACAGTACATCACCATAATCAAGCAGTGGAAGAAAGGTTGCTGACACAAGTCGTTTCCTGACTCCTAAAGAGAAGCAAGATCTATTTCTAAAGTAAAAGCCCAATTTTACCTTAAGTTTTGAAACTAAGCTTGAAATATGGTACTTGAAAGTTAAACATTCATCAACATGGAAACCCAGATACTTGTAGGACGAGACCAGCTCAATGGATGTACCTTGACAAGTTAAGACGGGAAGATTTTTTGTCTGCACAGTAGCCCTGGAAAACATCATAACCTTTATGCTAATGCCAGCATACAGGCCTAAGGTCCGAGTCACCAGACCGGTCCAGAAGCAGGTACGGGTGTGGCCAGAGGGTGCTTCCTCAGCACTACAGGACTGCTTTAACACCACTGACTGGGACATGTTTAAGCAGGCAGCCACCTACAACCAACACACCAATATCCAGGAGTATTCGGACACTGTTACTGCCTACATCAGCAAATGCATTGATGATGTCACAGACACCAAGATCATCACAGTACGGGCCAACCAGAAACCATGGCTGACGGGGGAAGTCCATGGCTTACTGAGAGCCCGGAATACTGCTTTTAGAGCAGGTGAAGAGGCTGGCCTGAGATCAGCGAGAGCCAACCTGATCCGGGGCATCAGGCTAGCTAAGAGGCAGTACAGTAGCAGGATATCCAACCACTTCACTGACAGCAGAGACACTAGGAGCCTGTGGCAGGGGATACAGACCATCACAGACTATAAACCCAGACCACAGTCCTGTGACAGTGACATCACTCTGCTGAACCATCTAAATAACTTCTTTGGACGGTTTGAAGCTGACAACAGCACCCCTGCACAGAAGTCACCACCCCCTGCAGATGACGGTGTTGTGCCTCTCCCCAGCCAGTGTGAGGAGATCCCTCTCCAGGATCAACACTCACAAGGCTGCAGGGCCCGACAACATTCCGGTCGTGTGCTGAAGGAATGTGCAGAGGAGCTCACAGATGTCCCCACAGACATGTTCAACACCTCCCTGAGCCAAGCTGTTGTCCCCACTTGCTTCAAGAGCACCACCATCATCCCGGTAGCGAAGAAGGCCTCTCCATCCTGCTTCAACGACTACCACCCCGTTGCACTGACCCTCATCATCATGAAGTGCTTTGAGCGGTTGGTCATGCAGCACATCAAATCCATCCTCCCCCCTTCACTAGACCCATACCAGTTTACATATCCGGCCAACAGGTCGACTGATGATGCAATCTCCACCGTCCTCCACTCAGCACTGACCCACCTGGAGACCAAGGACTTGTATGTGAGGATGCTGTTCCTTGACTTTAGTTCAGCTTTCAACACGATCATCTCTCAGCAGCTGATCAGGAGGCTGGACTGTCTAGGACTGCAGACCTCACTATGTAACTGGTTGTTGGACTTCCTGACCGGAAGACCGCAGGCAGTCCGGGTTGGCAGGAACGCATCCAGCACAATCATGCTGAACACAGGGGCCCCCCAAGGATGTGTGTTCAGCCCCCTTCTCTTCACCCTGCTGATCGACTGCACTCCATCATTCAGCAACAACCTCTTCTTCAAGTTTGCGGACGACACGACTGTGGTGGAGCTCATCAACCACAACGATGAGTCTAACTACAGGGAAGAGGTGAGCCAGCTGGCCGAGTGGTGCAGAGACAACAATCTCGCTCTCAAAGTGCAGAAGGTGAAGGAGATTGTTGTCGACTTCCGGAGAGCCTCCACCCAGCACCCCCCACTGACCATCAATGGTGCTGCTGTGGAGAGAGTGAGCAGCACCAAGTTACTGGGGGTGCATCTCACTGAGGACCTCTCCTGGAGCTGCAACACCGCATCACTGGCCGGCAAAGCTTTGCCGACTTTCTTTACTTTCTCCGCAAACTTCGGAGAGCGAGGGCACCTGCCACCATCATGTGCTCCTTCTATCGGGGAACCGCCGAGAGCATCCTGACCAGCTGCATCACTGTGTGGTACGGCGGCTGCACTGCATCCTGTAGGAAGACCCTGCAGCGCATAGTGAGAGTAGCTGAGAAGATCATTGGTGCCCCCCTCCCCTCCCTCCAGGACATATACAATACACGCCTGTCCCGCAAAGCACTCAGCATTGTGGGTGACTCCACCCACCCACTGCCTCTTCAACCTCCTGCCCTCTGGTAGGAGGATGAGGAGTCTCAAGGCAAGGACCAGCAGACTGAAGGACAGCTTCATCCACCAGGCGGTCAGGATGCTGAACTCCCACCCAGCACTGACCCCTCTTCTTTTTCAGCCCTCTGGCTGCACAAACGATGGACATTGACATTGACCCCCACCCACTCACCCTCGGACACCTGCACACAACCCCTCTCCCCAAGAGCCTGGACTTTAACCCCCACCCATCCACCACCACACACCTGCTCACCACCATGCACAGCCACTTTATAAGAACACTGTCCATACTATTTATAACTGTTCATACTGTTTATACACTTACCATACTGTTTATACAACTATCCATACATTGTCCATACTGTTTATTACTGTCCATTACTGTACATTGTGCACCATACTCACCTGTTCATACTGTACATCATTTGCATATATTCGTGACCCCTTTTTATTTAGTTTTTTTGTACTCTTATCTTTATATATTTATATTTATTTTTTGCATGCGTGTCTCGCACCGGGGATCGAGGGAAACGGCATTTCGTTTTTTGTGTATGTCCTGTACATTCATGAAAACTGACAATAAAGTTTACTTGACTTGATATAATATACACACAAACACAGACACACGTATATATACATACCTATATATAGATATATACACAACATTGTGTATATATGCAGCATTGGCTACAACAGGAGGGATAGTTCATAGCCTGCAATACCCACAGGAAATCTCTACCGGACCAAGATCAAAGTATATCTGGATATTTCCATCTACAGACATCTATGCATATGTGATAAATACATGTGTGAATATTCCCATACAGACAAGTCAAACAAGTCAATGTTTTTTTTTTGTAGACTTTTATTTATCATTATTTGAAAACATTTACTTAACATAAATTTGATACATAGAGAACTCATCCAGAGGCCAGAACGGTTGGTCGCACAGTTATGACATCACTTTGGGGAAGTTGTCAAACAGAGAGGACTCCTGAGCAGCGTAGGTTCATAAAAGTTAAACATAAAACGCCACCTCAAAACGGCTTGGGAAATGCAGACGTCTGTCCCTCAATCCATTACCGTCACAGTACTCATTATCCTCTTGTTTTGACAGCGAACACACTGTTCTCCTTCAACACAGACTTCAAATGAAACTAAATAATTGAAGGTTTATTAGGCTCCCCCATATTCTGGTAAAACCAATGAGAACATTGCTTGTGCTGGTGGGCGGGTGCTAGAGTCATTTGGGGGCGTCGTCGGAAGCAAACTCTCCTGATTGGCTCCTTGATTGTTCCCCTTGGAGTCTCTGGTAATACTTCTGCAAGAGGAGGAGGTGTGTTTAGTGAGGTTTCGTGTGCACGGCGGCAAGTTCCCTTCAAAACCCAACCCCTCTACCTCACGAGATACGGCGCAGCGCGTTGGACGTTTGGGGTTTTGCTGGTTTGTGAAAAGCTACCGTGAAATCTTTGGTTGCAACCAATCACACAAATGCTCAACAGAGTGTTGAGTTTTTCACTGGGTGGACTACATCATCTCGGACCCTGGTCCACAGTTCACCAGGAACATCGTCTCAGAGCTGTATATAAGGTGCGGCGTGGTCCAAAAACGGACCCCCCTCAGCTACTAACCACAACATACGACGAAGAAGAGCTTGCGAAGAGAGTGAACGCCGCTTTGTGGGGGGAAAACTACAAAGCTGAGGACAACCGGTGGCCAGTTTCAGATTTGCTCCAACGATGCTGAGCATAAACCTGCAGCCAACACTGCGGAGGAGCTTGCCCAGGGCCGGCCTTTAAAAAGACCATGAGACAAGCTCTAGCCACCTCTCACGATGCTGCAGCATCGGCTACAACAGGAGGGATACATCAGAGACTGCAATACCCACAGGAAATCTCTTCCGGACCAAGATCAACTCTTATGCCTCCAACCCCAGAAGACTGTTTTCCATGTTCACCTCACTCACTGCTGGTGATTTTTCCAACTACTTTACCAAGAAGGGGAAGGACATTAGCATCGCCTTTACCCCTGCTGCTCTCTTCCATATAACCACATCCAAATCTACTGTACATCCTCCCTCCCCCTACTCCCACCTCTGCTAGACAACCACATTACCCCTCTCTCCTCCGAAGAGGTCCACAGACTGGTCACATCCAACCATGCAACTACCCTACCTCCTCGTCCAGGCCATCTCTATCGACATCCTACCATTCACCAGGTGGCCTCATCCCAGCACCCTTCAGAACTGCCAGAGTCAAACCACTCCTTAAGAAACCTACCCTCGACACTACTGAATCCAGAACTACAGGCCGGTATCTCTCCTTTCATTCCTTTCTACAACCCTAGAACGTGCGGTCTTTCACCAACCAACTCCTACCTCCTCGAAAACGACTTGCTTGATCAGCATCAGTCAGGCTTTAAGACTGCACACTCCACAGAGATGGCTCTCCTGACAATGACAAAGTCCCTTCGTGCTGCCAGAAACCCTTCCCTCTCATTGGTTCGTGTTCTCCTCAACCTGTGTCATTCTGTGTCATTCATCTGTGGCATTCCGACACCGTGAACCACCAGATCCTCCTTGTGACTCTTATATCGCTCATATGATATGGTGATATGGCATTACTACACTGCGCTATCCTGGTTCACACCTTATGAATTACAGTACCCCAAGGCTTTAGGCTCCGTAACCACATCACATGGTTTCTCCTATCACTGTTCTGCTGATGACACTCAACTGTTCCTCTCCTTTCCCCCCTCAGACGAGAGGACTTTTCTGTGATTGGTCATTCTCAGTATTTTTTTTAGATATGGGACCAAAATTAGCTCTCTACATTTGACCCATCCTATGGTATAAAGGCGCAGTGGGGTGCTATATTAAGTGACTGGAGAGCAAGCTGGGGTTCAGTGGCTTGCTTAAGGACACTTCGACATGCAGACAGTTGGAGGAGGGGGATCGAACCACCCACCCTACGGTTGGTGGACAACCCGCTCTGTCCACCCACTCTATCCACTGCCGCCGCTCTGATTGCAACACGCATCTCAGAATGTCTGGTAGACATCAGCACTTGGACAACTGCTAAATTGTAGGTAAATGATGGACCAAAATGGTTGGGAAACTGCACCACCACCTACGGACCCTGCTATCCATCTGCTACTGCTATTCATTTGCTTTTGCCTTTCCACACAACTGTTCTGGGTTCAAGGATTCTCCAGTTCATCAAACAGCAAGGCCAGGCTGTTCAGTCCACTGTTATTGAACTGAGCTTTGATTACGCAAATGCACAGTCCCCCATCTGTGGCCTTACTGCAGTCATCAGCTGTGATGCAATGCAGTGCAGCCTGGTTACAACTGTGAAATATGACAAGGTCTTAGTCTGCCGTGTGCTTGTGGGTCAATGTATTTCAATGTATAGGTACTGGTGGTGTGTTGTTGTTGCTAATCAGTTATGCTAGTAATCTACTGTTGTTTAGCTTAGCAGTTTGGTTGGTGATCATGGCTTCTTCCTCGTTCCCTCTTGCTCTCTCTTACTCGGTGTGTCAGATGTTTAGTTATTCATGCCTCCTTTAGTGTTAAATGGTACATGTGATAAATGTAGCTTATTTACAGTGTTGGAAGCGCGGTTTGAAACTCCAACATCACCTGCTGTAGCGGCCTGCTGTGGGCTGACATAGGGCAGCTACGGCTAGCAGTCTCCCCCAGCTCCCCAGCAGCCAGGTTGGTTGGGTAATTGTACGAAGGAGGCATAGCACTAAACCAGAGCCTACGAATCACAATGAACCACTTCACATAGCTAATCAGTTCTTCCCACTCAGCGACACACCCACTGAGACTCGGGAACAAACCAAGAAACCATAAATATAGTAAGATTGCAATTCACGTTGGCGATAATGACTCCTGACTGCGTCAGTCGAAGGTCACTAAAAGGAATGTTGGAGCCGGTGTGTACATTTACTAAAACAATGTCGGACTCCATTCTCTGGTCTCCTGCCAAATCTAACCAGTGATGTCATGTGTAGCCGCATGTCACGTCATGATGTGGGCCGCATGTCACGACATGATGTGGGCAGCATGTCACGTCATTATGTGGGCAGCATGTCAGGTCGTGATGTGGGCAGCATGTCACGACGTGATGTGGGCAGCATGTCACGTCGTGACGTGGGCAGCATGTCACGACATGATGTGGGCAGCATGTCACGACATGATGTGGGCAGCATGTCACGACATGATGTGGGCAGCATGTCAGGTCATGATGTGGGCAGCATGTCATGACATGATGTGGGCAGCATGTCATGATGTGGGCAGCATGTCATGACATGATGTGGGCAGCATGTCATGACATGATGTGGGCTTTGTAGATCACTGGCCGACATCCTGGGGAAGACCTGGTCTGATTAGAAGAGACGGCATTCATCCTACTTTGGACGGAGCCAATCTCAAAGCAAAAACCTGACTGAGGTTATTTCGCCTCCATCCTGACAATTCAGAATTGGGACCAAGAAGCATAGTCGCAGTCCAAGGATTGTTTTTCTCCTGTTGACCTTCACCTACTAACCTCTATGATTTCCTCATCTAAGCCAACCACCGGTCTCTTGGACCCCATTCCCACGCAGCTGCTGAAAGACATTTTGCCGTTAATCAGCACTTCTTTACTTGATATGATTAATCTTTCTTTATTAACAGGCTGTGTATCACAGCACTTTAAAACAGCTGTAATCAAACTTCTCAAAAAGCCTAACCTTGATCCAGAGGTTCTAGTAAACTATAGACCTATATCTAACCTGCCCTTTCTCTCAAAGATCCTTGAGAAAGCAGTCACCAATCAGTTGTGTGACTTTCTGTGTGACTTTCACTGGTCAAAGTTACAAGTGACCTTCTTATTGATGCAGACGAAAGACTTGTCTCTGTTCTTGTCTTGTTGGATCTTAGTGCTGCATTCGACAGCACTGACCATCAGATCTTATTACAGAGGCTGGAACATTTACTTGGTATTAAAGGAACTGCACTGAGCTGGTATAAGTTTTATCTATCGGATAGATTTCAGTTTGTACATCTTAATGAAGAATCCTCCTTGCACGCCAAAGTTAGTCACAAAGTTCCACAAGGTTCTGTGCTTGGACCGATCTAATTCACCTTATATATGCTTCCTTTAGGAAATATTATTGGGAAACACAGCATACGCTTTCATTGCTATGCTCATGACACCCAACTATATCTATCAATGAAGCCTGATGAAACTAAGTTAATTAGTTTCATCATTTATTTAAGCTTCAAGCATGTCTTAAGGACATAAAAATCTGGATGACTGGCAATTTTCTACTATTAAACTCAAAGAAAACTGAAGTTACTGTGCTTGGACCTGAACACCTGCGACGCACATTAACAACAGATATAGTCTCTTTAGATGACATTGCCTTGGTCTCCAGCACCATCGTAAGGAATCTGGGAGTCATCTTTGAGCAGGATGTGTCCTACAGCTCATACATGAAGCACATTTTGAGGACTGCCTTCTTTCACCTACGTAACATTGCAAAAATGTGGCACATCCTGTCTCAAAAGGATGCTGAAAAATTAGTCCATGTGTTTGTTACATCTCAGCTGGACTACTGCCACTCCCTATTATCAGGCTGTTGCAATACGTCTCTAAGACTTTACAGCTGACAGGAAACAGGCAAAGAGACCATATTACTCCCATACTGGCTGCTCTACTCTGGCTCCCTGTAAAATCCAGAATCAAATTTAATATCCTTCTCCTAACCTACAAAGCTCTTAATGGTCAGTCACCATCACATCTTTAAGAGCTCATAATACCGTACCATCCCACAAGACCACTGCGCTCCTTGAATGAAGGGTTACTTGTGGTTCCTAGAATATCTCAAAACAAATTTGGAGCCAGGGTCCTCTCCTGTGGAACCGGACCCCCGTTTGGGCTCGGGAGGCAGACACACTGTCTACATTCAAGAGTAAACTTAAAGCCTTCCCCTTCGATAAGGCTTATACTTCAGGCTGTTCAAGTGAACACTCAACCACTACTAAGAAACCAACTCACACTTGCACAGCTCTCGCGCCCATGCAGGTGCCTCTGGGACCATCTGCTGCCCCATGTTCCTGCTCAACTGTGACTGCTACAATCTTTTATTTTATTATTAATGTTATTTTTCTTACTATGTATCATTGTTATTCATCCATCCATCCATTATCGTGACCGCTTATCCTCTACGAGGGTCGCGGGGGGGCTGGAGCCAATCCCAGCTGCAACGGGCGAGAGGCGGGGTACACCCTGGACAGGTCGCCAGCCTATCACAGGGCTAACATATATAGACAAACAACCATTCACACTCACATACACACCTATGGTCAATTTAGAGACACCAATTAACCTAATCCCCAACCTACATGTTTCTGGTCTGTGGGAGGAAGCCGGAGTACCCGGAGAGAACCCACGCAAGCACGGGGAGAACATGCAAACTCCACACAGAAAGGTCCCAGGTCCCAGGTGGATTCGAACCCAGAACCCTCTTGCTGTGAGGCGACAGTGCTAACCACTGCACCACCGTGCCGCCCATTGTTATTCATATCACATATTATTAATATACAGTATTTACTATCACTATCTCTGCTGTTATTGATGTTTTCACTGCGGCTCCTGCTCTGCATCCTGTGCTGCTTCTGTCTTGTGCCTTGTGTATTCTGCTCTATATGTCAAGTGTCGAGAAAACTTGTTATGAATCCGAATCCATACCACGTGTTTGTGTGAATGCATTTGTGTGTGTGTGTGTGTGTGTGTGTGTTTGCCTGCCTTCAGGTTGTTGTAGTGACCCAGGCTGCTGCAGTGCAGTGTCCTGGCTCGGGTCTCGTCTTCGTAGAACACAGAACACAGATTGCAGTAGAACCCAGCCTTGGGAACCACATGGTCCACCCCTAGAGACGCATACAGACAGGCAGACAAAGAGAAATGAAGTTGTGTACAAACACAATGGTACTTAATGTCATGTGTGTGTCTCTTCTCTCACCCAGGGGGTTGTGGGGGGTGAAGGGGGGCAGGGTGTAGCCGTCGGCAACGGAGGGAGAGAGAGAGCGAACTCTCTTAGGCTCTGCCCCTTCTGTCACCCTCCTCGCTTTACAGGACGCTAGGGACAGACAGACGGTAGCTCAAGGGAAAAGGCTTGGTCGGTAACAACATCATCAACCCTGTCATTACTTTCTGACTGCTATTACTGCCGCTGGTACTCATCCAACACAAAAGCTTTCATTTTGCACCGACTCTTGCACACATACTTTTATTTTGAAGAACATAAAAGCATGTGTGCTCTCTCTGCAAAATTAATTTTGAAGAGAGAGCATTATCACTACATGCTCTCTCACTACATGTACCTTTTCTCTTTATCCTACGCTCCTCCATTTCTGTCTCTTCGTGATCCCGTGCAGGTCTTGCAGCCATTGGCTCTGCTCCCCTATCACTCAAAGCAAGCCCAGGTTGGCCGGCCAATAGGAAGGTGGCTTGAAGCGTGGTGGGCAGGGCTTCCGGTCCAGAGGGTTTAGGAGGTGCCTGTTGTCCTCCTCTGGTGGGCCTCCTCACTGGACAGAGGGGAGGAGCTGTTGAAAGTGAGTGAGTGCGTGAGTGAGTGCATGCGTGCGTGAGTGCATGCGTGCGTGAGTGTGTAGGTTACCTGTAGTCTGTCTAGCTCTTTTGCCTTGTGTCTGCATCTCCTCTTCCTCTTCGTATCCAACCTCGTCCAAGGTCACAAAGCTCACACCCTCTTCTGGAGACACAGGAGTAGGAGTATTCGGACACTGTTACTGCCTACATCAGCAAATGCATTGATGATGTCACAGACACCAAGACCATCACAGTACTGGCCAACCAGAAACCATGGCTGACGGGGGAAGTCCGTGGTTTACTGAGAGCCCGGGATGCTGCTTTTAGAGCAGGTGATGAGGCTGGCCTGAGATCAGCGAGAGCCAACCTGATCCGGGGCATCAGGCTAGCTAAGAGGCAGTACAGTAGCAGGATATCCAAACACTTCACTGACAGCAGAGACACTAGGAGCCTGTGGCAGGGGATACAGACCATCACGGACTATAAACCCAGACCACAGACCTGTGACAGTGACACCACTCTACTGAACAATCTAAATAACTTCTTTGGACGGTTTGAAGCAGACAACAGCACCCCTGCACAGAAGTCACCACCCCCTGCAGATGACCAGGTGTTGTGCCTCTCGCCAGCCAGTGTGAGGAGATCCCTCTCCAGGATCAACACTCACAAGGCTGCGGGGCCTGACAACATTCCCGGTCGTGTGCTGAAGGAATGTGCAGAGGAGCTCACAGATATCCTCACAGATGTTCAACACCTCCCTGAGCCAAGCTGTTGTCCCCACCTGCTTCAAGAGCACCACCATCATCCCGGTCCCGAAGAAGGCCTCTCCATCCTGCTTCAACTACTACCGCCCCGTTGCACTGACCCCCATCATCATGAAGTGCTTCTAGCGGCTGGTCATGCAGCACATCAAATCCATCCTCCCCCCTTCACTGGACCCATTCCTGTTTGCATAGGGCCAACAGGTCGACCGATGATGCAATCTCCACCGTCCTCCACTCAGCCCTCACCCACCTGGAGATCAAGGACTCGTATGTGAGGATGCTGTTCCTTGACTTTAGTTCAGCTTTCAACACGATCATTCGTCAAGTTTGCGGACGACACGACTGTGGTGGGGCTCATCAACCACAACAATGAGTCAAACTACAGGGAAGAGGTGAGCCAGCTGGCCAAGTGGTGCAGAGACAACAATCTCTCTCTCAACGTACAGAAGACGAAGGAGATTGTTGTCAACTTCCGTAGAGCCTCCGCCCAGCACCCCCCACTGACCATCGACGGTGCTGCTGTGGAGAGAGTGAGCAGCACCAAGTTCCTGGGGGTGCATCTCACTGAGGACCTCTCCTGGAACTGCAACACCACAACACTGGCCGGCAAAGCTCAGCAGCGCCTCAACTTTCTCCGCAAACTTTGGAGAGCGAGAGCACCTGCCCCCATCATGTGCTCCTTCTACCGGGGAACCACCGAGAGCATCCTGACCAGCTGCATCACTGTGTGGTACGGCGGCTGCACTGCATCCTGCAGGAAGACCCTGCAGCGCATAGTGAGAGCAGCTGAGAAGATCATTGGTGCCCCCCTCCCCTCCCTCCAGGACATCTACAACACACGCCTGTCCCGCAAAGCACTCAGCATTGCGGGTGACTCCACCCACCCACTGCTTCTTCAACCTCCTGCCCTCTGGGAGGAGGATGAAGAGTCTCAAGGTAAGGACCAGCAGACTGAAGGACAGCTTCATCCACCAGGCGGTGAGGATGCTGAACTCCCACTCAGCACTGACCCCCCTTCTTTCTCTGCCCTCTGCCCCCACAAACATTGGACACTGACACCAACGCCGACCCATTCCCAGCCCCACCCATCAATCCCCACCCATTCAACCCCGGACACCTGCACACAACCCCTCTCCACCTGGACTTTAACCCCCACCCATCCACCACCACACACCTGCTCACCACCATGCACAGCCCCACCACCCCCCACCACCATGCACAGCACCACCACCCCCCACCACCATGCACAGCCACTTTACACTTTAGCACTGTCCATACTGTTTATAAATCTGTTACATAACTGTTCATACTGTTTATACTTTTTATACACTGTTTATACAACTGTTTATACACTGTTTATATATACTATGTCCATACCGTTTATTTATTACTGTTTATTACCCTCCATACTGCACCTCTTACTGTTTACACGGTTTACACTGTTTACATCTATTGTACATATTCGCGACCCCCCTTTTAGATTTTTTGTACTCATATTTTTATATATTTATATTTATATTTGCATGCGTGTCTAGCACCGGGGATCAAGGGAAAAGGCATTTTGGTTTTTGTGTATGTCCTGTACATTCATGAAAACTGACTTGACTTGACACACTCAAAAGGTCACAACATCTACACACTCCTGGACTATCCTCCATCACAGTCAGCCAATCAAATCGTCTAAAGCTTAATGAGCCAATCATTAAGGTGAGGAGAGGAACTCTAACACACCTGCTTGCTCCTCGCTTTGTTTACGTTTCCCAGCAACTGAGGAAGACAATTTCGCTTCATCACGGACCATCTGTTCATGGGACAAAACAGAATAAAGTAGGAGAGAGGGACAGAGAGAGCATATTTTACGATATTTATCATCCAAAGAACAGACAAACTTTTTATTATCATCTACGTTTTTCCCTCACCTCAGTATGCACCCTGGCCTCTGATTGGTTATCTGGGAGAGGTGGGAGGGGCTCTGAAAGTGTTGGCCCCTCCCCTTCCGCTTCCTCCACAATCTCGTCAAGAGTCACCAACGCCTGCAGCTCTCTTTCTGTGATCCCCCCCTCTCTTCTTCCACTCTGATCCTCTCCTCCCCTACCAACCTCTTCCTCTTGCTCCTCCTCCTCTCCCAGCTCATCCTCCCCAACCTCATCAAGGGTCACCAGCCCCTCCATCTCTGCTCCCAGTTTCCCCTCCTCCTCCTCCTCCTCATCCTCGCACCTTTTCTGCTCCTCCTCAGCGACTGACTGCCTCTTTCTCAGTTCTTCCTCCTCGGCTGGATCGTCAGGGTAGTCCTCCTCTTCCTCGCTGACCTCATCCAGACTCACCAGAATATTACTCTCACTCGCCTGGCTCCTCCTTTCTCCTGCGTCCTTCTCCTGCTTTTCTCTCCCGTCCTGCTGTCTTTGAGGCGCTATGGTTCGCTCCCTGGTTTCCTCCTTCTTTGTTGCTTGTTCGTCTGTCTTGGCATCGCTCCCTGTGACCTTACCACCTCTCTTCCCTCTTGGAGTCACCTGCGGAACCTGTTTCCCCTCCCCTCCCACGCAGTCTACCACCTGGAACTGAGGTGGAGATCTGGTGGATCTGGTTTTGGTTGGTGCTGGGTCTCTCCTCCGACTGCTCCTTCTCCTTGGACCTGGGGAGTTGGCATGCTCCTCATCATGGGGTTTATCTTCAACAGAGTCCACCACATGGTACACCTCCTCCTCCTGGTCTTGCACCCTCTGTTGACCCTCTTTGGCGACCCTTTTTGAGGTCACAGACACCGGCACCTCCTCTTTCTTCCATCGCCCACTCCTCCTCTTTCCAGCAGCAGTCTGCTGGAACTCCTGGAACTCCTGCTTTTCAGAGCCCAGGGCTGGACGCACCACCTCCTCTCCCTCTTCCTTCTTGCCTTGGTCCTGTTTGGTGTGTGTTCCTCCAGGAGTGTCGTCATATTTGATCTTTCCAACCCTTGCAGGCGTGGGCTCTTTCTTCACTAGCCCTTGTCGTGGTCGTCCTGGTGGTTCTGGCACTGGTGCTTCCTCTACCGCATCGCCTCCGATGGAATCCAACACCTCAAAAATGGCTCTCTCTAGACTCGGCTTGTAGTCCTTCCTCATCGGGGGTTTGGCAGCTTTCTGCGCTGCCCCACCTTTTATCCCCCTTCCCCTAGTGGCCCTAGTCACAGGAGGCGCGTCCTTCACCTCCAGCTCCTCCTCCTCCACAGAGTCCAGTACCTGATATGTAGCCACCTCCTCCAAACTAACCCCTTCGCTGGAGACCCTTGGTTTGGCCTTGCATGGGGTCATTTTGATGGGCATTTGGGATCCTTCTGCACCATCCTCTTTCCCTCTCCCCTTCTCATCTGTGTTGGCGGGCTCCTCTGTATTAGGTTCTCCTTCTATAGAGTCCACTATGTGGTAAGTGGGCTCTGGTGCCTCTTGGGGTTTGCTCTCTGCCTTGGTTGGACAGCCCTGGTTTTCCAATGGTTCAGCGGGCTTCTGTCCGGCTTGTACAGGGGCAGTGGGCTGCGCCCTCGTCCGTTTGGGTGGCCGTCCCCTCTTCCTGGTAGGGAGCTGAACTCTTTTATCTTCGGCCGCCTCACCTTCCACAGAGTCCACCACCTGGTATTCACCTTCATCTGGATGGAGTTGACCTTGAGGATTGAGGGCCCCAGAGGAAGGGCTTACACCTCCCCTGGGGGAGGAGGTATCTTCCTCCACAGAGTCCAGAATCTGGTAGTGGGCTTCCTCCACCTTGACCAGGTCCCCCGCAGGGCAATCCCTTGTCTTGGTGGGTAAGGAGTACCTGGAGGAGCGTCTGGTGGATGGCGGCTTGGTCGCTGGGCTGCGGTGACCTCTTTTAGATCGACGTTGTTCCAGTTCAGGAGCCGTCTCTGCTTCAGTGAGCGCATTGCTGCTCTGCTCTTTGATGTTCTTCCCCTCCTCAGTGGGCTCCTTTTTCTCCTCCTCTGCCATGAAGGATTGCTTGTTCTTTTCCTCCTCCTCCTCTGTTGGCTCTTCATTGTTCTGCTCCTTCTCTGTGGGCTCCTTGTTAGTCTGCTCCTTCTCTGTGGGCTTCTTGTTCCTCTGCTCCTTCTCTGTGGGCTCCTTGTTAGTCTGCTCCTTCTCTGTGGGCTTCTTGTTAGTCTGCTCCTTCTCTGTGGGCTTCTTGTTAGTCTGCTCCCTCTCTGTGGGCTCCTTGTTAGTCTGCTCCTTCTCTGTGGGCTTCTTGTTCCTCTGCTCCCTCTCTGTGGGTTCCTTGTTAGTCTGCTCCTTCTTTGTGGGCTCCTTGTTAGTCTGCTCCTTCTCCGTGGGCTTCTTTTTCCTCTGCTCCTTCTTTGTGGGCTCCTTGTTAGTCTGCTCCTTCTCTGTGGGCTTCTTGTTAGTCTGCTCCTTCTCTGTGGGCTCCTTGTTAGTCTGCTCCTTCTCTGTGGGCTTCTTGTTCCTCTGCTCCTTCTCTGTGGGATCCTTGTTAGTCTGCTCCTTCTCTGCCGGCTTCCTGCCGTTCTGTTCATCCTTGTTTCTCTGCATCTCAACGTTGCGCTCCTCCACCTCTATTGGTGCCTTGGCACTTTGCTCCTCCTTGGTGCTCTGCTCCTCCTCTGTGGGCTCCTTATTTGACTTCTCTTCGGGAGGAGATCTTTCAACACGGTCCATGGGCTGGTGGGTGTTGTCCTTCTTTGTTGATGCATTGTTGAGTATGGAAACAGCTGCATCAGAAACCACAGTTGGGATTTCTTCATTCGCAGAAGGCATTTGTTTATCTACCGCTGTCATCTTCTCCTCTTCCAAAACCGTGTCTTTTTCCTCTGGGACCACCTGAACTGGCTCAGCTTCATCAGTGACGTTGGCCAACATTTCATCTTCTTGGGGTTTAAGTGTCTTGCCCTCGGGGTCAGGGAGGTCTGGTGTCTGGTCAGACTGGACCACGGTTTGGTTTTCAGGTATTGGCTTTGGTCCTGAATGTAGCATGTGGTCGCGTGTCTGTCCATCTCCCATCTGCTGGTGTGTTTCATCCACCTTTACTCTGTTCTCATTGGTGTCTTCGGTGGAGGAAACAAGCATATCCTTTCCTGGGAGAGTTAACTCTTGCTGGGCCTCAAAAGCCTGCCTCTTCCCCTCTTCTTCCAGAGATGGATCAGTATGTAAGGTCTCCTTTTCTGTCAGTGACGCTGCACTTTTTACTGCAGAGGTCTCTACTACCATCTTGTGTCCAAGCCTCGCCATGTCACCCTTGCATACCATGGCCACTTCATTTGGTGACTCGTCCTTTGTGATTGGTTGACAGGCAGGAAGAGACTCCGCCTCCTCCATGGGTGTGATGCTTGTCACTTCCTGGCTGGGAGGCGATGAAGGGTGTGTAGTGTTTACAGCTTCAGACACCAGGGCAGGAGATTCTCTACATTTCTTCCGTGGTGTGTTCTGTTCAGAAGAGGAGTGGACTACTCCGACAGGAGGACGAAGCACGGAAGAAGAAGAGGAGGACTTGGGAAGATCTGGGGAGGAGGACACTGTGGCTTCAGACAAGGATGAGGAGCCGGCTGTCACTGAAGAGTTGGTCTCTACTCCTCTAGACGCAGACGAGGAGGTGGTCTTGTGGAGCTCCTCTGGTACCTGCGGGTTCTAAGGAGAAAAAAAGAATGTGAAACCTTACACCTCGACCCCACCGCCACGTAGGTACACAGACAGCCGAGACCAGACCCCCACCTCTTTCACCTGGCTCACTTCCTGCCCCGCTCGGCTCAGTTCCTGTCCGACCCTGGCCTGGCGATGCTGGCGGATGGCCGTGGCAAAGAATCGGTACATCTCCTGGCTCAGGACCGGAGGCTGGGGGCCCGGGCACAGGAGCCCGGCCGGGGCGGGGGCTGGGCCGCCGGGGTACGAGGGAGCAGCGGGGGTCAGGGTGTGGGTCGGTCGAGCGGCGCCTGAAGGGCTGGGTGCTGGTGAGTGGGGCGTGGGCTGGGTGGCTTGGTGCTGATGGCTGAACAACGTCCTGACATTTATGGTGCCCATATCTGACATGAAACGACTCGCCCTGAAATAACAACATGGCACCCGGTTAGATCACTGCATTGCCATTCAGCGACGGTAACAGTCTGCCACCATGAAGATGTTGATATGGTTCATTGTTGAGGAGGAGACATCTTTACGCATAAGAGAGACTCACCATTGAAACCGTTGTGGTTTGGGAAACCATTGTGTCCTGTAGGAGACAATATATAGACAAAACATAATACACACACACACATGCAACATGATGAAGATTTTGAAGATTATGTGATGATCAGGATACACCTACCCATCAACTGCATTGTCGTTTTCCTTGTTCAGGTTTGTCAACAGATCATCCATCCATTTTTTATGAGCTTGGGACTGACCCCTACAGATCTGGAAGACCACCTAGAGAGAGAGTGAGAAAGACACAGAGAGAGTGAGATGAGGACAGACAAGTAAACACAGAAATAGACCATGTTATTGTTGTAGGTACACAAATGATATCACAGTATAAATGAAAATGTCCACGTGACGGTAGATATGGGATGACACTGGGAGGTGCTAGAGCACAGGGAAATGACACAAACATTTCTTGTTACAACTCTGGGTGCCTTTGCTTCAGATCAGGACCACTAAATATATGAATGAATCAACGGCAAAATGTATCCATCTGCCACACAGCACACACTCCTTGTCCATTGTTGTACACTTCTGCTTTGTGAAGACTTGTGACTGTTTTTATGTCTTGCTTTTCCAGTCCCTACTATTTTGAAATGACCACGTTGTGGCCCCAGCGCCACGATGACATTCTTTGGGGAGACCCTTGAGTGGGTGGTGGGCTCCGACCTCAGGGCAGGTGAGCACACCTTCTCCACGACTGGAAGCCTTGAGAAGGTGGTGCAGTCCAGTCGGGGGCTCTCGAACATCCGTGTAGAGTGTGTAGTGATATCTTTTTTTTTCCCTCCCTTCTTTCAATCGACTCCACATGGGATAAATGGTGGACATTGATGCCGCGGGGCGTGTTCATAGTGGTGTACCTTGGATGGTCCACCCCACCCGTCCACTGACCACCCTGTAGGACCGCAGGCAGACATACCCGGTTAGCCAGGACGATGCAGCTGACGTAGGAGGTGTTCTCCATGGAGGTGAAGATGGTCTTCAGTGCTCTCATGCTGCAGTGTTTCATCTCTGTCAGCAACAGCAGGCCCCGGTTAACAGTCTCCTCGGGCACCTACGTCACAACACAGAGCGCTACGTCACCACACAGACCATTGTATCACTACAGACTGTTATATCACTACAGACTGTTATATCACAACAGACTGCTTTTATCACCAGACTGTTATATCACAACAGACTGTTTTTATCACCAGACTGTTATATCACAACAGACTGCTTTTATCACCAGACTGTTATATCACAACAGACTGCTTTTATCACCAGACTGTTATATCACAACAGACTGCTTTTATCACCAGACTGTTATATCACAACACAGACTACTTTATCACCACAAAGACTGTTATATCACAACAGACTGCTTCATCATCATACAGACTTCTTTAAAATCACAGACTGTTACATCACCACTCAGATTGTTATATCACAACACAGACTGTTAAATGTAAAGGTAATGAACACAAGACTCCATAATAACAAACTTACCACATTGCTCCAATGAAGCATTTGTTTGTACATGTGCTGCTGCAAAGAGAGCATACGTCATCTGTCGTTAAATAACATTCATGAGCTGGAATTACATCACATACATGTTCTGTTGTGACATTAATGATCTCTCATGATGTCACACACACAATGTCATGACTTCACAACAACTAAGGAGAACAACAGGTTGTATGATGTGTGTGTGTGCGTGTGTGGGTGTCCATACCTCTGATGTAGAGGTACTCTGACACTCCAGCAGGAAGTGGAGGGTGAGGTCACATCCTCCAAGAGTCAAAGGGTTGTGGAGGTAATGTGAGACAAACCTCTTACACCTCCATCTGTCTTCAAAGAAGATGAAGGCCTGGAGACAAGGGAGGAGGAGAAGATGTGAGGCGAGATGAGATACGGGAGGAGGAGGGGAGTGGAGGAAAGGGAAGGAGAAATGAGAGCAGGAATAGAGAGAGAGAGAGAGAGAGAGCATAGCAGATATATAGGAATATAACCTCACAAAAGTTTGTGGGTGCAGGTGCGTACCCTTCTTTGTAGGGCGAGGATCAGTACGTTGTAGAACACGCGGCGGGCGTCAACCTCTGCGAAGTAAGGCCACACCTGAAGCATGAGGTCCATGTGGCTGTACCCTCCTAACGGCAGCCCCGTCACCATAACCATGGTCTGCCCAGTACTGTCTGCCCACTGCAGGGCACAGCAAGAGAGAGAGCCTGTCATCCTGCTATACGCTCATCATAACCATAAGTGCTTTCATAGTTGGTTTTATGAGTTGGTTGTAAGATAAGCCTCATCGATAATCATTGTTTGATGAGTGACAAATGAAGGTAAGCCCTCATTTCTCATGAAAAACATTTCTAATGGGATACAGACTTCTATTCATTCCTTATTGTAGGCTATATTTATTATTTTCCGTTAATGGTTAACGAGTCAGTCAGAAAAAAGGTCAGGGTAGGCATCTCGCAGTGAGAGACATTTTGAATGGTTAGGTTGCATGGCGACAGACAACAGCCGTACCTCAACATCTTCAGGTCCACTCACTGTCCTGTGTGCTGAGAGGTCACACAATAGTGACAGTTAATCACAGTCCATACAGCACAGTTGGCTTCATTATCATTATTATGAGTCAACACAAAAAAATGCATTCATTATTATGATGATTATTGATCCAACATAAAGATGGCTTCATATTGTTACAACTAATAAACACAGAGGTGTTCGTGCCATTATTCAACACAGGATGGTTATTGCTTTGAATTAGAATGATTCATAAGATAATGACTAATGATTATGTAGGGGTCTCACCGGGGGTGTAGAACTGGGGGGACAGGGTGGGGTAGAGGTGGGGCAGGGTGGGCACCACCAACCAGAACGGAGGCTGCAACCCTTTCAGGAAGGGTTTATGACTGATGTTGGTGTGGACTGGAGAGATGGCTTCCATGTCTGGGACAATGCCTGGGGGGGGGGTATCATCATAAACCTTGATTTAAACGCAGCATCAGGTTAAGGGGGGGCGATGTAACATACTATCCCACCAGACCACTGCACTCCTTGACTGGAGTAGGAATAGAATATCTAAAAGCAAATGAGGAGCCAGAGCCTTCAGCTATAAAGCTCCTCTCCTGTGGAACCGGATCCCAGTTTGGGTTCTGGAAGCAGACACACTGTCTACATTCAAGAGTAAACTTCCTCTTTGATAAGGCTTATACTTCAGGCTGTTCAAGTTAACACTCAACCACTACTAAGAAACCAACTCACACTTGGTCTGGAGTCTTGTCTCGTCCATGCAGGCTGGGACCATCTGACACCCCCCATGTTTCTGTTCAACTACGACTGCTAGCATCTGTTACTATTAGTCCTAATATCATTATTGCTATTGCTATTATTATTAATGTTATTATTGTTGCTAATTATAATGTTATCATATATAATTATTTGCTATCGCAATTGATGTCATTACTGCCGCTGCCATTGCTCCCTTCATCGGTCTGTGCTATGCCACGTTTTCCTCCCCCCTCAATTCAAATTGAAATTGGAATTTAATTCATGTGACATGTTGTCCACCAGGCGGTGCTGTCGGGGGTCACGTACCTGGACGTATGACTTGGATTTGGTTTTCAAGCTTTACTTTTGGACGGAAGCTGGACAGCCACACACCGAACCGGTCCGCATCCTCCGTCGTGTCAAACTCCACAAATATCTACATGGACACACGCAACTTCATGAAAGTCAGGTTGCCATGACGGTTAAGGTTAAGCACATGACGTAGAACAGATCAGGAAGTGTGTGTGTGTGTGTGTGCGTGCGTGCGTGTACCTTGCCCATTAGAGGCAGGTAGACCCTGACTCCTCCGGTCTTGGTGATGCCATCATGGAAGGCCTCCATCCAGTAGTCCTCGTCAGTAGGAACATTGCTGATGTACACCAGTCTGTACTCCAGTGAGGTGTCATCATACACCTGAACCACAGCAACAACACATTCAACACCTGGACTGGATTCCCACAGTATTTTGACTTGCACTCCCTAGGGCAGGCATATTGCACAGTTCATCTGGATACAATAAGCAAAAATTGCTTATTGTCACTTTTTATGCCCCGTCTGTCTGTGTGTGTGTGTGTGTGTGTGTGTGTGTGTGTGTGTGTGTGTGTGTTACCTTTTCACTCCACTTCAGCAGATGTTGATAGAAGGCGATCTGAAAGGAAGTGAGCGACCATCACCAGGGTTACTAACATTGAGGCGTGCAAGGTATTCACATCCCATAATGACAAAACCCAATCAATCACATCAATTCAGGAAATGTAAATACATGTGAATGATGCGTTCCAGTGTCGTTTCCTGTGTGTGTGTGTCTGTGTGTGTGTGTGTGTGTGTGTGTGTGTCTGTGTGTGTGTGTGTGTGTGTGTGTGTGTGTGTGTCTGTGTGTGTGTGTGTGTGTGTGTGTGTGTGTGTGTGTGTACCGGTGATCCGAGGACGTTCTCCTCCAGAAGGTGACAATGGACCACGTGGGAACACATGGAGGCTCCCTTTGCCAGCGCGTCCATCAGCTGTTCCATCTTATTGGACACCACGGCTACAAATGCCTGGACACACAAAGCAGTTTCCCTCACTAAAAAGGCCTCAAATTACAAAGACCACGATGCTCTCGATGCAAAGCAGTCTCCATCACTAAAAGACCTCCAAAGACCATGCTGTGGACAAAAGTCAAGTTGAACAATAAAGGACCAAATAAGTGTTGAAAAAAGTAAAATAGTGCAGGTTTGAGTACTATGTTTATATTTCAACTTTACCGTGCGGTTGTCAGGAAGGATGAAGTATTTGTCACATTCAATGTTGCCAAACTTCTCCAGAACGCCCATCATATCTGGCTCCCTGACGTTCTCTGGCAGGTCTGTCACCATGATGGTGGCACCTCTGGTGGCATAGGGCAGGAACTACAAGGAGACAGAGAGATTCATTTGTGAAGGTGTGTGTGTGTGTGTGTGTGTGTGTGTGTGTGTGTGTGTGTGTGTGTGTGTGTGTGTGTGTGTGTGTGTGTGTGTGTGTGTGTGTGTGTGTGTGTGTTTGATGCCGTTATAAAACCTACATCAGCCAGTGTCCAACTCCGTACATCAGTGCATTCTGTCAAAAAAACGTTATGGTCAATTCTCTTATTATAACAGCGTAAATAGAGCCATCCAAAATCATCGAAACACACTATGCCTGAAGCTAATCCCGGGCTGAAGATACTCACTAATTGATTTGAGAAAGAGTATGGTGGGGAGGATTTTGGCAAATGAAGGAGGAGGTGACACAGAATGTAAGGGCTTCGTCCACTTGTTGCCTGGCTTCCCCGTGTTGTTGACTGTCTTGTCGTCAGGCATGGGTGTTGTGTTGTCAGGCATGGTTAATGTGTTGTCAGGCGTGGTTGTTGTGTTGTCAGGCGTGGTTGTTGTGTCGCCAGGTGTGGCCGTCTTGTTGCCGGGCGTGGCCGTCTTGTTGATAGGCGTGGTCGTCTTGTTGATAGGCGTGGTCGTTGTGTTGATAGGTGTGGCCATCTTGTTGCCGGGCGTGGCCATCTTGTTACTGGGCATGGCCGTCTTGTAACTGGGTGAGGTTGTCTTGTTGATAGGCATGGTTGTTGTGTTGCCAGGCACCGTCTTCTTGCTGGGTGTGGTCATTGTTTTGCTAGGTTGGGCCATCTTGCTACCGGGCATGGCCGTTGTGTTGCCGGGCGTGGCCGTTGTGTCGCCGGGCGTGGCCATTGTGTTGCCGGGCGTGGCCATTGTCTTGCTAGGTTGGGCTGCCTTGTTGCCGGGCGTGGCCGTCTTGTTGCCGGGCGTGGCCGCTGTGTTGCCGGGCGTGGTCATTGTCTTGCTAGGTTGGGCGGTCTTGTTGCCGGGCGTAGCTGCCTTGTTGCCGGGTGTGGTCATCTTGTTATCATGCATTGTTGTTTTGTTGCCAGGCGTGGTCGTCTTCTTGGCAGGCATGATCATTGTGCTGTCCGGTGAGGTAGTCTTCTTAAGAGGCCTGGTTGTTGTGTTGGCAGAGGTTGCCGTCTTTTTTCCAGGCGCGGCCTTCTTGTTGCCAGGCATGGTAGTTGACTTGCCGGGTGTAGGCGCCTTGTTGGCGGCCATGTTTTTTTTGCCAGGCGTGGTGTTGCTAGGCTGAGCCTTCTTATTACCGGGCATAGTTGTCTTGTTGCCAGCCATGGTAGCTGTGTTGCCAGGTGTGGCCATCTTTTTGCCAGGCGTGGTCCCCTTGTAACCAGGCGTGGCAGTGCTGTTACCGGCGGCGGCCTTCTTGTTGCCCGGCATGGAGCTGGAGGGAGGTTTTGCCACCACCTTGGCGGCCATTGTGGCAACACTTTGTACTTTGGCAGCAGGGCCGGGCGTTGTGCTGACAGAGCCACTGTCGGTGGGCTGACCTTTGGCTTGAGCAGAGCCTTGATTGAATAGAAGTGACCTAGGAGCCAATACATTGATAGATAAGAGGTCATGTGGACTCTGTGATTCTACTTGCACTCTCAACCAACGTGCATTATTCAAAGGTTCATATAAAGTATCACATTATACACCTGCTTACATTAGCTGTGGCAGTGTTGTTTTCCTAGGGCCCTGCAAAGCCAAACGTTTAGTTAGAGAGACAGAGAGCATGACAACTACAAGACATGTGTGTGTGTGTGTGTGTGTGTGTGTGTGTGTGTGTGTGTGTGTGTGTGTGTGTGTGTTACCGCTTTCTGCGTCACAGTGATTGGGTTTCCTCCAATGTTCAGCTCTGTAAAACCAAGCAAGGCCTGCGCAGCGGCGGCTTGTAGGAAGTACACCGTGGCCTAAACACACACACACACACACACACACACACACACACACACACACACACACACACACACACACACACACACACACACACACACACACACACACACACACACACACACACACACAGTCACTTTCCTCTGGAGCGCCTCAGAATATACGATAAAGGGCATAACATGCGAGTGCATCAGCTTAACATCAGCCTGTGTTGGTGCTCATCCACTGTGGCACCAGGCCGCTGCTCACACTCCTCATGTGCCCACCGTCACGGCTACAGTCCAATGGGCTGAGCTAGCAATACCGCAGTGCTTTGATTGGGTGAAACGGCAACAGTTTGAAATCTCTGTTGAATAGACCACCCCTGCTAAAAATGTTATACAAACTGTGGAAAATCCTTGTTGTGAAGGAAACCAGTACAGAAAGTACAAGGGACCAGCTTTCCATTGGTCCCTTGTACTTCATCCTAGGGCTGGGCGATAAAACGATAACTCTACGTATCACAATGGACACGTAATCAATATCAAGAGAAAATATTTCAATTTTTTTTTTTCCTCGTTGGAAGAAACAGGATGCGTTCCGATTGCATCATAGTGGACTGTGAAGTGACATATGAAGTGAGAATCCATTCCATTGGTATTAACAGCGCCCACTGCAGAGAGAACTACACAGTAGGTAGGGGGCTAGGGAACATAGCTGCATCACTTCACCCATGAAGAGAGGCAACTCTCAAAGTGACCCAAAGTCATCAAAATATAGTTTTAAAAATTAAAATATGTTTACCACAGGCAACAGTTTGAACATGTTTATTTTGAAGAGTGAAAATTGTTTTGAGCAATTTTAATTGTGTGAGCTTGCCATAAGCATCCTATTTCTTGAGTTGAGGACAAAAGATGTAATCAAAGTGTGACGTTAACACTGACCCTAACACTGTTGATAACATATGCAGGGTGTTCCAAATTAAACTGTTAAGAAAGAGTACCCTATATTGAGTACCCCTTGACTTCTGTAGTCTGCTATGCCCTAGGGAGTAGGGCATAGAGTAGGGAACTTAGAAATCGGAACGCGACCAAAGGCACTCTTCCTCTGCTACCTAGCACGGTGTGGAGCAACAGCATTGCGTGTCGTTCCATATGGTGCCAATCATGTAACAGTATCACATTTGGTTGCGCGTATATTTAAAAAATATGTATATCATGTCAATTTTTTGCACTATACTTGCAGTAAAAAATATATATGAAGACAGTTCTTCTCAGGTTTCTCTGTTTAACACTTTTAACTCAGCAAGCAGCAGCAGCCAGCTAGGCATTCGATCACCTTTGTTAAATCTGGTGAGAAGCCTCAACACCGCCCAGGCCAAACAGGGGGGCTCCTGACAACAGCTAGGGACTGGCAGCTGAAGGTGGACTTGGGGAAACAGCTTAAATTCCCAGAGACCATCGCAGTGACCACACTTAGGCCGGACTTGGTTCTCATGTCAGAATCAACAAGGCAGGTGATACTGCTGGAGTTGACTGTGCCCTGGGAAGACCGGATGGAGGAGGCATTTGAGAGGAAGAGGGCCAAGTATGAGGAGCTGGCAGGCAAATGCCGGCGCAACGAATGGAAGACTCAGTGCAGCCCCATTGAGGTTGGATGCCGAGGGTTCGCAGGCCAGTCACTCTGCAGGGCCCTCAAGTTGTTGGGAAGGGGACTGCACAGCAAGAAAGCCATCAAGAACACCACTGATGCTGCTGAGAAGGCATCAAGATGGCTGTGGATCAGGAGGGGTGACCCGTGTGGGCCACACAAGCTAGCTAGACACAAGCCGGGGTCTGATCACCCCCGGCTGGGTCGCCTGGGAGAGGGTGTCTGATGTTGAGTGATCCGAAACACCCTATGACCTCAGGTTACATCACTGATGATGTGTCTAGGTTGCACCAGAGGATGTATATTAAACCTGTGTATGTTTTTGTAACACTTTTTTTGTTAAGCACTTTATTATTGATAATTGTTAAGTGATTTTAATTTTCATTCAGACTTATGTTTATATCCGAGTGTTTTCTATGGTTGTGTTGACATTCCTTTTCCCTGTCTGCCTACAATCAGAGGAAGGTTAAGTTTAAAATAAAAATGTTTAAATTTAGTATATTTTCAGTATATTTTTCTCCTGGTCCTTATCTTAAATAGATCATACAAATGATCAATAATGATCGATATCGACCGATACGAAACAGTTGATACCGTTTTCAGCCATATCGCCCAGCCCTACCGTTTGTTTATTAACTGAAGGTGGCGATCCCAAGCCACTGCAGTCAGGTGAAGCACTCACCTCTTGTCCGTGTTGCGCCACAGAAATGAGTCTGCTCTTTCCAAACTGCTCCACAGCGGACAACACCTGGGCCTGGGTGACGGTGGAGGGAAGCCCAGAGAGGAGCAGGGGAGGGTGCGCCGGTACGAAGCCCAGGAGACCCGACTACAGAGTTACACACAGAGATATGGAGACATAGAGGAAGGGGAGAGACATAGACATAGGAGACATGCACGTGGGTGAGAATAGGGAGAGGGATCCACCGCACCTTGGAGAAGACTGAAGTCAAAGGTGTGAAACTCTATTCTGTTCTTCTTTTGTCATAACACACACAAACCCACCCCCTGAGGTTTCACAGCTTTGGTCGGTACACTCTTCTTCACTGCCGCCTTCTTTCGTCCCTGAGTAGAGGAAGAGGACGATGATGAAGGTGGTCCCTTTCCTCCTTTGGCCAAGGAAGTGGATGCCTGTTTCTGTTCATCTCTATATGAGGAAGATGGCTTCATCTCATCTGTCTGTGAGGAAGACAATGACTTCTTCTGCTCATCTTTAGCTGAGGAAGAGGATGATAGCTTCTTCTCGTCTCTAGGTGAAGAAGAGGATGCCTGTTTCTGTTCATCTCTAGCTGAGGAAGAGGATGGCTTCTTCTCGTCTCTAGGTGAGGAAGAGTTTGCCTGTTTCTGTTCATCTTTAGCTGAGGAAGAGGATGATGGCTTCTTCTCGTCTCTAGGTGAGGAAGAGTTTGCCTGTTTCTGTTCATCTCTAGCTGAGGAAGAGGATGATGGCTTCTTCTCGTCTCTAGGTGAGGAAGAGTTTGCCTGTTTCTGTTCATCTCTAGATGAGGAAGAGGATGATGGCTTCTTCTCTTCTGTAGGTGAGGAAGGCTTCTTTGGATCTTTAGATGAAGTAGAGGACGAGGACTTCAGCTTGGCCAGCTCTGCCAGCAGCACTGGGGCCAGAGACTGGATCACAACCTCTAGACTGGTGGAGCCTGAGAAGGTCTGGACACCTGGGGAGAGAAAGAGGAAAAGGAGACAACAGCGAGGAGACAAGGAAAAGGAGACGAAGTAGAGAGAAAGAGAAGAGGTGTGAAGATGAGAGGAAAACAAGACAAGAAAGAGTGAAGGACAAGGTGTGAAGAGATAAACATCAAATTTTCTTAATTGTGAAAAATGCCCATTATGTTTTTCTGTGCCTGGATTCTAAACAACAATAAGTGTTCCTCATTCGCTCTCCTGATTTGTCCATGAGGGCTCTCTCCCTGTAGCTCTCTCTCCATATGAATCCATAAAGTCTCTCTACTATGATCTTGCCCTCCATCAGGTCTCTCTACCTGGTCTCTTACCAGATGATTCCAGTAGTTCCTTGGCCAGACGTTCTACGCTGGTCTCCTCTTGTCTGCGACCTGATGACCTCCTATCATGACTCCGTGACCGTCTTGGCTGAGAGGAGAGGCGAGGCGATGGAGACCCAGAGCGAGACCTGGTAGGATCAAGATGATCATGAAGTCAGAAGTCACAAAGATTTTTATTTTAAGTAGGTTTGCACCTACGAGGAATTTGACTTGGTGGTTGGTGTGCGACAGTAAACAATAACAATAGACAATAACATAAAACAATCAACACACCAGAGGCCTGTTTCAGAAAGCGGGTTTAGTGAAAACTCAGAGTTAGTTGAGTCAGTTGAAGGAAACTCAGGGTGTTCGGTTTCACAAAGCCAGTTCAGTTTAACTCTGAGTCTGTTACTGCGGCAACATACTCTGTGAATCTAACCTGCTCGCTGGCAGGTTTTCTTCCACTCAGCCTGAGTTTCTCCTCTTTAGCTGCAGACTGAAGGAAGTGTCAGACATGGCGTGTCCTTTTCTTGAAGAGCCAGTTGACATCGAAGCGTTAATACTCCGCAGAAATCTCCGTGGGGAGAGAGTGATCAGACCCCGCTTGGATGTTTTATCGTTCCCTGATGATTATCTGTTTGAACGTTACCGTTTTTCTGCTAAATCTATCATTTATCTTAACAATATTTTCAGCCCTCATATTGTTCCAATGACACATTGTGGACATGCTCTTAGTTCTGAACAAATTATTTGTGTTGCACTTCAGGTTTTTTTCTTCGTTATGTATATATACGGTACTGTGCAAAAGTTTTAGGCAGGTATGAAAAAATGCTGTAAAGTAAGAATGCTGTTTTGAAGGCAAAGGGCGGTCACACCATATATTCATTTGATTTAGATTTCTCCTCTGTTCAATCACTTTGCATTTTGTTAATTGATGAAAATAAACTATTAACATTTCTATTTGTGAAAGCAATCTTAGTTTACAGCATTTTTTCACACCTTCACACCTACATATATATATATACACACACACATACAGTTTATATATGTATACACACATACCTATATCTACTGTATATAGGTAGATGGATATCTATATCTATGTATGCATATACATTAATGTTGAAAAAGTGGAACACTCGAGATAAAACCTTTATGTTTTTCAAGTCATACTCACGCATTTACTCGGTCAACAATTTTCTGCCAAGCCTGCTCAGGTTCTTTTGCGGCTGCTGCTGTGTTGCTTTTTTTCTTAAATGTCATCTCATACTGGATATGCACTCATTAATGTTTCTAACTCCACTGGGAGAAATAGGAGGATCAAGTCTTTTTTCTCCAGCTGGCATTGGTGGAATCGTATTCTCGGTGGTCCATTGATGCAGGCTTCATACTCGCCTCATGCACGAGCATTACTCAGACTGAACATACTCAGAGTTGATTGAACTTATTGTTATCCCCTGTTCGGAAACCTAAAACTCAGAGTTTACAACTCAGAGTTACTCAAGCCAGAGTTCAGGCTTTGACTCAGAGTTTGTTAAAGCCTCTTTCTGAAACAGGCCCCAGACCTTCACCTGAAGCATAACTGGAAGACTACGGATGACGTAAGTTTCCAACACACCTGTGGGTTTGTCTGGAGCTCCGCGGCGGCGAACAACGCCAGGGCCGTGAGTATCGTGAGCCCCCACCCCTTTGCGGGGACCCAGACCGTTGCCTCCTGCCATGGTAGGAGCTTGAGGAGGAGCGTGACGAGGTGCACGAGCGGGAGCGGCTCCTACGGCTGGTTGAGGAGCAGGAAGGAGGAAGCATTCAGAGAGGACAGACAGGACGTCCAAGAGTAGCATTGTGAAGACAGACAGGACGTCCAAGAGTAGCATTGTGAAGACAGACAGGACGTCCAAGAGTAGCATTGTGAAGACAGACAGGACGTCCAAGAGTAGCATTGTGAAGACAGACAGGACGTCCAAGAGTAGCATTGTGAAGACAGACAGGACGTCCAAGAGTAGCATTGTGAAGACAGACAGGACGTCCAAGAGTAGCATTGTGAAGACAGACAGGACGTCCAAGAGTAGCATTGTGAAGACAGACAGGACGTCCAAGAGTAGCATTGTGAAGCTTCACTTCAGTATCAACGTTTCAAGGTTTCAAGATTATTGTCACATACCAGAGAACAACGTACAGCATTACCAGCAGTGACATTCTTGCAAAGCAGTGGAAATCATGTATAGTCTTAAAGTATGTGAGGCTGAACAATAAAGGGGAAGGCATGTAGTCAGGGTTACCTGAATATATTTCTGGAACCACGCGGTGAACCAGCTTTCCCACTTGGTGGCTTCCCATCTGGGGACTGCAAACCCCCTGGCGACCTTGACCTCTTCCTCTGCGGCGACCTTGACCTCTTCCTTTGTAGCGACCTTGACCTCTTCCTCTGTGGTGACCTTGACCTCTTCCTCTGTAGCGACCTTGACCTCTTCCTCTGTGGCGACCTTGACCTCTTCCTCTGTGGTGACCTTGATCTCTTCCTCTGTGGTGACCTTGACCTCTTCCTCTGTGGTGACCTTGACCTCTTCCTCAGTGGCGACCTTGACCTCTTCCTCTGTGGCGACCTTGACCTCTTCCTCTGCGGCGACCTTGACCTCTTCCTCAGTGGCGACCTTGACCTCTTCCTCTGTGGCGACCTTGACCACCTCCTCTGTGGCGACCTTGACCTCTTCCTCTGTGGCGACCTTGACCACCTCCTCTGTGGCGACTGGCACTTGTGTGTTTCATAAGACTTGCTTGGTAGGGGAGATGCAGAGTTTGATGAGGCAGGACCTTCATGGCAGGGTGCCTGGAGACTTAACCTGAAGGTAGTGGCGGGGGGCTGCTGAGATCCTTCAGGGGGTGGGCTAAAGGAGGATGATGTCATTTGTGATGTTATTTGGTTTGTTTGTTGATTGAGGTGATACACTGCCCTATGGGTATAGGCATATCATTGCCTCAAGTTTTTTTCAAAAAGACAAACTTTCGTCCATTCTGAGCTTCTTCCTTATCTATTAAAGCAAGGGTAGGCAATTTATTCGAGTAGCATTTTCTGTCATATTTTTGGAAATTCTCTTCACATCCCGACAGCAATCAATAAACCAAATAATAACTAATGACTAATAAAGTCATTGGCTGCCGCAGGCCTGTAATAAACCCGTCCATGCAATTTCCCTCAGGGATCATTAAAGTATGGCTGTCTGTCTGTCTGTCCAATCATTTCATTTGGCCCGATTGAAATGATCGAATGCGCCATCTGTCCGTTTACCTGCCTAGACTCTGCCTGTGTACTCATTGTGCTAGCCTTGTTCCACAAGGCTAGGCAGGCCTATTGCTACAGCTAGCCAGCTAGTAACATTTTTGGTGGGTGGGGCTTTGGAAGAAGGGTGTTTGAGACAGTATGGTCACTTACTCAAGTGTAACTGTATCCGGCTCCCATTCAGAATACCTGGGTGAGAGAAAACACATTGGCCTTCACACTTTTAACTTCAGACTCCATCAACCACCATTTCGCCATTTCAGACATTTTGTTTGAGAGTGGGAGATTTACTGACTGTTTGCGTAACAGTCTGCAACCAGCGAGATGGACTATGTGATTCCTGTGGTCCTGCCAGTCCTGAATGAAAGGAAACACACGCACAAGGAAGTGATTAGTCATATGTCTGTGTAGATGTGTGTGTGTGTGTGTGTGTGTGTGTGTGTGTGTGTGTGTGTGTGTGTCTGTGTGTGTGTGTGTGTGTGTGTGTGTGTGTGTGTACACACACACACACACACACACACACACGCACACATACACATCTGGTCTGTGTCACTCATTTGGTCAAATGACTTCCAACATACTGAAGGTAAATCATAAAGAATGAATCATGAGTTTTCAAAAGTCAAGCCTTTCATAATAAATCAAATCTTAAATGAACACTGCAGGAAACATATTTGCAATGTTTAGATAAAATCCAGTCCAAAGAGACTCATCAAAAATAAAAATAAAAACATATATGCAAGACTTTGACAGCCCAAGTCCTCTGTGTGTGTGTGTGTGTGTGTGTGTGTGTGTGTGTGTGTGTGTGTGTGTGTAAAAAATCTATTTTTGTAGGAATTTTGTATGAATCCACACCTTCAATAGAAGCGTTGACATTTAGCTTGAAGAAGTAAAATATAGAGACTAATTCAGGATGTTTTAAGGTGTGGTCCGCATTGCTGCCTTCAGTATCCTGGACCATGGCACACTTCTCAAACATTTTAAAACAATGTTACAATTCTTCACAGATGAAGCGATGTCTTCAAGAGGGTTAAACACAATGAAATCCAGGGGTGGGAGGTCATCGATCATTAGTTTGTGACGGCATCAATCGTTTTATTTTTTTCACTTTCTAAAACGATAGTGAATTCTGTCTTGCCACTCCGCCTGAGGGCAAAACCAATTTATCGAATGAACCGCAGAACTGCTCTTGATACAAGACATTCACGACAACAGATGGCACCAAATATAATATATCTATTATCTTACATATAGATATATTGCAATGGCATTGCCCCCTCAGGAAATGAAATTCATGATAAGTTTGTCAGTGTCACTGAACGTCGATCCAATCTTTGGGCCGAACGCGCGGCATTCTCATTCTCATATCCACAGTTACGTGAAGTTCAACCTTTTCATTTTTGGGAACACTAAAAACTCCAAAGACTTACTTTTTAATGGCAGTAATCTCGAAATGTAACTAACTTACAATTAAAAGTAGTGTTGCCCAACACTTCTGGCAACTATGGCTTGAAGTGTATGAGCAACTAGCTCCCCAAAGGGGTGATAAAAACCCCAGTGGCGTACTCACCTTCACGCCAACACAAGGTTTGTTACAGAGACAACAGGTGTGGGGGAAAAGTTTAGGTGTGAAGCCCATGTAGTCGTTGACCATGGCCGCTGTTGGCACACTCTTGCCGGCTGCCTTGGCTGGCGGAGGCCTCTGGATGGACGCGTCAGACGCAGGAGGTGGAACCTGGTTCACAGGGCTGGACTTGGGGCTGGGAACTGATCCTGGACCGGTGCAAGGAGCTGGTCTGTGACTGGTAGTTCCAGGGCCTGGAGCGGGTTTGTGACCGGTAGTCCCAACACCTGACGTTGGTCCTTGACTCGTAGATCTGGTGCCTGGAGATGCCACGCGATGTGCACTGGAATTCCTCTTGGGTATAGCGTTGGTGGCAGGTGACAGCAACACCACAGGTGTTTGCTTTGCCGATGTCATGGCAGTCTGAATGGATGGGGCAGCTGGTCTATGGATCAGTAAATCCATTAGGCTTGGCAATGGACTGTAAGCAGGAGACAGGGTGGTAGATCTCTGTGAGCCGTTGGAGAACACTGGACCACTGTGTTTGGCCAGTGCTGCTTTCTTTGGTTGAGTTGCTCGCCTCGGGCTAATGTAACTGTCCATCAAGCCACTTTCACAGACTCTGTCCTCTTCATCCCGGAAGCTTACGGTAGATTTACTAGTATGACCGTATTCGATCACTCTACTCGGCTGCAGAAAGGCAAGAGGAGCTTCCTCCACACGCTGGCTGCCCAGAGCCTGGGGGACCACACTGGACTGAGAGGCAGCGGAGGACATTTTTTCCTTCTTTTGGCGGATGTCTCGCAGCAGGTAAGGTAGGTTGGCGGGGGAGAGCTGGTCTTCTGAGTATGCGCACAGCTCATCCAAGTCTTCTTCCTGAAGGTTGAAGCGCTTGAGGATGCCCATGGCCGAGTCACAGGTGTATGCAGCCTGGTTGCCATCAGTGTTCTTGGATGAGGAAGGACGCTCGCGGCCCACTGATGATCCAGCAGATGCAATGTCTGCTTCTGTAGTCGAAGGCTTGCTGTTGCCATTGTCATCACATCCCGCAATTAAATAACAAGAGACTGGATATGGCTTGGGGGATTGGGAGTAATGGGATGGGGGGATGTTTGGTGAAGAGAGGGAAGAGGATGAAGTGGCTTGATAAGCGTTAGAGGAGGCTTCGCTTGATGTTGTTTGGTAGCTCGATGGCCAGCTGGAGGCACCACTTGGCATTGTTTTGGAATATCTAGAAAACTGTCCTTGGGAGATGGGTGTTGACCATCTATAGTGATCCATCACCTCTCTGGAGGGAGCCGAACCACCAACCAGGTGAGGAGGCTTTCCCACAATGCCAGGGTCTACCTGGGCACCTGGAGGTTGGTAAGGACCCTGTGGGGAATCCTGGCTCTCAGGGGAATAGGGGTTGTACAGTTCGTGGGACATGTTTGCAACTTTCAGAAGGTTGATTGATGGCAGTGGCCGTGGGGGGAGGGGTGTTGGAGAGAGTCGTCAAGGAAATGCTTCTGTTGCCAGAAGCAAGAGAGCTTCTAATTTCAGTCAGGGCTAGCTTGGTTTTCATCTGCGCCAACTGAAGACTAGCTGTCTGCTGGCCAATCAGGAGAGAGCTCCCGGGGAGCCCCCCAATCAGGGCTAAGTGCAGGACTACAGTCCAATAGCAAACCAAAGCTGAAAAGGTTAGAAACAAAAAAAAATGTTATACAGATGGATAAGATGTTGACATTTTAGGATCAAGTCATCGTGGTCATCAGGAGCCTCTGGTAAGTTGCTCCAAGCTGGTCTCTCCGGACTGATCAGGAACAGTCCAATTAGCTACTTCCTAGTTAGCGCAGTCACAGCTTCCTGTTGCAGGTAGGAAGTGAAGACAAACAGAAAAACAAAACCAGCAACAAACAGAAAAACAATCTGGCAGCAAACCAACGAGCTAGCGGCAGAGGTAGGAGCGAATGCTTCTTTATTGGTACAACCTGAATAATGACTTGTAGCTATATGCAAACTACTTCTATGGAGCAGTGATATTACAGGCATATGATATGGTTAAAATGAGGTGTGGCCAAGCAGATCAAACAATTTCACATTCTGTCTCAGCAAAACTGATTTCTTTACAGTTATCTTTAATTTTAGATCTCAGTAATTCCTTTTCACTAGTAAGAATAACGATTGTAGATATCGATGATGTAACTTCCACCTGTTGAAAAAGGACTGTGATTGCCAATCCACGTGATATTAACAAACCATTTTGGGCATGTGGGTGTCACTAAGCTCTGTTTCCACATGCCATCGCAGCCCAAATGACCGCGTTCAGTTTAGATTAGGGCTGGGCCATAAATCCATTTTATTTGGAATTGGATTGCGTTCGCAAAGTCAGATTTAGACAAGACACCCCGCTGAAAAGTATGTTGTCTGTTGCTAACAAAGGCAGCAGTATGACAAATGTACTGCAGCACCTCAAACAGGGGCATCCTGCCCAGTGGGAGACATGTTGCGCTCAGCGGAATGAAAAAGATTGCGGCACCACAAGTGGAGCTGCCGAAAAACAATCCACTGCATTACAATCATTTTCAAACTGCATCCCACATGAAAAGAATTCGGCCCGCTGAAAAAGCCAGGGTTTATTACGATGATTAAAGTTTTCCACCCCAGGTATGTGCTATCAAGCCGAAAGTACTTCTCTGCAGTTGCCTTGCCTCAGCAATATAATAGCACACGACAACGGGTCGCAAAGGAGATGGAAGAGGTGTCCTTTTATTCTGCCACCACAGATTTATGGTCAAGTCAGACGATGCAGTATGGCTGCATCATAGGCTTGTCGTAGGCTTGTCTTCCTGGCTAAGAATGTATAGAAAAGAGGATGTTCAAACTAAAACAGCACAACAAAAAAGCACCTTATGCTCGAATGCTGATAATTAATGCTGTTTAATGTTTTGTTTGCACTTTATAAGAACTACCTCCAATCTACTAATAGCAAGATGTTCGACTTGTGTTTAAAGAAATGTTTTTTTTATGTCATGATACATTTTATGTTATCTTACATTTGTACTGTTTACAATGGCAGGGCCTGTCATATTGCCTTTTTGGCTAGATGTTCATGATTGCACTAACCCAAAGGCGGAAAATCTATATAAAAGTAAATTGTTGAACAATTTCTTTTTCACTTCCACATTAATGGGGGGGGGGGGAAATCGATTTAAATTGTAAATCAGATTTTTTGTGAAAAAAAAATCAGGGATTTTTTTTTTGGCCATATCGCCCAGCCCTAGTTCAGATACGTACGCCATCAAAGATATCAACAATGTCACGTTCATGTCAGATACGCACGCCATCGAAGATATCAATGAAGATGTTATGTTGACTAGTGGAAATTACTCTTTTTTATTAAATTCTGATTCATTATAAACGGAATTGGAGACTGACTTAATGACTAATGACTTTCAAATATATTAGTATACAATTAGTATGAATATCATTTTCACTACTTACAAATTGGGTTTCAGATATCTGAAATGCAGATGCACAGACACACAGGCAGAGGCAATCATTGAGCATAAACACACATTTCAGAGCTCAACATGTGTTGTTACGGTGGAGGGGGGGGGGGGGGGTCTGTTCTTGATCCAAGATGGCGGCTCTTCATCAACTGGAACTGGACGAAAAACCGGAAGGTTTCTAGTATGGAAAACCTAGCGTGCTTTGCTAGGTTTATGCCCACAAAAGAAAGGTTTGAGAAGACCACGTACTGCCAGAACAGAAGGCATCCCAGAGGGTACCACTCGAGGGTACTTCTCTGGGGACTCACACAGAACTGTGCTTATGCTTGCAGCATTCAAATAATGAACAAGGATAAAGACGACTGTGTAAACTTATGGGGGCCTTGTGGACAACAACAAGACCTACGGGTCTAAAAAGAGCTGTATAGCAAAACAGCTCTGATGATTTACTGAAATAGTTCATTTCAATTATGTTTTTTCTTACAAAAACATTTCAAATGAGATTACAAAACTTGATATCATGCAGTTGGTTCTTCATAGTGAATGTGTTTCACATCGTACCAACCAGTTGTTGTAGGGTGTGAGACAAAAAAGCCTTGCTTTGGAAGTTTAAATCTAAACAATCGCCATAAGCAATAAGTCAGCACTGTAATCACATGATAACAATGAACACCATTCTAAATACTGTGTTCAATTATTCTTTAGAAATCAGTTTGCTTGAAACTCTCCACGACACGTCTGATTGTCGTTCGATCGGAGGTCGGCGATTGGCTAAAACCTCATCTAGAGTCGCTGTTGGTGAACTGCACGAGCCAGCGCAAAGCAAAAAAATGACATCAATGTCCTAGCACTAGGCTTAACGTGGCAATTTAACTTCATGCGGCGAAATCGCCGACCAACAGTTCACACACGGTGACTATAAATGGGATTTGAGTTGGGTGTGGGTGCGCCCATGACTGTACACAACCAACCATGAACCAAAACAGGCAGAGGGCGGTTTCAGCTCAGGTGGCCAATGTGTTTGCATTCACTTGGTGTGGACAAGCCCTCCTCAGGAGTGGAAGGGGGCGTCACTGGACGTACTCCAGTGTTCCTCTCCAGTCTGTGGTCTCCACAGGACTCTGGTCGTTTGCTCTGCCTTCGCTCTCAGAACCCAACAAATATTCTGCTGTTGCCAAAGCCCCCTTCACCTTGGGAGGCAGCTGGGATTAGCCAGATCATGAGAGAATCTATCTTCAAGTTATGCACTTGTGGCCAATCAGCGTCCTATGAGGAACTGCTTGATCCATGTCAATCATGATGGACAGGGATGGACAGCTTTCCAGATGTTTCTGTGTGTGGTACACCGTCAACCTATGTGTGTGTGTGCTTGGTTTGTGCATCAACTGTAGTTTCAAGGTAAATAACTAGCCGCCCAACACTTGTACACTTGCACATAATTTAAAGTGGTCTTTTAGAATCAACACTTTAGTGAATCTTCAACCTTGTTCACCAGGTGCAGAGGGTTGGTATGACGTCACCTCGAAATGACTATTTTGTAAGCATAGCAGCATTGGGCGTCAGTTATTGTTCAGTTTAAGTAGTGTTTTTTTTTTTACTTTATCGTTTTTATAATTAATCATAATCAATCAATCGTTGTCTCAACTTAGAGGCGCAACGTCTCAACGTGTTTCTGATGCACTGATAGACGCAAGAGGAACAGGAAACCAGACGTGTGCTACAGATAGCTGCCGTTTCCACAGGGGACTTAGTTGCGTGTTCGCGTTGATTGTGGTGCGATACTTATCGGTTATCGACACAAACTCTGATTGATAAAGCACTCACAGCTTTAGGGAGATACTTGGATGGCCGTATGGGCACAAAGTAAAGCCTCCAGAGTGAGAGACGAGGCAGAACGACGCGCTCCACCGAGAGCAACTCGGGCCGCACTGGTAACCAACTTAGAAAACATGACATCAGTGTACTGTCAGACATCGGGGATATCTTACTTGTCTAATAGCGTTGCTTTGTTTGGCTGGGATTCACGTCTCCGACGTCTTTGTTTACAAGGCGATGTAGCTTGTGTGTTGCGAGGTCTGCTCACGAGTCACGACAACTCCGGAGTTGCCAGGTCTGTCTTCATCCCCCTACTACGTCGACTGGGTTGCCAAGTCGGACTCCACCCCTGAAAATTCAAATGCGCGCCTCAAAAACTGTTGGTTTTCTCTCTCTTTCCAGCAGTGGCGGACTGGCACCAAAAAGAGCCCCTGGCAATTTTGACAGAGAGGCCACATTTGTCTTCTCATGACGATTTTTTATCTTTCCTGTAAATTACAGGAAATCAATTTCCTGTAAATTACAGGAATTGCAGGAAAAATAAAAAAAATATATAATTATTATTTAGTTTAGTAGGCCTATTATTTTTCAGAGGTAACAGGCCGTTTTGTTTGTTTGCTTTTTTTTTCCTTCTTTTTTGTGGCCGCCTGCAGCTCTGCTTTAAAAAAATCAATTAATTATTATTTATTCATTTATTGATTTGCGGCCGGCTATTGATGCAGCCGCTCTGCTCCACTTTATTTATTTATTTAGCCTATTTATTTATTTGTGATGCGGCTGAGTGGCCTCATCACCAGGCAGTGGCATTCGCCCACATTGCCCAATGGCCAGTCCGTCCCTGCTTTACAGATTATTTATGTTTAAAATGGTGTGTGAGTGTCTAAGTAAAAAATATTAGCAGTTGTTAGTTATATTAGAGTAGAAGCAGAATACTTCACAACTGCAAGCATTGATTATTTATTGACATGCTTCAGTACCAGACGAGAGAAAAACTGTTAAACATATTTAAACATATCATATGTTAACATTAGTTTATTGGAATAATACACACAACATTTTCAGACACACTATAGTGCAATGTCTCTCTCTCTCTCTCTCTCTCTCTCTCTCTCTCTCTCTCTCTCTCTCTCTCTCTCTCTCTCTCTCTCTCTCTCTCTCTCTCTCTCTCTCTCTCTCTCTCTCTCTCTCTCTCTCTCTCTCTCTCTCTCTCTGGTGTGAAATACATCTGTTTGAATGACACGCTTCAGTTACGCTCATTGGAGAAGGGAGGTCATTTCAAAGCAGAGCTTGTGATCCGATGCACAAGACCAGAAGACGGTTCTGACGTCCACACTTGACACTTGAGTTTGGAGTCTGGTAACAGTTTCTCCCCCTGGTAAGATAACTCTACTGAAACTGTGCTGGTTGGAAGAGAAGTCCATTTATGGTACGTAGGCCAAACAGATGTGCAATGTTGAGGAGAGTGAAGCTATGCAAATGTACCCACCCACAAAATGGTGGTTCAGCTATAAATATTTTTAGATATTTACTTTTATTCACACCTTCTTCATGTTCATTTCATTCAGGAAGCGTGGTCTCTACGCTTGCCTCTGGTAACCATGTTGATTAAACTCAGAAGTGAACCGATGAGACTTTCTTGTAAGGCATCGTCTCAGCACAGAGCCCCTCTGAGTACAACAAGCGTTCACGGCTGGCTGCAGTCAACCCCAGATGTGTTATAGCAGAGGCAAATCCAGATGACAGCTGCATGTCTTCAGATTAGAATACCAGTACTCCTAAGGCAAATTCACATTCAAACTATGCAAACCGCCTATGCACCTAATCCCGCCAGGCTCGGCAGAGGCACTGGGCACGCTTTGAATGACACAGCTGGCAGTCTGCCTTCAACGGGCCAAGGTTGTGGCCTGGGAACCACGTGATGTCTGCAGTGTGTTCAGACACGCTCCCGGCAGACAGGTCCGGGTTGGGCCAATCACAACCAGTTGTCAAGCATGTGGTGGGTTTGATACGCAGACGTGTGCAGCGTCCGGTTAGATGGAGTGCAGGCGTTATCAATCTATCAATTATCTATCTATCTATCTATCTATCTATCTATCTATCTATCTATCTATCTATCTATCTATCTATCTATCTATCTATCCATCCATCCATATATATATACTGTATATAGATGGAACATGTTAACATGGCGGCGCGTACACACGCAGCAGCTCCTCTCTCTCCCGTCGAATCAGTGTTTTTATGTTTTTTGTGTGGTGTCACATCATCGCGTCCATCTGTCCCAAGACGCACATACTCCCGTGAGTTTCTGCTCGCCATCGGCAGAACTACAATCATGGACATAAATCCAGCAGTCGCGGAAATACTACGCGACTGCGATCTGCTCCAGCGGCCTGCTCAAACACCGACCCCCACTCCTGCGACCAGCCGCCAGTGGAGGCGCCACAAGGGGAATATGAGGAAGCAGAAGAGGGGCAAGTGCGGAGGTATCCGGGCTAGGCTAGCGGCTAGCCCTCATCGACTGGCTATCCCTACAATCGTACTGGCCAACGTACGATTGCTGGACAATAAACTGGATTATATCCGTCTACTCCGGACATCCACCAAAACCGTGAGTGACTGTTGTGCCTTTGTTTTTGTGGAAACATGGCTTACTGACAGCGTCCCGGACTGTGCCATTTAACTGGCCAGGCTAACATGCTACCGGGCGTACAGAGTGCTCGTCGAGGGGGGGAAGACTCGCGGCGGGGGACTCTGTGTTTACATCAGTGATGCCTGGTGACGCGACGCTGCTGTGGTTTGCATACACTGCTCAACACTGGTGGAGTTTATGGTCATTAAATGCCGGCCATTCTACCTGCCTTCTATCTACCTTCTAATTTAGTGCCATACTCCTGGTAACAATATACATCCCCCCTGGCTCCAACAACAACAGGAGCGAGGCACTGTATGAACTCTACCAGCACATCAGTGAGCAGCAGACAGCCCACCCTGATGCTTTCCTCATCCTGACTGGGGATTTCAATCATGCAAACCCCAAGAGCGTGTTTCCACAACTCCATGGACACATCAACATTCCCACACGTGGCAATAATATCCTGGACAATGTTTACACCACGCATAGAGGGGCCTACAAAGCCCTCCCCCTGCCCCACCTAGGAGCCTCAGACCACACCACCACTATGTTAATGCCTGCTTACAGACCCCTGGTCAAAGTCATCAGACCAACAACAAAGCAGGTACGCGTGTGGCCTGAGGGGTCTTCAGAGACACTCCAGGACTGCTTCATCATCACCGACTGGAGCATGTTCAGACGGGCAGCGACCTACAACAACACCACAGACCTCCAGGAGTACACAGACACCGTCACTTCCTACATGCGGAAATGCATTGATGACGTCACGGTCACCAAGAACATCCGCATTTGGGCCAACCAGAAGCCATGACAGGGGAAGTCTACAGACTCCTGAGGGCTCGGAACACCACCTTCAGACCTGGAGACACCAGGAACCTGTGGCGAGGGATCCAATCCTTAATGGACTACAAGCCCTCTCCGCAGACCTGCGACAGCTCCACCCCTCTGCTGAACGAGCTGAACAACTTCTTCGCCCGCTTTGAGGCAGACAACAGCACCCCGGCACAGAAGACCCCACCCCCTCCCGGCGACCAGGTGTTGACGCTATTCCGCAGGTAGCGTGAGGCGATCCCTCAAAGGGACGAACCCACGGAAAGCCTCTGGTCCCGACAACATTCCTGGTCGTGTACTGAGGGACTGTGCTGAGGAACTCACAGATGTCTTCACAGACATCTTCAACACCTCGCTGAGCCAGGCTGTTGTCCCCACGTGCCTCAAAGCACTCACTCCCATCCTCATGAAGTGCTTCGAGTGGCTAGTCATGCACCACATCAAGTCTGCCCTCCCCCCCACCCTGGACCCTTTCCAGTTCGCATATCGGTCCAACCGTTCGACCGATGATGCCATCTCCTCTGCCCACCACTCTGCCCTCACCCACCTGGATACAAAAGACTCATATGTCAGAATGCTGTTCATCAACTTCAGCTCAGCATTCAATACAATCATCCCCCAGCAGCTCATTCACAAACTGGACCAGCTGGGACTCAACACCTCAGTGTGCAACTGGCTGTTGGACTTCCTGACGGGGAGACCACAGACAGTTCGGGTCGGCAGCAGCACCTCCAGCACCATCACACTGAACACGGGGGCCCCCCAAGGATGTGTGCTTAGCCCCCTCCTCTTCACTCTGCTGACCCATGACTGCACACCAACATCCAGCTCCAACATCTTTATCAAGTTTGCGGATAACACGACTGTGGTGGGTCTCATCAACAACGGCGATGAGATGATCTACAGGAGTGAGGTGAACAGGCTGGCTAGGTGGTGCAAGGACAACAATCTCTGTCTGAATGTGGAGAAGACGAAGGAGATTGTTGTGGACTTCAGGAGAATGCACACACATCATGTTCCACTGATCATCAACAATGCTACAGTGGAGAAGGTGAGCAGCACCAAGTTCCTGGGTGTGCACATCTCCGAAGACCTGTCCTGGAACCACAACACCGCATCACTGGCCAAAAAAGCCCAACAACGCCTGTACTTCCTCTGCAAACTGAAAAGAGCTGGAGCCTCATCCACTATTATGCACACATTCTACAGAGGCACCATTGAGAGCCTCCTGACCAGCTGCATCACTGTGTGGTACGGTGCCTGCACCGTGTCCTGCCGCAAGACACTGCAGCGCATAGTGAGAGCAGCTGAGAGGATCATCGGTGTCTCTTCCCCCCCTACTGGACATTTACACCACCCGCCTCACCAGCAAAGCCATCAGGATTGCTGGAGACCCCACCCACCCATCCCACAGTATCTTCAGCCTTCTGCCGTTGGGGAGGAGACTGCGGAGTCTCCGGGCCAGAACCAGCAGGCTAAAAGACAGCTTCTTTCATCAGGCTGTCCGGAGGCTCAACTCCCTCCCTGCTCTGCACCTGCCCCCCCCCCCCCTCTTCCCCCTGCCACAGACTCTAACCTCACACCCACCAGCATCATCTGACCTCAGACCCTCTCCCTCCCACCACCACTCACAAACTCTGATCTCCACTTTGTCAATTTAGATTGCCTTTTGAATATATTTTGCACTGTTCAATAACGCACTACCACACTTTTTTTTTCATACTTGTACTTTTCTGTGTTTCTGTGTTGTCTGTTTGTTAGTCTGATTGTCCATTTGTTCATTTTGCACCGCAGGTCTGAGAGGACGGCAATTTAATCTGTGCTATATGCCTGCCATGTAGCACACTTGACAATAAAGATACTTGAATCTTGAAATCTTGAATATATATATACACACACACACACACACTAGAGTATACCTTATATTGGTGTACCTTGAATCCGTATGGCACAATCCAACTCAGTGCATTTTTGGTTATTACCTTACTCTGATGACTTGCACTGAATGGAATCAGCCAGGGTTGGATAGTCCGGGGAGAAACAGCTGGTAGCCATCCTCAAACAGACCTCCAAATTATCATCAGTCATGGTGGAACGGTATTTTGACTAAATAATCTTCATGTGGGAAAAGGCTGACTCACATAAATAAGTGGAGCCGAATAATGCAGTCAAGAAGGTAGCACATTTCCTCATGTTTGGGTAATTTTCCTCTGTGAGCAAGTTCCAGAGCTGTCCATTAGCCCTGGCCTTCAGCTGAATGTCAGATTGTAGTGTCAGCATCTCATGCTCCACTCCAGACGAGTTCAGGTGAAACAGCGTTGCAATTTTTAATGCGAGTGAATCAACATCATCTTCCCGAAAGCACATAAATGTAGCCAAACTCTGACACAATCGTCCCAATCGGCTCAGTGTAACGTGCACTGTCAAGTTTGCTCTCAAGCCTTCCTTTGCGTCTCCAGCTTGGGTTCAGGTTTTGGAATTTCCCTAAATCATGGCGCTGCAGCTTTGAGGACAAATGTTGCAATTTTCGTTTGAAAGCTTTTACTGAGCTTATCATTTTGACCACATTGACATCATTTTGTCTTTTCCCTTGCAGCTCTAAGTTAAGGTCATTCAACATGTTGGTCAGATCAGTTAAAAATGCCAAGTCTAGCAGCCACTGATCGTCACTTAGTTGGTTGTACTCTGCATGTTTGGAGACAATGACAAACTCTTTTATCTCCGGACAAAGCTCTCGAAATCTGCAGGAATTTCCCCCTACTAAGCCATCTCACATCAGTGTCTAGCAACAAGTCAGAGTGGTCGCAGTCAGCCGTCTCCAGATGCTTACGGAACAGTCGCCTTTGAAGAGATCTGGCTCAAATAGAACAGGCGATCTTCATTGCCAAATCCATTACCTCTTTCATGTTAAGCATTTTTGGGCATAATGCTTGTTGGTGTGTTATGCAGTGATAATTGAGGAAGTCAGGGGAAGCATCGTCCTCCCTGCACTTGGCAATAAATCCATTGGAGCCGCCAACCGTTGGGCGCACCGTCCGTGGTGATGGACACCAGTTTGAACAGAGGGAGCTGGGTCTTCTCACTAAAGTTTTTGAAAGACTGAAAAAATGTCCTCTGTGTGTTCTTTCATGGGCAGTATTGTTAACATCTCCTCTTTTGCAGTCATATCTGTAACCACTATCCATCTAAAAGTGCACAACTGAGCTGTATCACTTATGTCTGTAGACTCGTCCAATTGCAGTGAGAAACAATCGCTGGCGGCGATGTCCTTCTGAAGCTGCCGTGTCAATCCTCCGCATTGACTTCACAGTGCCGTGGAACTGTACTTCTTGATAGCTGGAGAGCTTTGATTGAAGATACTATTCCCACTTTGTTTTTGAAGTCCCAAAACAACGAGTCAGCTGCTTTAACGAATGCCTCTTTTATCATCTCTCCATCTTGGAAGGACTTCTTGTGTGTAATGATGAGGTGACATACCCTGAATGATGCTTCTGTGGCTGCCTTCGCTTTTGTACTCACGTTTGTGAAAAATGCCTGCTGTCCAGACAACTGTGATTTTAGTTCCTTCACCCTTCTCTTTCTCAGCTCGCTTTTTGGAGGAAAGTTAGTGTCGTAAGTTCCATGAACTGTCCGAAAGTGCCGCTCCAAATTTCCCTTCTTCGAAATAGCGATCGTAGATTTGCAGATCAGACAAACGCACTACGAACATGACATTGTGGAAAAAAAGTCCTCCTCCCATTCTGATGGGAGTGGTACATTATTGGTTTGGTACATTCTGATGGGAGTGGTACATTATTGGTTTGGTACATTCTGATGGGAGTGGTACATTATTGGTTTGGTACATTCTGATGGGAGTGGTACATTATTGGTTTGGTACATTCTGATGGGAGTGGTACATTATTGGTTTGGTACATTCTGATGGGAGTGGTACATTAGTGGTTTGGTACATTCTGATGGGAGTGGTACATTAGTGGTTTGGTACATTCTGATGGGAGTGGTACATTATTGGTTTGGTACATTCTGATGGGAGTGGTACATTATTGGTTTGGTACATTCTGATGGGAGTGGTACATTATTGGTTTGGTACATTCTGATGGGAGTGGTACATTATTGGTTTGGTACATTCTGATGGGAGTGGTACATTATTGGTTTGGTACATTCTGATGGGAGTGGTACATTATTGGTTTGGTACATTCTGATGGGAGTGGTACATTATTGGTTTGGTACATTCTGATGGGAGTGGTACATTATTGGTTTGGTACATTCTGATGGGAGTGGTACATTATTGGTTTGGTACATTCTGATGGGAGTGGTACATTATTGGTTTGGTACATTCTGATGGGAGTGGTACATTATTGGTTTGGTGCTTGGTCCAGCTTCCTCACTCATTGTTCAGTAGAACTGAACAAATGTAAGGCCAATTAGCTCACAGGAGATTGTGGTGTGGTTGGTCACGCATGCGTGGTGAACCACACGTGGGATTTTTTTTTTTCATGATTTGAGAGGGGATGAGATCTCAGACTGGCTTACGTCAATCAAGTGGCAAATGCCACAGTGAGGGTTGATGATAGGCTAACTTTTTTTTTTTTTTTCAATGGCCATGCGATCACTACACTACACTACTATACTACACTACCTTTGCGATCGACGTTGGGCAACCCCACCTTATGGTCTGTTGCATTGGCGATTCTACACTAGATAGATAGATAGATAGATAGATAGATAGATAGATAGATAGATAGATAGATAGATAGATAGATAGATAGATAGATAGATAGATAGATAGATAGATATACTTTATTGATCCCAGGGATTCTAATTCATTCTAATTTTAGGGAGAAAATATAGATACGAAAATATACCAAATATATTTTAGAAGACGTAGTGGGCAGTGAATTTCATAGCGCAGTTTGAACACACAAGTAAGCGGAAACTTGATAAGCTTGCTGAATGTTCTGACAGAGAACATTGGAGTAAAGTGGTCGTAATTACTGGGACTCCCAGCTGTGTGCAAATGAGTACATCTAGCTGCATGGACTTAATTTTGTGTATTTAAGTCTCATGAGTCTCAGCACTCTTCACACAATTCTAAGCACGGCTTGAACTGGGATGGCTGGAATGGATTCTGTCCTGCCCTAAATCCCATATCGGCCATACTTGTACAGCATTCAGAAAATTTGACCCATGCACTCTTATTTTTAATTTTACTACTGTTCTGGTCATTGCGATTGAATCTTTGCCCTAATTTTCAATAATGAAACTCTCTAAAATAGGTCTGTGAGTTCTGTGTGTTTGTTCTGAACCATTATTATCATACACTGCAACAGAACACCCCACTTATTAGGCTGCTTCTGAAGATAACATTGTGTATCAAATTGAAGTTTGCCCAAATTAAAGAGATTGAATACTTTAGCAAACAGCATAGTCGCTAAAGTAGAATTGTTGTACATTCAAATATATATCATGTGAAATTAGTAATTTAGCAAGTGGTGATTTAGTCAAACTCAATGCTTGATATATTTTTTGTTCATTTTTATTTATGGTCCGGTATCACATGGGCCACATACATAGATATAAACATAACATACAGAGATATAAACATAACAGAAGAGATATAAACAGAAAAGACAAGGTTAAAAGTAAGAGCAGTGCGGACCGCTGCCCTTCTATGGGGAGCCGCAGTAGCTCAGTGGGTGGGAGGGTGGTCCACTAACCGGAGGGTTGGCGGTTCGATCCCCGCCTCCAACTGTCCACTTGTCGAACCCCACAAATGTACTGATCGTAAGTCCCTGCATCTGCTACCTGAGTCCCTGCATCTGCTACCTGCATTTAGCATCTGCTAAATGCTTTTCTTTTCTATGATGAACCGGTCAAAGTACTCATTCTCCAACACTGACCTGTTGTCCTTCATCACAGACTTCAAATGATACAAAATGATGGAACAACGTTTATCGGGTTCCCTAGTACTCTGGTAAAACCAATGAGAAGATTGTCCTGAGGGTGTGGGTGGGGCTAGGGTCATCTGTGGGCGTGGACAGGAGTGGAGCCTCCTGATTGGCTCCTTGATTTTTCCTCATTGAGTCTGTGGTAATACACCTGGAAGAGGATGAGGTATGGTTAGTGAGTGAGTGAGTGAGTGAGTGAGGGAGGGAGGGAGGGAGGGAGGGAGAGAGTGAGTGAGTGAGTGAGTGAGGGAGGGAGGGAGGGAGGGAGGGAGGGAGGGAGGGAGGGAGGGAGGGAGAGAGTGAGTGAGTGAGGGAGGGAGGGAGGGAGGGAGGGAGGGAGGGAGGGAGGGAGGGAGAGAGTGAGTGAGTGAGGGAGGGTACCTTCAGGTTGTTGTAGTGACCCAGGCTGCTGCAGTGCAGTGTCCTGGCTCGGGTCTCGTCTTCGTAGAACACAGAACACAGTCTACAGTAGAACCCAGCCTTGGGAACCACATGGTCCACCCCTAGAGACAGAGACAGACCGGTGGAGGGAGGACAAGAGCTAAATAAAATCATGTCACAAGAAAACACATTTAAATTAAAATTGTGTGTATCTTCTCTCACCCAGGGGGTTGTGGGGGGTGAAGGGGGGCAGGGTGTAGCCGTTGGCAACGGAGGGAGAGAGAGAGCGAACTCTCTTAGGCTCTGCCCCTTCTGTCACCCTCCTCGCTTTACAGGACGCTAGGGACAAACAGACAGACAGACAGACAGACAGACAGACAGACAGACAGACAGAAACTCAACAAGGGAAAAGGCTTGGTAGTTTTGGACAACGCAGCATCGATCTTCACTTTGTAGTGACCATCACACCGCTGGTACCATGCACAAACCCTCTTATTTCAGACAGATCCTTGCAGGCTGTTGAAGAACAACTCTCACTCACCTGCTGCTTGCTGCCCGCTTTGTTTACGTTTCCCGCTGATGGAGGAAGACTCTTTCTCTTCATCACAGACCATCTGGTTGAGAGACACAGCAGACTGGAGAGGCAGGGACAGCAATGGAGGGAGAGAGAGAGAGAGAGGGAGAATATGCTTTATGTTAACAATCCATACCATCCTGACTACATAAAACATGATGATGATGATAATGATATCATCATTGACATTCAGTATTTCTCACCTCACAATCCAACTTGACCTCTGATTGGTCTTCTGGGAGGGGTGGGAGGGGCTCTGCAAGCATTTGCTCTGTGGTTTTCTTCTTTGTTGCTTCTTCTTTCTTGACATCGCTCCTGTTGACCTTACGGTCGCTCTTCCCTCTCAAAGGCTCCTCTGGAAGCTGTTTCTCCTCCAGAACCTGTTCTTCCTCGCCCCCCACAGAGTCTACTACCGGGTACTGAGGCTCCTCCCCCTGGGTGGGTTTAGCAGGAGTTCTGGTGGCTCTGGTCTTTGCCGGACTGCTCCTTCTCCTTGGACATGGAGAGTTGACGGGCTCCTCCTCATGGGGTTTATCGTCAATGGAGTCCACCACCTGGTACACCTCCTCCTCCTGGTCTTGCACCCTCTGTTGACCCTCTTTGGCAGCCCTTTTTGAGGTCACAGACACCGGCACCTCCTCTGTCCTCCATCGCCCACTCCTCCTCTTTCCAGCAGCAGTCTGCTCTTCACCCTGTAACTCCTGCTTTTCAGAGCCCAGGGCTGGACGCACCACCTCCTCTTTCTCTTCCTTCTTGCCTTGGTCCTGTTTCGTGTGTGTTCCTCCAGGAGTGTCGTCATATTTGATCTTTCCAACCCTTGCAGGCGTGGGCTCTTTCTTCACTAGCCCTCGTTGTGGTCGTCCTGGTGGTTCTGTTGCTGGTGCTTCCTCCACTGCATCGCCTCCGATGGAATCCAATACCTCAAATATGGCTCCCTCTAGACTTGGCTTGTAGTCCTTCCTCGCCTCGCCTTTGCCAGCTTTCTGCACTCTCCTCACCTTCCTATCTCTTCTACCTTCCTTCCACACCTGCTCCTCCTCCTCCTCCTCCACAGAGTCCAGTACCTGATACATAGTCTCTTCCAAACTAACCCCTTTGGTGGAGACCCGTGGCTTGAAATTGCTTGGGGTCGCTTTGGCGGCCATTTGGGTTCCTTCTGCATCAACCGCTTTGCCTCTCGACTTGGTGGGCTCCTTTGTGCTGGGGTCGCCTTCTTTAGAGTCTAATATGTGGTAAGTGGGCCCGGGTGCCTCCTGTTGTTTGGTATTTGTCCTGGTTGGACAGCCCTGGTTTTCCAATGGTTCATTGGGCCTCTGGCCGGCCTCTCGTGCAGGGGCAGTGGGCTGCTCCTCCTTCAACCCAATGTTCGTTGTCGCCTGTTTGGGAGTCCGTCCCCTCTTCCTAGTAAGGAGTTGGATTCCTTTATCCTCAGCCACCTCACCTTCCACAGTGTCCACTACCTGGTATTCACCTTCATCTTCCTCTGGATGGAGTTGACCTTGAGGAATGAGAGCCCCAGAGGGAGGGCTACCACCTCCCCTGGGGGAGGAGGTATCTTCCTCTACAGAGTCCAGGATCTGGTAGTCTGCGTCCTCCACCTCGACTGGGTCCTCAGCAGGGCATTCCCTCTTCTTGGTTGGTGTGGGGTGTCTGGTGGACATTGGCTTGGTCTCTGGACTGGGGTGACCTCGCTTAGATCGACACTGTTCCGTTTCAGGAGACACCTCCTCTTCAGTGAGCACTTTGTTGCTCTGCTCATTGGTGTCATTATCCTCCTCTGTGGGGTCCTTGTTGTTCTCCTTCTCCTCTTTGATGGGCTCCTTATTGCTCTGCTCCATATTTAATTCCTCTTTGGGAGGAGATCCTTCAACACCGTCCATGGGCTGGTGGGTGTCATCCTTCACTGGCAATGTATCGCTGAGTATGGAAACAGCTGCATCAGAAACCACAGTTGGGATTTCTTCATTTGCAGAAGGCATCTGCTTTTCTACCACTGTCATCTTATCCTCTTCCAATGTTTTCGCCTCTTGGGTTTCAGATGTCTTTCTCTCAGGGTCAGGGAGGCCTGGTTTCTGAGGCTGGACCAGGTTTTGGTTTTCAGGTTTTGGCTCTGGTCCTGAATGTAGCATGTGGTTGCTTGTCTGTCCATCTCCCATCTGCTGGTGTGTCTCATCCACCTCTACCCTGTTCTGTTTCACGTCTTCGGTGGAGGAAACAAGCATATCCTTTCCTGGGAGAGTTAACTCTTGCTGGGCCTCGACAGCCTGCCTTTTCCCCTTTTCTTCCAGAAATGGATCAGTATGTAAGGTCTCCTTTTCTGTCAGTGACGCTGCACTTTTTACTGCAGAGGTCTCTACTACCATCTTGTGTCCAAGCCTTGCCATGTCACCCTTGCATACCATGGCCACTTCATTTGGTGACTCGTCCTTTGTGATTGGTTGACAGGCCGGAAGAGACTCCGCCTCCTCCATGGGTGTGACGCTTGTCACTTCCTGGCTGGGAGGCGATGAAGGGTGTGTAGTGTTTACAGCTTCAGACACCAGGGCAGGAGATTCTCTACATTTCTTCTGTGGCGTGTTCTGTTCAGAAGAGGAGTGGACTACTCCGACAGGAGGACGAAGCACGGAAGAAGAAGAGGAGGACTTGGGAAGATCTGAGGAGGAGGACACTGTGGCTTCAGACAAGGATGAGGAGCGGGCTGTCACTGAAGAGTTGGCGCCTACACCTCTAGAGATAGAGGCGTAGGAAGAAGTGTTGTTGAGCTCCCCTAAGACCTGCTGGTCTGATGGCACCTCCTTCTCCTTGGTGATGTAAGACGGTTTGGTCTGAAAGTCACATCCCTCAGAGAGGGAGGAGATGAAGACACTGGGGTCGGCTACATCAGTGATGTCATCTACAGTGATGAAGGGCTTAGACCCCTCCTCCTGTAGTCCAGGGGGGGGGAGAGAGAGAGAAGAAAGAATGTGATATCTTGCTGCCAATATGTAGGCTTCATGGTGTCACATTACATCCAATATGTAGGATATAGAAAGCTGAGACCTCACCACTTTCTCCTGGCTCACTTCCTGCCCCGCTCGGCTCAGTTCCTGTCGGACCCTTGCCTGGCGATGCTGGTGGATGGCCGTGGCAAAGAAGCAGTACATCTCATGACTCAGGACTGGAGGCTGGAGGCCCGGTCCCAGGGGCCCGGCCGGTTCCCAGGCTCGGGTCAGGGTGTGGGTCGGGAGAGCAGCACCTGTTCGCCCAGGCGCTGGTGTGCGTTGCGCTGATTGGCCAGACATGGTTTGCGCCGCTCTGGAGGGATGCTTGAACAATTTCTTGAATCTTCTTCGACACATATTTGTCCCTATGTACTGATGTCTCCTGAAATCATAAAACAACATGGTTGAATCAGAATATATGAAACTGCTTTCAGGTATCTTATAGATTTTGATGTTTATCGCTGATAGGGAGACTCACGATTGAAAATGGTATGGTTTGGGAAATGATAAAGTCCTGTCGAAGAGAGCCTTTGTTAAGGATATCTATGCATACACACAGAGACATGTTAAAGCTCATGTCGATGTGCTAGGTTGTAATCAGTAAATGAACACACATACCTATCTTCCACTAGTTTGCTGTTTTCCGTGATGAGATTTGCAATCACATTGTACAATATAGTTTTGCGCGGGATCTGGAAAACCACCTAGATAGATAGATGTAGAGTGAGAGAGATAATGAGAGAGCAAGCGAGAGAGAGACAAGTAAACAGAGAAACCATAATATTGCTGCCAGGTAATGCAATGACACGGAGACAGGTCCTACCCGTCTCCCTACCAGTCTACCTACATGTTTATCTGCATGTCCAAGTGCCTGTCTGCCTGCCTGTATCCAACCTGTCCTACCTCCTCCTACCCATCTGAACCTGTCCAGCGCCACAGGCAGACCTACCCGGTTAGCCAGAACCATGCAGCTGATGTAGGAGGTGTTCCTTGTGACGTGAAATATAAACTTCAGCGCTCTCATGCTGCAGTACTCAACCGCCGTCACCAACAGCAGGTCCTTGTGCACTCTCTCCTTTGGCACCTATATCACAACACAGACTGTTATATCACAACACAAACTCCTGTGGCACAGCACTGGGTATATACAGTAAAACTGACTTTAAAGGAATTTGGGAAAATATGTATAATGTAAATTATACATAATATACATAATAAATTCAATTTACATTGTTATGTAAATTGAATTTACATGAAATTGACTGAAATTGGTGATCATTATCAGAGTGGTTGATATCACATTGAAAAGATTGGTGATCAGTAACGGCGTAAAAAACATACATACTATACATATACTATACATACTCACCACATGGCTCCATTCAAGCAGTTGGTTGTACAATTTCAGCTGCAGAGAGAGAATACAAGCGCTGTCATTACATCCCAATCATGTACATCATCGTCATCACTCATGTGATGTCAGTACATGACATACATGAGACTGTCATGATTACATTACATACACAATGTGTAATGACATCACATACACGTGTGTGTGTGTGTGTGTGTGTGTGTGTCCATACCTCCGTGGTACAGGGCTTTAGATGATCCAGGAGGAAGTGGAGGGTGAGGTCACATCCTCCTATAGTGAAAGGCTTGTGGAGGTAATCTGTGACAAACTCCATACACTTCAAACTGTCATCAAAGTAGATGAAGGCCTGTAGGGAGGAGGAGGAGGAGACACAGGAGAAGGCGATGAGAGGGGAGGAAGAGACAGAAGGAGAGGGCAAGAGGAGTGGGGGCAAATGAAGAGAAGGAGACAGGAGAAGGAGACATGAGAGGAGGAGAGAAAAGGAGGCAAGAGGGAAACGTAATGGAGAGTAAAGGAGGAGAGGAGATGATCGGAAGGGGGAATCAGGAAGCAGGAATTTGAAGTGACATCAGGACAGTGGGTGTGTGAACATACCCTCCTCTGCAGGGGGAGCATCACCACATAGTAGAACACGCGCTCGATGTCCTTCTCCACAAAGTAAGGCCACACCTCCACCAGGAGCTCCATGTGGGCGTAGCCGCCTGCCGGCAGCCCCGTCACCATGACTACGCCCTGCCCAATCACATTGACCGCCGCCCACTGGAAGAACCAGAGACCCAATGGGATGTTGGCAACAAAGTGTCGCCGTGACTACGCTGTCAGCCTCCGTCTGCAAAGTCTCACACTTCACACTTGCTCACACGTCTTTGTCATGCACCTCTCATGCCTGCACTGACGTTGTGGAAAACTGTGGAAAATCACACATCTTTGACCCAAACACACGTCCGATGAGGGATATTGGACTGAATACGGACTTCTGACCCCGCCGCTAAGGGTCGCACTCAGACGGCGGCCTGACGGGAGCGGCAGGTTTTGAGGGTTCTGTCACTTCCTGTCATTCTGCTGTGGCAATGTTTTAGGTTGCATGGCGACAGACAACAGCCGTACCTCAACATCTTCAGGTCCACTCACTGTCCTGTGTGCTGAGAGGTCACACAATAGTGACAGTTAATCACAGTCCATACAGCACAGTTGGCTTCATTATCATTATTATGAGTCAACACAAAAAAATGCATTCATTATTATGATGATTATTGATCCAACATAAAGATGGCTTCAATATTCCTACAACTAATAAACACAGAGGTGTTCGTGCCATTATTCAACACAGGATGGTTATTGCTTTGAATTAGAATGATTCATAAGATAATGACTAATGATTATGTAGGGGTCTCACCGGGGGTGTAGAACTGGGGGGACAGGGTGGGGTAGAGGTGGGGCAGGGTGGGCACCACCAACCAGAACGGAGGCTGCAACCCTTTCAGGAAGGGTTTATGACTGATGTTGGTGTGGACTGGAGAGATGGCTTCCATGTCTGGGACGATGCCTGGGGGGGGGGGGGGGGTATCATCATAAACCTTGATTTAAACGCAGCATCAGGTTAAGGGGGGGCAATGTAACATACTATCCCACCAGACCACTGCGCTCCTTGACTGGAGTAGGAATAGAATATCTAAAAGCAAATGAGGAGCCAGAGCAGTGTTTCCCACAGGATTTTTGTAGACTATGGTGGGGGGCTCGCAATCCTCTAGGGGGGTCCGGGGGCATCCCCCCCCCCCCCCCGGGAGAAAAAATTCAGTAGATTTAATTTAAATGCATCAATCTGGTAGCCTGGCTGGCGCGTCCACATCTCGATGAGATGGTGGTCTGGGAACTAGGTGTGCATTTTCTCGTATTTGAGGCGTGGTTTACGAATGCCTAGAGCCGTTTATTGGGCGCTACGAATGTCTATCAAATGGCGTCTGGTTCTTCACATGCTGCTTTGCGCGCGATTCATAGCCAATTGCTACTAAAAATTTGCCTCTAAAATTAAATTAATTGCTACAAAAGCTACTTAATACACTTTCTAAAGCTGCATCGAACGGTAACGTTGTGTCCGCTGCCATGTTGGATTAACACGCTACAAGCTTCGGTGTCGTGCATAGACGTCGTCATCGTATTGCTGCCCCCCCCCCGTTCTGTGATTGGTTCCCTAACTCAGGGGAAAATAAGGGCGGTGGTTTCCAGACTGTCTTTGCAGTGAGAATGAAATTGCGCGCAAAGCAGCATGGGAATTCCCAGGCTATCAATCTGGTGAATTTTGAGAACCAATTTATGACATATCAATTACTGACAAATTACTTACAAACTGCTGGTACTGATATGAATGTTGATGACACAATGTGTCATACTAAATGGGGTTGAGGAGTTTTCAGAAAGCATTTGTACAAAAATGACTAAAACACAGTGCTGAGCCTTTATACTACTAGTGAACTGTCAAGCGCGCAGCTGGGGGGGCGGGGGGTCGCAAGGACGCCTTGCCATGGCGACGGGGGGAAACAGAACGTTGGGGAGCCAATCCAGCCGCGAGGAATTCCCCTTATATTAAACGCTGCAGCCCACCTGTGTTGGCATTGAGCTGCTAGCGAAGTCTATTTGCCTAGGTGAAATGAGTCCGGGCCAGAGCTAGTGAGCAGAGCGGAGCGCGAGCGAGCGAGGAGCGGATGGAATGTTGCTGGAGCGTGGAGCGGTTTTTTATTTAGACGCCGGAGCGGCCGCTCTGTTCCGCTCCAGCTTCGCACCGATACCGCTCACATCACACCACGAGTCTGAGGCATGCCCAAATCCAAACGTGTCTTCTTGTTGCACATGTCTATCTTTTAAAATAAATGTTCTATGACTGAAATATATTGCCGTTGCTCTTAGTTCTTTAGGATGTATGTTTTCTGTTTAAGGTGGCAATTCGTAGTAGATTATTTCTCCCTCATTTAAATTGGAGCGAGCGTGGAGCGATTTCAGTGGAGCGGCAGGATTTTGAAGTGGAGCGGGGAGCGAAAATGAGCGAAGCGGCCGGACGCGATTTAGAGCGAGGAGCGGTCGAGAGAACAGCCGTCTGAGAGAGGAGCGGAGTATTCGCACCGCTCAGCTCTGCTCACTAGCTCTGGTCCGGGCAGATATTGAAACTACGGCGGCCGAAATTAGACTATGGCGGTGCGCCATAGTCTCGTCAATGTTCGGGAAACACTGAGCCAGAGCCTTCAGATATCAAGCTCCTCTCCTGTGGAACCGGATCCCAGTTTGGGTTCTGGAAGCAGACACACTGTCTACAATCAAGAGTAAACTTCCTCTTTGATAAGGCTTATACTTCAGACTCTTCAAGTTAACACTCAACCACTACTAAGAAACCAACTCACACTTGGTCTGGAGTCTTGTGCTCTCTCGTCCATGCAGGCTGCACCCCCCATGTTTCTGCTCAACTACGACTGCTAGCATCTGTTACTATTAGTCCTAATATCATTATTGCTATTGCTATTATTATTAATGTTATTATTGTTGCTAATTATAATGTTATCATATATTATTATTTGCTATCGCAATTGATGTTATTACCGCCGCTGCCATTGCTCCCTTCATCGGTCTGTGCTATGCCACGTTTTCCTCCCCCCTCAATTCAAATTGAAATTGGACTTTAATTCATGTGACATGTTGTCCACCAGGCGGTGCTGTCGGGGGTCACGTACCTGGACGTATGACTTGGATTTGGTTTTCAAGCTTTACTTTTGGACGGAAGCTGGACAGCCACACACCGAACCGGTCCGCATCCTCCGTCGTGTCAAACTCCACAAATATCTACATGGACACACGCAACTTCATGAAAGTCAGGTTGCCATGAAGGTTAAGGTTAAGCACATGACGTAGAACAGATCAGGAAGTGTGTGTGTGTGTGCGTGTGTGTGCGTGTACCTTGCCCATTAGAGGCAGGTAGACCCTGACTCCTCCGGTCTTGGTGATGCCATCATGGAAGGCCTCCATCCAGTAGTCCTCGTCAGTAGGAACATTGCTGATGTACACCAGTCTGTACTCCAGTGAGGTGTCATCATACACCTGAACCACAGCAACAACACATTCAACACCTGGACTGGATTCCAATGCTGTCTTTAGCCATTTTGATTTTGCTCCCTGCCAAAATGTGGAGATGTTTTCCTCGATCTCAATTGCGTGTTCCAATTGTCGAAATTGCTTGAGCTGCTCGACAAGAAGATCAGTCAGCCGCCGACTGGCCTTGAGCATCGAGGACTCATCAGTGCACGGTCACAGGCCCTGCTGCGCAGACTCTTCCACTACCTCATTAGATTAGGCCACAGAGACAGGAGCACCCAGCTTTTCATATTCTGGCTGCATGGTCACATATGACAAAGGTTATTGGCTATGAAGACTGGAGGTTGTGACTGACCCAGATCACAGGCAACAGCCACCATTCAGGACCCCTTTGTGTGTGTGTGTGTGTGTGTGTGTGTGTGTGTGTGTGTGTGTGTGTGTGTGTTACCTTTTCACTCCACGTCAGCAGCTGTTGATAGAAGGCGATCTGAAAGGGAAAAGAGAAAACCTCACCACAGCTCTCCAACTCTCCCACCAGCCCATTGGCTCCCATAAGCAACCAGGGAACATCAAGCCATGCAGAACTGGTCATTTTTACTGAATAATGTTAAATGAATGAAGGAACAGAACTAATACAATAGAAATGCGGAGGCGTGTGTGTGTGTGTGTGTGTGTGTGTGTGTGTGTGTGTGTGTGTGCGTGTGTGTGTGTGTGTGTGTGTGCGTATGTGTGTGTGTGTGTGTGTGTGTGTGTGTGTGTGTGTGTGTTTGTGTGTGCGTATGTGTGCGTATGTGTGTTTGTGTGTGTGTGTGTGTGTGTGTGTGTGCGCACCGGACAGCTGAGGGCATTCTCCTTCAGCAGGTGACAGTGGACCACACCGTTCTTCAGGGTCACACCGTTGGCCAGCGCGTCCATCAGCTGCTCCATCTTATGGGCCGCCGTCTCTACAAAGGCCTGGACACACAGAGCCCTCCATCACTGGAAGAACTACAAGGACCATGATGCCCTGAACGCAAAGTACATTCATGTTTCAAATGACACCGTTCCATAGGGCAGGTCCAGGTGTGTTTATGTTGCAGCTTTACCATGCAGTCGTCAGGAAGGATGAAGTATTTGTCACATTCGGTCTTGCCGAACTTCTCCAGCAGGTGGATCATCTCGGGCTCCCTGTCATGACCCCTGACAGCCTTTGGCAGGTCTGTCACCATGATGGTGGCACCTCTGGTCACAAAGGGCTGGAGCTAGATGGAGAGAGTGGCACAGAGACAGAGATTGATGTCAGAGATTGTATGAGGGTGTGTGGAGATTATTCACTGTGTGTGTGTGTGTGTGTGTGTGTGTGTGTGTGTGTGTGTGTGTGTGTGTGTGTGTGTGTGTGTGTGTGTGTGTGTGTGTGTGTGTTTTAAGACGTACCTCCGCCAAAGTCCAGTTCTGCACATTGATGCATTCTGTTTAAAAGACAAAGAGACCCAAAATAAGCTTTGTAGAAAAAAATACGCTGTCATGCTTCAAACATCAATTCTCTTATTTTAAATGTTTTTCTACACCAGGCACGTAATGAATAAACGTTAAGTAAAAGCAGGAACATTATTAACATTTAGGGTATTTAGCAGACGCTTCTGTCCAAAGCGACCTACAATCAGTACATTTGTCATATACTGTATTTGTGGGGTTCAGTGTCTTCCTCAAGGACACTTCGACATGTGGAAGTGGGAATCGAACCGCCAACCCTCCAGTTAGTGGATGACCCGCTCTACCCACTGAGCTACTTACTTTTTGCTAAACGGCTTTCTTGAAACAAGAAACCCATTTCTTGTTGGGTGTTCAAGGCCATTTGGCCGTCTTCATATTGTTGCAGGGACAAACAATATAAGTGTGGGTAATGGCAGGTCTCCTCCCCACCTCCCTCAGAAACATACACCCATGTTGATATCCAGGTAACAAGTCATTGGAGAAGGAGGGGAGTTGCACTAAGACACTCACTAATTGATTTGAGGGAGAGTGTGGTGGGGAGGACTGGATGCAGAGGGGTGGGAGGCGGGGGAGACGTCAGGGGCTGCATGGGGTCTGCCTCACCCTGGGGGGGAGAGAGGGGGGAGGATAGGGAGACTGAGACGCATGGAGATATTCATTTGTATGACATGTGCTGACATTTTAAACCAGTGTGTGGGTGTGTATGTGTGTGTGTGTGTGTGTGTGTGTGTGTGTGTGTGTGTGTGTGTGTGTGTGTGTGTGTGTGTGTGTGGATGTGTGTGTGTGTGTGTGTGTGTGTGTGTGTGTGTGTGTGTGGGTGTGGATCATGTGTGTGTGTGTGTGACCATGGTTTTTAACACCTACGTCAGCCAGTGCACAACGCTGTACTTTGATACATTCTGTTTTAGAGACAGAGGGACAAAAAATAAGCAAGGTTAAAAAAAACCAAACCATACTCATTCGCCCAGGGCTGTCAAACTCATCTTCACCCTGGGCCACAGCAGCATTATGGTTGCCCTCAAAGGGCCGGTTGTAACTGTAAGACTATATACATTTAACTACTCCTAACATATTGTTACGTAACTGTCTGCATTTGATTATCATTTTTTCAAGTTTACAAATATTGTACATGCATTTATATAAATGTAAAAATATATGGAGGCACTTCGGGAACCACTGCAATTTAGTGGCAGGATTTTGCGGATCACAAAATGTAAATGCATGGTGGGAGATGTAGTTCATGGTGGCTGTACGGTACACTGTGAAGCAGCACATTCCTGTTGAGCTCTCACGGGCCTCATACAATGAGGTGGCGGGCGGGACTTGGCCGGCGGGCCTCGTGTGTGTGTGTGTGTGTGTGTGTGTGCACTCCGGCCCAACTCTAACCCTGAACTGGATGTACTGACTTATTCCAGGATGAGAAGGGATAGACAAAGACACTCACTGATTGGTTTGACGTCTGGTGTTGCCGTGGATGGCCTGGCATGGGGCCCGCTGGACACGATGGCATCGATGGACACGTCCGTGTCCGTAGCCGCGGCTGTCGTGTTGCCGGGCGGTGCCTTGCTTCCTGGCTTGGTCCTGGCCTGATTCCCTCTCAGCCACGGGGAGACCGACTCCTGTGTCCACAGGACAGTTAGAGAGACAGAGATGGACAAAAAGGAAAGGATCATCAGGGATAAAAGACAAAGCGGATGTAAACAAATAGCTGCAAAGCTTATACACTGTACGTTTACATGCAGCAAGAAATTCGAATTTCTAATCGTATAAGACATCGTTCAGACTTTTTAAGTGCATGTAAACACCTTAATCCGACCTACTTCGGACCTACATCGGACCTATTTCGGACATCTAAAATCGGATAACTACACCTGGATAATTCGATCATAGTCGGACTTTTAACAGCATGTATACTCAGCAATCGGATCTGAATCGGATTTAGCATTCTGCGCACGCGCAGTGCCATTCTGCACATGCGCAGCGCCACATAGCGTCCAGAGTCAGCCCGGCTGTTAATCCGATTCTCTGAACGGCATGTATACTCGGAAGAGTGATCCGGTCTTACGCATGTCATTATCTGATCCGATCAGAAATTCAAATTTCTTGCTGCATGTAAACGTACTGACTGTCAGGCATGTTGTGAGGGAGAGACAGGAGAGGTAAGGTGTTTACCACAATCTGCGTCACAGTGATTGGGTTTCCTCCAATGTTCAGCTCTGTAAAACCAAGCAAGGCCTGCGCAGCGGCGGCTTGTAGGAAGTACACCGTGGCCTAAACACACACAGACACACACACACACACACACACACACACACACACACACACACACACACACACACACACACACACACACACACACACACACACACACACACACACACACACACACACACACACACACAGTTCAATTTCTCAATAAACAATACCCACTTAAAACATGAATGAAACTGAAAAACTGAGATTCAATAAGGGTCTAATAAAAATAAAAAAGTATGTCGGCTACAGCTCACAGACACGTGAATGGTGTCAAAACTCAGACTCTGGTATGAAAAGGCCTTGAGGCAAAAGCCCTCTTATATTAGAGAGTAGCTGAGCATGACGGTTCAACCTTCAGTTCTCACCTCTTGTCGATATTGAGCCAAAGAAATGAGTCTGCTCTTTCCAAACTGCTCCACAGCGGACAACACCTGGGCCTGGGTGACGGTGGAGGGAAGCCCAGAGAGGAGCAGGGGAGGGTGCGCCGGTACGAAGCCCAGGAGACCTGACTAGACCCAGAAGAGACAGTTCTACAGTTATACACAGTTCTACAGACAGAGGGGGAGACACAGAGAAAGAGTCAAGATGTACTGTACATGCATATATGCAAGTGGCAAAGGGGTAGCTCTACTGAAGGGGAACACATGCAAACCCACCCCCTGAGTTACTGCATATTTGGTCGGCACGCTTTTATTCACAGGCAACTTCTTTAGTCCCTGAACAGAGGAAGAGGACGAAGCTGATTCCTTCCCTCCTTGGATCGAGGAAGAAAATGACTGTGTCTCTTCATCTATAGATGTTGAAGAGCATGGCGGCTTCTTCTCTTCCCTAGATGAGGAAGAGGATAATGGCTTCTTCTCGTCTATAGGTGAGGAAGACGATGACTGCTTCTGTTCATCTCTAGATGAGGAAGAGGATGGCGGCTTCTTCTCTTCTCTAGATAAGGAACAGGATAATGGCTTCTTCTCGTCTATAGGTGAGGAAGACGATGACTGCTTCTGTTCATCTCTAGATGAGGAAGAGGATGGCGGCTTCTTCTCTTCTCTAGATGAGGAAGAAGATAATGGCTTCTTCTCGTCTATAGGTGAGGAAGACGATGACTGCTTCTGTTCATCTCTAAATGAGGAAGAGGATGATGGCTTCTTCTCATCTCGAGGTGAGGAAGAGGATAACTGCTTCTGTTCATCTTTGGATGAGGGAGAGGATGGCTTCTTTTGATCCTTAGATGAAGTAGAGGACGATGACGAGGACTTCAGCTTGGCCAGCTCTGCCAGCAGCACTGGTGCCAGAGACTGGACCACAACCTCTAGACTGGTGGAGCCTGAGAAGGTCTGAGCACCTGGGGGAGGAGAGGCATGACGATGAGACAAAGACGAGGCAAGTAAGACCGGAGGAAGAGGAGATTAGAGAAGATGGAAAAGAGTTTGAATTCATTAGGTTTTACTGTGGCTATATCAAACAATAATACATGTTACTCACTCTCTCCTGGTTCATCAAAAAGGTGTCTCTCTCTATACATCCATCCATCCATCAGGTCTCTCTACCTGGTCTCTTACCAGATGATTCCAGCAGTTTTTTGGCCAGCTGTTGTACGCTGGTCTCCTCTTGTCTGCGACCTGATGACCTCCTATCATGACTCCGTGACCGTCTTGGCTGAGACGAGAGGTGAGGCGATGGAGACCCAGAGCGAGACCTGGTAGGATCAAGATGATCATGAACACCAGATCATAATTTTAACAAGACTACATATTACTGTGAAACGGTTATCTGCAGTCACTACCATTTACCTACAGTAACTAACGGTGACCAGCAGTTACTACTGGTTACCGGGTGTAACCAACGGTTATACATCGTAGGAAAATCCAAAGGAACAAGGATTCCAACACACCTGCGGGTTTCTCTGGATCCACGCGGAGGCGAACATTGCGAAGGCCGTGAATCTCGGGGTGATCGTGACCCCCGACCCCTTCGCAGGGACCCAGACCTTCGCCTCCTGCCATGGTAGGAGCTTGAGGAGGAGCTTGAGGAGGAGCGCAGTGAGGAGCGCGACTGGGAGCGGCTCCTATGGCTGGTTGATGAGAAGGAGGAACCAATCATAGACACAAGCGGAGGTAGGGACAGACAGATCGATTATCATCGTGAAGCTCAATATCATGTATATTCTTAAAGAAGGTGAATATGCACAATAGAGGGAATGCATGTGGTGGACTTAACCATTGAGACTGAAGGAATCTGGGTTACCTGAATATATTTCTGGTACTACGCGGTGAGCTAGCTTTCCCGCTCGGTCGCTTCCGATCTGGGGACCGTGAACTTCCTGACGACGTTGACCTCTTCCTTCCTGAAGACTTTGAACTTGACCGCTTCCTTCTTGAAGATTTGGACCCTGATGTCTTCCTCTGCGGAGAGCGAGACTTTTCCATAGTCTTCCTGTCCACTGAGCGGGTGCGCCTGTTGCCACAGACTCTCGGCAAGTGAGATGCACAGTTCGATGAGGCAGGACCTCCAAGGCTGTTTGCCTGGAGAATTGGCCTGGCACTCTGGGTGTAGGAGGGGGTGGTAGTGGCAGGAGCATGCTGGGATACTCTTGCTGGGGGCTTGCTGTGTATATCTGTATCCCACTCCCATTTGGAATACCTGGACAAGACAAAAAACACATCAGCCTTCAAACGTTTAACTTCGGACCTTGTTTATAGGTCTACAAAAACAAAACAAAAATAGAAAAATCCTTTATGCCCACACAAACGGTGTTATGGAAAATATCTCTGTCTGCAAGAGAACACAAAAACGATTTAAAATGCTCACATAACCACGCCAGGCCAGTAGGTGGCAATACAACTATGTCAAACACCACAGAAGACCATTAGCTTCATGTGCATTGATGGGCTTCTTCTTGAGTGAGGAAAACGGGTATTAACCACACGTTAACACACAGTAGTCACCATTGTTTGTGTGAGGTACCTGCCGCATGGTCAATGTGTGAAACAACAACTGCATTGTGTAAATCAAGGTCACGACGTCCTCCATTTGGAAAGCGTCCGTTTCACCGTTCCAAACAAATGTACAATGTTTTCCCATTAAAAAAATCTGTTTTTCAAAGGAGTTGATGGGAGGCCAAAATGCAAGGGAAATACAATGGTTGTGTGGACCACCCTCAAACTCCATAAACCACCATTCAAGATGGCACCATTTTGTTTAATTTGAGGAGATTTACTGACCGTCTGCATAGTAGTCGGCAGCTGGCCCGATGGACTATGTGCTTCCTGTGGTCTAGCCACTCCTGAAGGAAACACACATACAGGAAGTGTTTAGTCTTATATCTGTGTACGTACAAATGACTGGTCAGACAGACAGAGAGACAGACAGACATACTTTAATGATCCCTGAGGGAAATTGCATATGGTCAGTGTCACTTCAAGCTTGAAACTTAATATTAACCTAGCCCCCACAGGGGGTGATAAAACCCCCACTGGCGTACTCACCTTCACACCAACACAAGGTTTGTTACAGAGACAACAGGTGTGGGGGAAAAGTTTAGGTGTGAAGCCCATGTAGTCGTTGACCATGGCCGCTGTTGGCACACTCTTGCCGGCTGCCTTGGCTGGCGGAGGCCTCTGGATGGACGCGTCAGACGCAGGAGGTGGAGCCTGGTTCACAGGGCTGGACTTGGGGCTGGGAACTAATCCTGTACCAGTGCAAGGAGCTGGTCTGTGACTTCTATTTCTGGTACTTGGGGCTGGTCTGGTAGTTCCAGGAGAAGAGACGGTAGATCTCTGTGAGCCATGGGAGGACACCGGACCACTGTATTTGGTCGGTGCCGTGTCCTTTTGCTGAGCATCTCTGCTTTGGCTCAAGGACCTTTCCATCAAGCTACTTTCAATCAAGCTACTGGGCCTGACACTGCTGCCGTGGTGTCCTCTAGCTTCACATTCATCACGAAAGCTTCCGGTATATCTACTAGTATGTCCGTACTCAATCACTTTAGTGGGCTGATGAAAGGCAGGAGGAGCCTCGTCCTTTACATCAGCCCCATGCCCTCCCCTTGTCTCTGGGCCACGCTGGCTGCCACCAGCCTGGTGGACCACGCTTGACTGAGAGGCAGCAGGTGACCTTTGGGCCTTCTTTTGGCGGATGTCTCGGAGCACATAGGGTAGGTTGGCGGGGGAGAGCTGGTCTTCTGAGTATGCACACAGCTCCTTCAAGTCTTCTTCCTGGAGGTTGAAGCGCTCGAGGATGCCCAAGGCTGATTCACAGGTGTACCTGGCCTGGTTGCCATCAGCGTTCCTGTATGAGGAAGGGCAGTTGGACGGTATGCAGTCCCCTGACCAGCGAGTAGATGGTGCAGAGCCTGCTACCATACTAGAAGGCTTGCTATTGCTACCATTGTTGCCATCATCACCACTTGAATAACGATGGGATTGAGAGTAATAGGATGGGGGAGTTTTTAGTGGTGTGAGAGAGGAAGATGAAGTGGAGAGGCACACGTTAGAGGAAGCTTCACTAGATTTTGTTTGGTAGGCTGACGGCAAGTTGGAGGAGCCACTCTGCATTGTTTTTGAATATCTAGAAAACTGTCCTTGGGAGATGGTTGTTAACGATCCATAGCCAGCGGGCCCCAAACCAAGAGATACCTCAGGCAAAGGAGTAACGCGAGTATTCTCCTCTCTGGCTCCTTTGATGTGGATGCCAACAGCACTCTCCAATTCAGTGGATGGTCTACTCTGACCAGGGATGCAGCCCATAGACCCAGGGTGCATCGATGAGTGAGTGTGGCTGGGCTTCATAGAAGACCTGAACGAGGCACCATAAGGCGCATGGGTTGAACCAGGGATCATGGGAGAAGGCTTTCTCTCATTGCTGAGGTCTACCTTGGCACTTGCAGGTTGGAAAGTGCCTGGTGAGGAATCCTGGCTCTCTGGGAGAAAGGGGTTGTACAGATTGTGGGACATGTTTGCAACCTTCAGAATGTTCAGCAAATTGATGGCAGTGGCTGTGGGGGACGGGGCTTGTGTGGATACAAAGCAGGGAGGGCTGTTGGAGACACGCCTCCCTCCCGGAGTCCTCGAGGCTCGGCTCCCGCTCGCAATACTGTTGCTCATTTGAGTCAGAGCTAGCTGGGCTTTGATCCGTGCCAACTGAAGACAAGCTGCCTGCTGGCCAATCAGGAGAGAGCTCCCGGGACGCCCTCCAATCAGGGGGTTTAATAGCGGCCCGGGAACAGGAGGAGGCACACTACGGTCCAATGGCAAACCAAAGCTGAAAAAGGTTAGAAACAAAAACACAAAGTCAGACAGATGGATTGGACATGACATTTGACATTTGAGGATTAACGCTGGTCTCTCCGGACCGATCAGTAGGTTCAAACAGCCACTTCCTAGTTGATGTCCAGTGACAGCTTCCTGTTGCAGGTAGGAAGTGAAACGAAGGCAAGCACAACACAAGCAACATTGCCCTGAACATTGCCCACAACAGCATCTCCACACTGTTGTGGCAATGTTCAGGGAACATTACTCTGGAGGGATATCCAGATTTTTCTGACATTCAACATTTAAACAGTATATAGATATATGCAGAGGTGGAAAGTAACGAAAAACATTTACTCACGTTACTGTATTGAGTATTGAGTTTTTTTGTGTATTTTGTATTTTTGAAGTATAATTTAAAATTGGTATTTTGTATTTTACTGGAGTAAATTTTGATTTCATTAATTCATTTCATTATAAATCCTATCCATTACCGAGTAAAAAAAATAGGCCCAATGAAACCTAGGGGGAAAATAGGCGCCAGGAAACCAACACAGTAAGGAATGATGATGTGATGAGCACTGGCGTGAACATAGAGGACACAAACTCATATACTGACACACTAGCTAGGTCAGTGGGCGCAAAGTCAGTGGGCGCAGTCTGTGTGTGTGTGTGTGTGTGTGTGTGTGTGTGTGTGTGTGTGTGTGTGTGTGTGTGTGTGTGTGTGTCTGTGTGTGTGTGTGTGTGTGTGTGTGACCGATGTTCGAGCAGATCCATGTTTGATATTAAGTGTAGTCATGTTTCTCAAATACAGATATATGCATGAGCCATACAAAATGATCTGTACTCTGAACACCAATACAAGTGATAGAAAGATAAAACAATGCACAATGTGCTTCATTATTGGTATGTGATGTAGAAAAGGTGTACAGCAGTTAGCTGCAGCCTACAGCCAGGTTCACGATGTGTCTGCATCACGCTGCAGTACTTTAGTGGTGTTAAAACGGCAAAGATCCATTTCTTCTCCAACACCTGCCGTGCAAGCATAGGATGTGCTCTTGGCTGCGCATGCGTAGACACATAAAACACTAAAACATAAGACCGTTTACGGACTCGTCCGTTGACACAAACGTTATCTTGGTCTGAAACGCTATATCGCGCAACACATGCGTATAAACCACAACTTTGGCCATCATCTGGTGAGGCTGCGAGAGGAGGATACTGCATTGTAACCAGTTAACAGGACAGAATAGAATAAGTACACGACAAACTCAATGACAAGAACGACAACAAGCAGACTATATATGGACTTCTGTTCATAAGAATTTGAGAGAGCAATATCTGAAACATGTAAGGGAAATGCATATCTGTGTTGAATGTTAAACCTACGTCCCTCCCGCAGTAACGCTCATCTGGAGCATCGGGTTTCCTTTGGTTTGATGGATGTTTCTATCAAACACTGACAACACTAAACTGACATGTTAAACCGCTGTAATACAATTGACGAACGACTGACCAATTGTTTCGTTTAACTTCATGCCTTTTATGCTGAATAACCATGTGATGATGTATTTGCCCTTCCGTCCAGACGAGGGCGCTTCTTCTTCATTGATATTCTGTTTAAAAATGTTATAGGCCTGTCAAAGAAACAGAAATCACGTGTCTTGTCTGGACCACCCATATATGTGTGCTCACCAGTACTGTCTGAGGACCTCAGACACACACACACACACACACACACACACAACATATTTGACATCTTTTAAGAGGAGCACACGTCACTGGGTTACATGGGGTAGGTGTGTGTGTGTGTGTGTGTGTGTGTGTGTGTGTGTGTGTGTGTGTGTGTGTGAGGGGGGAACCAGACACTCATTCTCAAATTAGCATCGGTCTTCAAGTCGGAATGCTTCTAGAAAGATCTGGTTCCAAGAGTACTTGAACTGAACGTGGTCACCTGTAGTACCAGGTCCAGGTCTGCGGAGGCAACAATCTATGTTTCCATGTTTCTGCTCAAGCCCTCACCCTGACCTAGCAGATTTCAAACCAGGGGTTGAAGCTCTACTCTGTGCTACCATCTAACTCATCTGGTATGGATATCTTGTCATAAGGCCATCCAAGGAACATGATTGGTTCACCCAGCCCATCATTCACTGCTGGGATTGGTAAATCTATTCACTTTGGTATTGCAGTCTCAATCCATAGGCATACACCCCCTAGAGTGTATTTCAAGGAAGGTTATCCTATCCCCATGAACACCACGGGTTATAAGAACATAGGGTCATGAGGACCTAGAGTTATGAGGACCTAGAATTATGAGGACCTAGAGTTATGAGGATCTAGAGTTATGAGGACCTAGAGTTATGAGGACCTAGAGTTATGAGGATCTAGAGTTATGAGGACCTAGAGTTATGAGGACCTAGAGTTATGAGGACCTAGAGTTATGAGGACCTAGAGTTATGAGGATCTAGAGTTATGAGGATCTAGAGTTATGAGGACCTAGAGTTATGAGGACCTAGAGTTAGGAGGACCTAGAGTTATGAGGACCTAGAGTTTTGAGGACCTAGAGTTATGAGGACCTAGAGTTATGAGGACCTAGAGTTATGAGGATCTAGAGTTATGAGGACCTAGAGTTAGGAGGACCTAGAGTTATGAGGACCTAGAGTTATGAGGACCTAGAGTTATGTGGACCTAGAGTTATGAGGACCTAGAGTTATGAGGATCTAGAGTTATGAGGATCTAGAGTTATGAGGAACTAGAGTTATGGGGACCTAGAGTTAGGAGGACCTAGAGTTATGAGGACCTAGAGTTAGGAGGACCTAGAGTTATGAGGACCTAGAGTTATGAGGACCTAGAGTTATGAGGACCTAGATTTATGAGGACCTAGAGTTATGAGGATCGAGTTATGAGGACCTAGAGTTATGAGGACCTAGAGTTTTGAGGACCTATAGTTATGAGGACCTAGAGTTATGAGGACCTAGGGTATTAGGCACGATAGTTATGGGGATCTGTTGTAATGAGGAGCTATGGTTAGGGGGTGAGGTGCAACTAGACCTCTGAGAACTGTGACACAAATAAGCCTGACATGATTGGACCCTGAATGCACACCTTTTAAAAGTGCTGTGTTGACTGAATCCAGACGAGGTGCGGGCTGGCGAGGGGAAGGCCTGCGATGGACAGCTGCTCATGTGGGGGTGGTGGTGTTTCTCAGGGGCTCCGTGGCCCTCAGCTGTGCCCTGGTCGGCACGTCTGTGGGCAACGTTCCACCGTTACAGATAGCCACCGCGGCGAGGACATTTGTCAAAGGCATAAATCTCTGTTCAGTGTTTTAACAGAGTGAACGTGAACAACGGCTGTTTGACAGGTTCTCGGCCGGGGGGAGGGGCTAGTGTCTTGTTGGTGCAAGGAATGCAATTAATCTAATTAATCTAACAGACACAGTGGAGTGCAGACGAACACAGAGAGAGTGAAGTGTAGATTTAGCGTAGATTCAAACCTGTTGTATGTTCATATTGTCTAAAATAAAGTTGGGAAGGTTGAGACAATTTATAGTTAGTTCTTGTAGGTTGTGTTATATAGTTAATGTAGGGGACATAGTGTAGGTTAAAAGAAATAAAGAAAGTATGAGCAGTTTAAAAGACATTACGTAACTTAGTATCAGTTAAAAAGATGTAACACATGATGTAACACAGACATTACGTAAGGTAGTGTCAGTTAAAAAGAGACTTAACGTGATGTAACACAGACATTACGTAAGGTAGTGTCAGTTAAAAAGAGACTTAACGTGATGTAACACAGACTTAACGTCAGTGCGAGGGGTCGCGGGGCAGATTGTAAGACTAGACGTCCAGCGCCTGGGGCACCAGGCCAAGCCCTAACGTGCTAAATTAATCTGATAAACCAAACAGGTTGCATGTCTGCAAGGACAGGCTAGTGTGTGCTCTCAGGGGATTGGTTAAAGGACAGGCTAGTGTGTGCTCTCAGGGGATTGGTTAAAGGCTCGACAAGCCTGCTGGTAAACAGAGAACACACATCACAGCCAGGGCTGCTTGAGGTGGGCTTACCGGACCAGTGTGTGTGCCACCGATGGCTCAAGCCACCAGAGTTGCCATCTTCTGACACTCATGCCAACAGCTAACCGGGAGGAGGGAAGTGTCTCATGAGAACACACAAGTCCCACAGAAATGGACACTTCCCACCAGCAGCTTTGATCATTTATAGTTTTTCCAAATCCAACCCATGGCTAGACTTACAGTTGAAGGCCTTCACAATTGGTGCCTGGATTGGGGATTAGCACACTCCAAATATCGCATGATCGAAGATTGAGATACTTTTTATTTATACTACTATCAAGTACAAAGTGGCAGTAGGTAATGTGCAGTGAGGCCATGTCTGTGTGAATGGCACTCTGCAGTATAAAAAACTGAACCTATACTACAAACTGATCCCATGGTATTTAATGTATTTAAAGCTATGGCGCTAACTACGTCTTAGCTTACATTATCACACCTCAGCTTTTCTTACTGCTGAGTAGAATTTTCATCACCGTGATGCAGTGCTATATACACACACACACACACACACACACACACACACAAACTAATGCATGTGCTCCCAGAAACACACACTAATTATACCCAACACCATATAAAGTGACACGACTACACTTATTTTAGCACAGTAACAAAATGTACTCTTGGAGAGAGAGGTAGAGAGACTATGGGAAACACTCATATAGAGATAGAAATGATGAGAAAGACAGAGAGAGAGAGAGAGAGAGAGAGAGAGAGAGAGAGGGAGAGAGGGGGAGAGAGAGAGAGCGAGAAGAGAGAGAGCAAGGGAGAGAAAGCATAGGGGGAGACTGTGGGGTGGGAGAGATGGGTAAACAAGTGATAGGGAAGGACTGTAAAAAAAGACATGACGAGGGAGAGAGAAAGAGAGAGAGGGCACGAGAGAGAGAAAGAGAAAGAGGGACCCAATGAGAGAGGGGGATGAGAGAAAGAACAGATGAGAGAGAGAGTTGAGGAGACAGTGAGAAACACACACACACACAAAGAGGCCTATACTTGTCATCCTCCACCACATGGTGGACGCTGTGGAACTCGGTGATAAAGTACAAACGCATGACAGGTGGAAAGAGGACCGACCAATAGCAGAGCAGCTTATAGGAGAGTCACACTTGCTTATGGAAGACCAATGAAATACAAAGAAATGTAACGCACACGATATAACACAAGTGCACTCTGTTGTCAGAACATGGGCTGATGGGAAAGACAGAGAGAACAGTAATCACCTCCACTCTTAAATCTGTCCTGTCATGTAGCAGCTAGGCAGGCTAATTCGAGCTATTAAACACTCATGTTGCATCAGCTGTCAAGACCCTAGTAAGGCCTCCTGGCCCCGGTCCACCCTGCAGCCGTCTTGGCTCTGTCTTGGCTCTGTCTTGGTCCTAAACGCCAGCTAGCAGCTAGCTTCCTGTGGCCAATGGCGAGCCGCGCAGCGCGAAACGCTGGTCGACTGTTGTCAACATTAATATGGTCTGGATAGACTGCAAACAGATAGATGGAGTGTTAGATGCCTCCAAGGTCACACAGAAACGCACACGCACACTCACGCGCACACACACACACGCACACACACACGCACACACACGCGCACGCACACACGCACACACTTTATGATGGTCTTCTTTTAGGCTTTAGGGCAGGATGGTGTGTGAAAATAGCATGTGTGGTTTTGTACATGTTTATAGCGGCATACCAACACGCTAACTCATGGAACAGCGACAAGGATGTAAAACACGCAGAACATACATGCTGATAACACAGACCATAACACACAAAACTGATAAAAGAGGCCACTCTGAACATAGAATAAAATATCACATAGAATGTCAACACTGTATGCCAGGTCCAGGGGCTGAGCTAGTTATAGTTTTTCTCGAATGTTTTGACCTGCTTAAAGAAACTGGGATCCACTTGGTTTTCATCATCACTGTCTCAGCAGAGCACAAGACACCTCTTGCAAATATGTTAACACTTTCTCATTGGATTGACACATTTTCCCCACCCTTTTGCAGAACAGATAACATGGATGTCATTCAAGCAGTCCAAACTCCATTGTTTTAGCTATGGTAACCAAACAGAAACCATCTGTTCCTAACTATTAGAAACTACCTACATCAGTATGAAATCACTGAAGCACCTGTTTGACACTCCTTCTCACAAATCTTCAATTTGCAATCAGTCTGCAGGCCTTAAAACAGTAATAGTTTTTTATACTTTACTAAACTATATTTTGGTGCGGCAGTAGCTCAGTGGATAGAGTGGGTGGACAGAGTGGGTCGTCCACTAACCGTAGGGTCGGCGGTTCGATCCTCTCGATCCCCTTGATCCTCCTCCTCCAACTGTCTACATGTTGAACCCCACAAATGTACTGATTGTAAGTCCCTTTGGACAAAAGTGTCTGCTATATAAATGCCCCTTTACCTTTACATGTTGTTGTTACATGTTGTGTAACATGTTTACATTTTGTGTAATATTTAGTATTTCAGTTTAAGCCACAGTTTGAAAAAAAATAATCAATGGAATCAATAAAATTTGCTTCAAAGCATTTCTGATTCTGGATCCAATTCTTTGCAAGAAGGCAAATTTGACAACAAATGGCACTGGCATGAAAGCTACGTATAGGCTACAATGACAAGCAATGGTGCACTGATTCTGATGCTGTATTTTGTATTTTGTTGTCCACTGTGTGATGGTTGATTGGAAGAGCTCATACACTTGTTTGCAAGTTGTGGTGTTTGAAGGCAAAATTAGCTTTTGTTGCATATTTTAAATGTTTTGGCCCGGTTAGAGCAAACAAAATGTGTCATTCTGACCATGAGTGCCACTGTTTCGGCCTGTGTCTTAACTGTTTTAAAAATGTGGAGTTTGAGTTGACTGCTGCCTCAAAGCAATCGAGAAAAACTATAATGTGCGTGCGTGCGTGCGTGCGTGCGTGCACGCGTGTGTGTGTGTGTGTGCGTGTGTGTGCGTGTGTGCGTGTGCTCACCAGCGTGTCTGCTCCAGGCCTGCTTGCTGGACGTAGAGCGACTTGGTGGCGGTCTGCCTGGTGGTCTTGTTGAGCGGTAAGGGTTCCGGCCCGTCCTGGACCCCATCCTGGACCCCGTCCTGGACCCCGTCCTGGAACCGAGACGGCCGGGACCTCTTGGACCCCCTCCCTCCTGCGGGGCTCATGTCGGACCCCCTCCTGTCCGACCTGGATCACCCCTATGTCCCACACACAGGAGGGCCGCCCACGCAGATGAGAACCAGTCTGGGTTCGATCAGAACCTTCTGGAAGTGGGTCAGAACCTCAGCCCCACCGGCCTGGAGAAGTACTCCCCTCGGAGCGAGAACAGCCGGCCAGCGCTGCGACTCTCCAGGGAACGTCTCCCTGTAGTCTGGATATCCCCTGTCCTGCTGCACCTCACTGGGGCTGGGGGGGGGGGGGGGGCAGTGAGACACTTTACCATGCACTGCTGTACTCATGTGTGTGTGTGTGTGTGTGTGTGTGTGGAGGGGGGGGGGGGGGGGGGGAGTGTAACAGCTGTGGAATTGTTCAAGAAATTCCTTCTTTCTGAGAATCTCTGGAATCAATCTATCCATTTATCTGTCTGTCTGTTTGTAGACAGTAGAGACGCAAAGCACTGACAGAGGGAACAGAGGGAGGGGGGGAGAGAGAGAGAGAGAGAGGTGCACAGACCAGGTAAAGAGAGAGAGAGAGAGAGAGAGGGGGGGGGGGGGGGGGGGGGGGGGGGGGGGGCGAGAGACGGAGGAGGCAGTGGAGGGAGGGTCAGAGGGAGACGCCCCCGGGGCGGTTGAGACTTATACTGTTTCACTAGCACACACACACACACACACACACACACACGCACCAGACAAAGTAAGGTGAGAGTCAATACTGGTCAAAGGCCTTTACTGTCAAAATAGAAAAGGAACATAGCGTCAACCAAAGCAAACAATAAAAAAGACAACAGCCACCATTGAATGCAGTGCAACAGGTTTCAGAGCGAACCACAACACGCCCCTAGTGGGCGCCAGAATACCATAGAAAATGTGAACATGGAGGAAACGTCCATGTTTTACACAGGCTCACGGCACAATTTCAAAAGATGTCAAGTGCTCGTTGACATCGAACGGCAAATGTAAACACATAGATGCCCCATACTAAGTAAATGCCCCAGTTATCTTTTAATGCCCTATATATATATATATATATATATATATATATATATATACACACACACACACAATTAAGTCCTGTGTTGTATAGAGGTCCCTTCAGCAATACGTGCGTAAGTCCCGTTCGCAGGAAGCTGGTTTGACTCCTGATCATGCACACATGAACAGAGAAATGTCCTAATTTCCATGATTTGTGAATGAGTGAAATATACATCCCTTATGTATAACAAAATAAAAAAGACAATACTTAACACCAGGAAGTGGTAGTAACTGACATCATTGATCATGTGGCGTATCAGCAGGTAATGAACCTTGTCTCCGAATGAAGCTAACAATGCTAATAATGCAAATGCTACCATCTGCATCAACAGGTGAGCCAGTCAGGTGCTGCAAACCCACTGGGTTGAAAACAGTGAGCCAAAGTGCTAGTGTGTGGTGACCTCCAAGAGCTGTCTGTGGATTAAAGGGTAATATCACTAAAGCAGCAGACCTCTGGGCCAAGTAGCGCGGCAGTAGCTCAGAGGGTCGACAGAGCAGGTCGTTCGCTAACCATAGGGTCGGCGGTTCGATCCCCCTCCTCCAACTGTCCACATGTCGAACCCCACACATGTACTGATTGTAAGTCACTTTGGACAAAAGCGTCTGCTAAATGCCCCTTTACCCTTTAAGGTACTTTATATACTCATGCTGGATTAAACTGGCTAGAACTGGTTTAAATCGACTCAATCTGTCAAGAGCTGCTCGACACAGACTCAAACTAACTTGGACAGGCTCAAACTGGCGCAAAGTGCATTACAAGAGCCCAAACCTAAATGGCCCGTGGTTGGAAGTGGTTGAATATGATTGGTCGACTCCCCCTGCCTATCACACACCGGGTCCTGGTTGGTGAGCGTTTTTCAGGATGATTGGAAGACGGATTGATCAGTTGGATCCACAGAGCGTTTCCACCCGTCCACCTTCCCCTGTCCATCCATCTTTTAATGAGCCATGCATCATCTCTCCCTCTATTAGTCAGTCTGACAGATAAGGAGATGACTCAACATCTCAACCATTCATCCACCAACCAAACTCCCTTTTCTTCATCTCTACACTTTCATCCTCTCCCACCCTCCACCCATCCATTTCTCTCTTCCCCCTCCCCCTCTACACTATGTTGGACAGTGGTTTGCTGATCCGGAGACAGCCCCAGTACAGGGTTCGGGCCAGGGAGTACAGAGCTAGCAGGACCATCAGGACCCAGGCCACGTAGATCCCATTAGACTGCTGGGCCGACTTCCATGTCCCCGCCTGCTCAAAAACACACATTTATGGTCAAAAGCGATTTAGCAAATACCATATAAGTGTAAAGACACAGACACAGACACAGACACACACACACACACACACACACACACACACACACACACACACACACACACACCATGAGTCCAGCAACCGAGGCGGCAAACATCAAAAAGAGCAGGAAGCACAGCAAGCTCCTCCTCCTAGGGTACCGCTGGCCAATAGAAGAGCTGCAAATCAGAAAGCAGGAAGTCAGTCAGGGGACCGGAGCACCAATCACATACCACACATGCAAAACCCAGGCCAAGGTGGAAAGACTTACACTTTGTGACAATGTGGACACTTGGCCAGGGTTCTGTCAGAAAACTCTGTCCACTGAGAGACACAGACAGACACAATTCATTTGAAGGGATTCACGGGCATGGATTAGTCTTTTGGAATGTGGAGTGTGCGTACCAGGTACAACAATAAGAAGCTGACAGTCAGTGGGAAAAGAGTGTGTGTGTGTGTGTGTGTGTGTGTGTGTGTGTGTGTGTGTGTGTGTGTGTGTGTGTGTGTGTGTGTGTGTGTACCAGGAATGGACTCAAACAATGTCCACAGAGGACCCTGATCCCGACAGGCTGGTGTTGTGGTTCTGGACTGTCTCGGTCCAGGTGCACCGGTCCCAGGTTGATGATGCGCTTACTAGGAGACAGTGGCAGGTCAGCCTCAACACAGTCTGTAAACACATGGTGTGTGTGTGTGAGTGTGAGTGTGAGTGAGTGTGAGTGTGAGTGTGTCTGTCTGTGTCTGTGTCTGTGTGTGTGTGTGTGTGTGTGTGTGTGTGTGTGTGTGTGTGTGTGTGTGTGTGTGTGTGTGTGTGTTACCAGTAGGGCCGTGGACAGGCTATCCTCTGGGACGTGACCTTGCAGATGAGCAGACAGTTACAGGGACAGCGCACGTACTTCTTCCCTACGGGGGCGTTCTTTATGGGCTGCACACACAAACACACCACGGGGTTGACGGAGACTCCTGTAGTTACACCATCTATCCACACGGTGGCAGTATAGTGTCATCCACACATGAACTGAATACATCCGCAGTTCACGTGCATTTGGGCTGTCGGGATGTTTTGCTTCCGATCACAGGATGTATCACAACTAAGAGCGACGACACCAGTTCGTTTTAAACTGAACAGTTTACATAAGCATTCGTTTTGTGCTCGTGTAGAGGCCAAACCAAAACACATAGCCGCTCCCTGGTCGACCAATCAGTGGGTTTCCTCCAGCAAAGCAATTTCAAAAACACATTTGCTGTACTCATCGGCCCGAAGGCACCGTTGGGTTTGGCAGGCCTTACATGTAACATGTAAGCAGCACAGTCACTCTGACTGGACCAGTGTTTACCGTTGACTCATTTCACACAGCTCCACTGAATTCAGACACGTCATTAAGGAGCAGGTAGGGGCCAGGTGGCATCTTGCTCAAGGGTGATTCAGACAGGCAGACACCGGGAATCAAACCCAGAACCTTGATGAACCACTGAATGAACCAATGGTGTGTGTTGTTGGTTGACGTGTTGAAGGATGAAGGGACGGCTGTGCTCTCCAGACTCACGGTGGCTTCGTTGCAGACGCCACACTTGACCACATGCTGGTGTCCCTTCCCATCCACCGGGATGGAGCTCAAACACACCCGGCAGCCCACCCCCACGGACAGACCCCCGTCTGGGAGGGAGTAGGGGGGAGGAGGCCCCTGTGTGTCTACTGTGGAGGAGCCGGGGAAGAGAGACACAACGTCTGTTCATGGGTAAGGGGGGGGGAGAGAGAGAGGAGATGAGTGAGGAAGGGGACAGAAGGAGAAGAGGAAGAGAGGGGGGGAAGGTGAATGGAGAATAGGAGAGGAGGGGGAGAGGTGAGGGAAGGAGAGAGGGAGGGAGTACATAGTTATTTTGAAGCAAGTCAATAGTTATGCATTACCAAGTAAATAGACACCATCACATTAAACATATTGACAAATAATACCAAATAATATCATATGTATCAGGTAGTAGCTGAACCAGTTATGACACGTGTGTAAATAAATATGGATTACTGTGATAAATGGTTCAGCTACCCATACATGAAGGTGAAGCTGTCAAGAGTCACTAACCCCTGCACCACATCGAATGGCATACAAATAAAAGTCAACCTCAAAGTAGAGTAGGAACTGAAAGAAGGAAGCACTGACACGCTGATGGTCAGCATCTGTTGAAAACATCCCATGACAGAACCCCTTTACACAGCTCATTATGCCACATTATACAGTATGTGCTATAAAGATATGAGGAGGAGGAGGAGGAGGAGGAGGATGATCCTACATTAGACGGACAGAGCTGAGGTTATAGTTACTGTATATAACGCGGAAATGTACTTTGACCAGCTGAAATACCCACTAGAGTACATACTCAGCACTCGTACTTCTCCAGTACTACTTTTGAGTAGCATTTTACCTTTGCATTTTACGTCTTTTCTGGGCATTATCTTATTATTCCTGAGTAATGTAATGCTCAAGTGAAGAGCAGACAGACTTACTATGTGTTTTGGGAGGACCAGAGCAATAGGACTTGCTCGGATTGTCTTGCGGATCCGACAGCAGCGGCGACCTCTCCTCGTCCGACATGGTGTCCGTTCAGGTCCTGAAGGGCTCCGAGTCCGCTGGAGGTTTGCAGAAAGAGTCGGTGGAGGATATACGACCATATGACAACATGGGCTCGTTGTCTTCTCTCTGACGTTCACGTGACTTTCTCAGAACGAAGACGGAAGTGAAAAAAGCAAACAAAACAAGTGTCACCTGATCATGTGGGTCACTGACGGACTGTGGATTAGACCAATCAGCGGTCTTAGCGGGGGGAGTGCGCATTGGATGGTTGACCGGTTAGGGCGTGTCCAAATGCTTTTCTCTAGAATTGAACTAAATATTGTTGTAGTGACTTTTTAAAGCGATTACATTTTAAAAGGCAATTTCTTTACGCATACCGTTCATAAAGACAGTATATCCCTTTTGTCTGCCAACATACTCATGATCAAATGAGACATGAATACGTAGCCTATATTGAACTTCAAATCTACTATTTCAACACACACGAACAAGACATTAAACAGTATTGTTTGTAAGACATTGTTTACTTACAGGTGCAAGAAGCAGAGAGCAGCATTTCAGTAATAATCATAACAACGATAATAACAATAATAACAACAATAGTAGGCCTACACAGGTTCAAAAACACAACCCAAACTTCCAACTGCCTTTCTGGCTTTTGAAGCTCTAAAATGTTTTTTAGGCCTTCTGATATTGTAGAAAATATGAAATTGTTCAGTTGATAGAGCAACTGCGTTCTCTTGTAGCACATGACCAGCGGAGTATCCCGCCAGTGACCTTTCTGCCCTCCAGAACAGCCACGTCCTGTTTCCAAAGTAAAAGTCCTCTTGTGTATTTGGGGTGTCGACCCTGATTCCACAGCTACTATTCATTCTCCGTAATAAACTAGTGGACACACCATTGGATAAAATCAGCAGAATCAATCATTGATTACGTCACTGAGAGCCAAATGGGAGGCCCAGCGAACGGAGACCCCGCCGCCGCGGCGCTACAGAAGCCCCCTGACGCTGCAGCGCTACAGAGGCCCCCCGACGCTGCGGCGCTACAGAAGCCCCCCCGCCGCCGCAGCGCTACAGAAGCCCCCCGACGCCGCCTGCCGGCCACCGCTGAGCAGGCGCCTCACACACATTCTGTCCCGCTGTCATGGTTACCGACAACAGGGACGCGCCGGTTTTAACCACCGCGGCGAACCGACAACGTGATTGGCGATGGACGGCAGAGCTGCAGAGCTGGCACGTCCTGGTGGGCAGAACGAGCATCCCCCGCCGTTCAACACGTAGAACACCACTACTACTGCATCAGCCGACAAAGATCAGGCCAGAAACCCCTGATCCCAAAGTCTCTTCCTACGTATGTGCGTTTATTTGTGTTTGTAAAACCCTGAGGTTGAGGATTTCTAAAATAGACAAATCAGATCAGGAGTTTTATTTCAATAGAATGTACATCCGGGTCGGTGTTGGGAACCAGAACGTCCAGGCGACCATTGCACCTGAAGAAGGCATTTCAACAAACATCCACGAAAACACATTTCATACACAAGAGTTTAGTTAAGCCCACAAACCGACAAAGTCAAACTAAGTAACTTTTCCTTCATCAATATTGCACACGTTTCAATATAAAATACATGAATGACTATTTACAGTAAGAACAAGTCAGACCCAGAGCAACCACGTCAGAAACTGCACAATCCTGTTAGGATTACACATCAGTCACTTTAAAGCCTTTTCTTCCAATCCAAACCCAACACTGTTCCAGTTTTTTGCTCAATCCCCATTTTCTTTGTCAAGAGGCTGCATGGTTGGAATGTACCATTTGTGTCTCTGTTCCCTGAAACAAAGTGGTACCTCCCTGTCCCGGTGAACATAAGCTCAAGCTTATTCTGCTGCTGTTGTTTCAGTACAGTTTGAAATACGGCCTTTGTATATTGAGTGGGCTGACATCATTTCAAACTCAAATCCTTAGTGTACACTCCACTGTACTATCTAGTCATTCAGACACATTGAGCCAGAGTGAATTACAGTGAATTCATAATCATGTCATTGAGGGGCAGGTAGGGGTTAGGGGCATCTTGCGCTAGGATGTCAACAGATGTAGACTGAGGAACATGGGGGATCGAAACTGAGAACCTTTTCACTGGGGAATGTCCTCCCATACCATGGTAAACATTGGTCAACTCCCTCCATACCATAGTAGACAAGTCAACTCCCTCCATACCATGGTGAACATTGGTCAACTCCCTCCATACCATTGTGAACATTGGTCAACTCCCTCCATACCATAGTAAACAAGTCAACTCCCTCCATACCATGGTAAACATTGGTCAACTCCCTCCATACCATAGTAGACAAGTCAACTCCCTCCATACCATAGTAAACAATGGTCAACTCCCTCCATACCATAGTAGACAAGTCAACTCCCTCCATACCATAGTAAACAATGGTCAACTCCCTCCATACCATAGTAAACAAGTCAACTCCCTCCATACCATGGTGAACATTGGTCAACTCCCTCCATACCATGGTAAACAATGGTCAACTCCCTCCATACCATAGTAAACAATGGTCAACTCCCTCCATACCATAGTTAACAAGTAAACTCCCTCCGTAAAAGAATCATTACAACAGTACCATGAGCCAAGAACCACTGTCATCTCCATCACAGGAAATACAACCATCTGTGGTCTTAGGATATCTGGGATTTTGGTGATAGTAACAGGGTATATTGTGAAATACTGTATGATGCATCTGCATAAAGCAGGAATGATATATTTAATACTGGCCTAGTGGAGGGAGATGAACTATTACAACCTGCCTGATCCCACAACGCTGTCACAAATATCAGAACTAGGCATGTAACCAACATTACAAACAATGTAACGGATCATGTACCAAGCTAATGGCCAAACAAAGTAATTAA
>JAXIVH010000059.1:514839-539839 GCA_036785325.1 Urophycis tenuis
CCTTGTGCTGCCTCCGCTAAATCAACCACCTGTCCGACGCTATGAATTATACAGCCCTGCCGTCTCAGGTTAGCCTGAGGTAGACTGACAGAAAGACAGACAGACAGACTCACCCTTTCATTCATCCTGGACTGAGAGCGAAGATCTGAAAAGTCTATTGCAGTCTCTGGTAGTGGTACCATGCCTAAACGCACACACACGCACGCACGCACACACACACACACACACAACTAATATTAACATGATTTAGAACTCGTTTATATACAATAAAGATCGTCATCAAGATCAAATAAAGAAATAGCATACGATCACACACAGAAACACGCCCCCCGGCGTGGTTCTACTGACCCGGGTCCGAGAACACCGCCTTGGCGTGGCAGGCGAGCAGCAGCAGCAGCAGCAGGTTGAAGAGCGCGCCGTGCACAGCGCACCACACGCTGGGCCACAGAGAGAGAGACACACCGTCAGACGCGTTCACGACTCGACACCGACATGACGTGATGTCTCACGCGCTGCTTTGACTGACGGTCACCCATGGCAACCAGATCAAGTTGTCGACTCCTACTCAGCGACCTGTTCATAAGCGATCTCTAAAGTAAACATGCATCACGCGTGTATATACACTAATACAGGTCATAACGTTGTAATACGCATGGTGTAACTGGTGGTCAAACGAGCATTTCCGGTGAGTAGGGGTGCCAGTCCACAATTGATACCGATCTGATAGCGATCCCTTGTTGTAAACAATAAGACAGCGGAACCAGTAGACCAGGCTCCCATGCATCTCGCGCTGTCCCCATTGACAAGATCGATAACCTCCACGCAAGTTACGGCTCCGGTCTCCGGACAGACCCTCTACCCCTCACGCTACACGATCATAAGACTGTTATGACTATTATTATGATAACTGCAGCGACCAGGCGAGGAGTGAATGAATGGACGCCTGGGCTCGTCTGCACGGGGACTTTGGAAGCTCAACAACACTGACCTCTCCGAATAGGCCGGGATCAGCACGTACTGGATCACCACGTAGTCGGCGTAAAACACACTGAAGTAGGTGAGGATGAGGCAGATGAAGCCGCAGGGATCCCGCCTGAAGCGCAGCGACGCCATCTTCTCGCCTCCCCCCCTGTCCCCCGTTTCCGCGTCACGTCAGAAAGCAGGGAGGGAGAGGAGCCGCCACTACTGGTTAAAGCATCCTGGTGACGTCAGAGCAGGTCGGCTGACGTCAGCGGGGGCGGAGTGGCTCCGGGTGATGCCAGAGTGCAGTAGTGCAGTAGAGTCCTATAGAGAGTCTCTATAGGACTCTAAGTAGAGCTATAAGCTCTTACATTGTTGTATTCTTGCCTCCTTCAATCATTTCTTGCTCGTACACATTACTTCGAGAAGTTATTATGTGTGCAATCTCTACACCGCAGAGCTTAGTAAAACAGTTGTTACATTTTTCGGAAATCGCATATAATCTAATCTTGTCTAGGTAAATCTATTTATTGTTTATTGTCTATAATCAGGTTTTTATTGCACTTATCTATCCCCTTGTACTGCTGGTCACTGTGAATTTCTCATAAGAGGAATTACTAAAGGAATGTCTTATCTTATCTTAAATGATGGATAACATTCTGTAATCAATATCCTCATGTTAGGCAGACAGCAATTGCAAATTCTTTCCAATATGCTGGTGTTGTTTCCTCAAAACATTTATTTCATGTTATTTGACATGATGACTATCAGGAACATCACTTGATGCTTAACATTGTCATGTTTTAGGACATGAACATTTTACTGAACAAAATGTTGACATCTTGATCACTACTGAAACAAATAAAAACAAACACGGTCGTATCAGAATCAAACTTAAATATTTATTCATAAAACTCTAAATACCCCTAAAAAAGTGTAAAGTTCTCTAAAATATTACATATTTCATTCAAGACTCCCTCCATACACACAAAAAGCATGTTTTCATCCCTTGGTGATATATATATATATATATATATATATATATAAAGAACATATACAATGACTAAATCTATAGTGTCTTTGGTATAAAAACTAAATCAAAACAACATGAGGCATCGACCAGAGAGATCAGATGAGTTCACCTGGTATAGTTGCAGATGTTTGTCTAATTTAGAACGACTATGCTGGCCATGATTTACCTAGAGGCCATTTTGTTTCCATCAAGGTGGCCGCTAGGTGATTGAGGCCTCCGCGGGGACCAGTCGCCCAATGAGAAGCTGGAGGTTTCCAGCCGACATTCTGTGGGGATGTTTGAATGACCAGGTGAAGGCTTGTTGTGAACCAGTGGACCTCACCATCTATATTATTAGCATCAGAAAGCTCAAACCTACTCCCTTTTGACAGTGCTGGGCACTGAAATTATTGTCCTCATTCTTCCGATATGTCTCAACTAAACGTCACATCTCGCGTTTTACGCCTTACGGTGTTCTGCACCTGACAAAGTACCTTTGAGCAAGACAAAAAAATCTGCAAAAGTGTTTGACGCCAGTCACACGAGGCGGCCTGCTGGTGGTCTGTCAGCACACACACACCCCAGCGAGCGTCCTGTCAGCACACACACACCCCAGACCAGCCCACGGCCGTCTGCAGCCCGACCACCAGCACACACATGGCTTTTTATTGGAAATAAAAAGACGCGTCAGGCCTAAAGGAAGGGGGGCGTTACCATGGTGACAGAAAATGATTGGCATGAAGGACAAACCCATTGTCAAGTGCTACCAAGCCAGAGTACAGCACACAGGGCCAGGGATTGTGGTGTCAATGCAAATAACAGTAGCTATGTCATCCTAACTCAACTCACACAGTCCAATGTACCTAAATATGTCAAAACGCTTCCCCCCCCCGACAGCGTAGGCAAGTCATGTGACACCAAGAACTGCTCAGCGATTGGCTGACAAGTGAAGCAAACAGTTGGCATGGCACGGCAGACCCAGGGACGAGACATGTATTTACAAAGGAGGGCTGGCAGCAGCACACAGCGCTGACCCCGGGTCAGGACAGGTTAAGAGGGCCACACTGACCCCGGGTCAGGACAGGTTAAGAGGGCCACACTGACCCCGGGTCAGGACAGGTTAAGAGGGCCACACTGACCCCGGGTCAGGACAGGTTAAGAGGGCCACACTGACCCCGGGTCAGGACAGGTTAAGAGGGCCACACTGACCCCGGGTCAGGACAGGTTAAGAGGTCACACTGACCCCGGGTCAGGACAGGTTAAGAGGGCCACACTGACCCCGGGTCAGGACAGGTTAAGAGGGCCACACTGACCCCGGGTCAGGACAGGTTAAGATGGCCACACTGACCCCGGGTCAGGACAGGTTAAGAGGGCCACACTGACCCCGGGTCAGGACAGGTTAAGAGGGTCACGCTGCAGCTGGCCAGAGGTGGAGCTGGGCTGTAGGTAGGAAAACACGCCTTGCTGCTCCACAGGGCAATTTGTGAAAAATACAAAATGTTGATTATCCGACAGCAGGGAGTGATATATATATATACAGGATATACGGTGAATATATTACATAAAATATCTGTGTCTTCTCTGAGGAGGTATTGCACAGCAAAACTCCATTTCCCATGATCCAACAGGCTTCTCCAAGGCACCATACAGAGACACTGTCTCTCTCTCCCCGCGTCTGTCTTTCCTCTCTTTAGTTGGTGGAGAACCTGAGGGGCAAGCGACGAGAGAGAGAGGGGGCGGGTTAACCGAAGGGAACATGTACTTTATCGACCCTGTCATATTGCCAGGAGACGGGAGGACAGACAGACAGAGACAGAAGGACAGAGAGACAGAAGGACAGAGACAGAAGGACAGAGAGACAGAAGGACAGAGAGACAGAAGGACAGAGACAGAAGGACAGAGAGACAGAAGGACAGAAGGACAGAAGGACAGAGAGACAGAAGGACAGAGAGACAGAAGGACAGAGAGACAGACGGACAGAGACAGAGACAGAAGGACAGAGAGACAGGACAGAGAGACAGAAGGACAGAGACAGAAGGACAGAGACAGAAGGACAGAGAGACAGGACAGAGAGACAGAAGGACAGAAGGACAGAGAGACAGGACAGAGAGACAGAAGGACAGAAGGACAGAGAGACAGGACAGAGACAGAAGGACAGAGAGACAGGACAGAGAGACAGAAGGACAGAGAGACAGAAGGACAGAGAGACAGAAGGACAGAGAGACAGAGAGACAGAAGGACAGTGGGTGGAGTTTTTACTTCTGGTAGCGGGCGATGATGTGCGTGACCATCCTATCGGTGATGCCCGGGCACACGTCCTCGGCCAATCGGATGTTGCGCTCCAGCTCCTCCACGGCCAATCGCTGGTCAGAATTATCCTTGTGCTGCTGCTTCAACTACAGAAGAGAGAGGGGGGGAAGGTTAACTGTTTCTATCCCCCACGTCTGTGTGTGTGTGTGTGTGTGTCTGTGTGTGTGTGTGTGTCTGTGCGTGTGTGTGCACCTCTGTGAAGACTGGTGAGATGACAGTGGTTAAACTGGTGGATTTAGTCAGCTGGTCAGGAGCCTGGAATAAAAGACACACAAAACACTCAGTCGAGGAACGTGCAACACACATTGCAGAGTTGTGTTATGCCAAACACACACACACACACACACACACACACACACACACACACACACACACACACACACACACACACACACACACACACACACACACACACACACACACACACAGGTCCTCACCGTTCCGTTGAGGACCTTGCGGCCGTCTGGTTTCTTCTTGCGCACCGTGGTGAAGGACCACTCAGGAGACTGGCTGTTCTCCTTGTTACTGGACTCACTGTAACACACACACAGCATGTTAGACACACAGTCCATCATACACACACACACACACACACACAGCATGTTAAACACACAGTCCATCATACACACACACACACACACAGCATGTTAAACACACAGTCCATCATACACACACACACACACACACACACACACACACACACACAGCATGTTAAACACACAGTCCATCATACACACACACACACACACACACAGCATGTTAAACACACAGTCCATCATACATACACACACACACACACACACACACAGCATGTTAAACACACAGTCCATCATATACACACACACACACACACACAGCATGTTAAACACACAGTCCATCATACATACACACACACACACACATAGCATGTTAAACACACAGTCCATCATATACACACACACACACACACAGCATGTTAAATATAAATATATATATATATATATATATATATATGATGTATAGTCAGCGTGACTGTGGACATGCAGAGAATGAAGACAACATCTAAACAAACCTGTCTGAGTCGTCAGAGCTGCTGTCGCTATGCCCCTCCTCCTTCCACCGCCGGTACCTGTCAATCAACTCGCTGAGGTAGGACGTCTTCTTGCACTGCTTCACGATGAACTTGTGTTTCAGTAGCTCTTTAGCTGTGGGTCTCTGTGGAGGACAGACAGACAGACAGACTAACTTGTGTTTCAGTAGCTCTTTAGCTGTGGGTCTCTGTGGAGGACAGACAGACAGACAGACTAACTTGTGTTTCAGTAGCTCTTTAGCTGTAGCAGACAGAGTGACAGATATACATTAGTGGTGCGTCAGACAGACAACAACTGTAGTCGGCATTTGGCCAGCAGGGGGCATCGGAGAGCAGGCTGGCTGCAGCCACACCCCATCTGTAGCTATGTTGTGTGTTACCTGTAGCGTCTGTTACCTGTGGTGTCTGTAGTCTGTTACCTATAGTGTCTGTAGTCTGTTACCTGTGGTGTCTGTAGTCTGTTACCTGTGGTGTCTGTAGTCTGTTACCTACGGTGTCTGTAGTCTGTTACCTGTGGTGTCTGTAGTCTGTTACCTGTGGTGTCTGTAGTCTGTTACCTATGGTGTCTGTAGTCTGTTACCTGTGGTGTCTGTAGTCTGTTACCTATGGTGTCTGTAGTCTGTTACCTGTGGTGTCTGTAGTCTGTTACCTGTGGTGTCTGTAGTCTGTTACCTGTGGTGTCTGTAGTCTGTTACCTGTGGTGTCTGTAGTCTGTTGCCTGTGGTGTCTGTAGTCTGTTACCTATAGTGTCTGTAGTCTGTTACCTATAGTGTCTGTAGTCTGTTACCTGTGGTGTCTGTAGTCTGTTACCTATAGTGTCTGTAGTCTGTTACCTATAGTGTCTGTAGTCTGTTACCTGTGGTGTCTGTAGTCTGTTACCTATAGTATCTGTAGTCTGTTGCCTGTGGTGTCTGTAGTCTGTTACCTGTGGTGTCTGTAGTCTGTTGCCTGTGGTGTCTGTAGTCTGTTACCTATGGTGTCTGTAGTCTGTTACCTATAGTGTCTGTAGTCTGTTACCTGTGGTGTCTGTAGTCTGTTACCTATAGTGTCTGTAGTCTGTTACCTGTGGTGTCTAGTCTGTTACCTATAGTGTCTGTAGTCTGTTACCTGTGGTGTCTGTAGTCTGTTACCTGTGGTATCTGTAGTCTGTTACCTGTGGTGTCTGTAGTCTGTTACCTGTGGTGTCTGTAGTCTGTTACCTGTGGTGTATGTAGTCTGTTACCTATAGTGTCTGTAGTCTGTTACCTGTGGTGTCTGTAGTCTGTTACCTGTGGTGTCTGTAGTCTGTTACCTATAGTGTCTGTAGTCTGTTACCTGTGGTGTCTGTAGTCTGTTACCTATAGTGTCTGTAGTCTGTTACCTGTGGTGTCTGTAGTCTGTTACCTGTGGTGTCTGTAGTCTGTTACCTGTGGTGTCTGTAGTCTGTTACCTGTGGTGTCTGTAGTCTGTTACCTATAGTGTCTGTAGTCTGTTACCTGTGGTGTCTGTAGTCTGTTACCTATAGTGTCTGTAGTCTGTTACCTGTGGTGTCTGTAGTCTGTTACCTATAGTGTCTGTAGTCTGTTACCTGTGGTGTCTGTAGTCTGTTACCTATAGTATCTGTAGTCTGTTGCCTGTGGTGTCTGTAGTCTGTTACCTGTGGTGTCTGTAGTCTGTTGCCTGTGGTGTCTGTAGTCTGTTACCTATGGTGTCTGTAGTCTGTTACCTGTGGTGTCTGTAGTCTGTAACCTGTGGTGTCTGTAGTCTGTTACCTGTGGTGTCTGTAGTCTGTTACCTATAGTGTCTGTAGTCTGTTACCTGTGGTGTCTGTAGTCTGTTACCTGTGGTGTCTGTAGTCTGTTACCTGTGGTGTCTGTAGTCTGTTACCTGTGGTGTCTGTAGTCTGTTACCTGTGGTGTCTGTAGTCTGTTACCTATAGTGTCTGTAGTCTGTTACCTGTGGTGTCTGTAGTCTGTTACCTGTGGTGTCTGTAGTCTGTTACCTATAGTGTCTGTAGTCTGTTACCTGTGGTGTCTGTAGTCTGTTACCTATAGTGTCTGTAGTCTGTTACCTATAGTGTCTGTAGTCTGTTACCTATAGTGTCTGTAGTCTGTTACCTATAGTGTCTGTAGTCTGTTACCTGTGGTGTCTGTAGTTTGTTACCTATAGTGTCTGTAGTCTGTTACCTATAGTGTCTGTAGTCTGTTACCTGTGGTGTCTGTAGTCTGTTACCTGTGGTGTCTGTAGTCTGTTACCTGTGGTGTCTGTAGTCTGTTACCTATAGTGTCTGTAGTCTGTTACCTGTGGTGTCTGTAGTCTGTTACCTATAGTGTCTGTAGTCTGTTACCTGTGGTGTCTGTAGTCTGTTACCTGTGGTGTCTGTAGTCTGTTACCTATAGTGTCTGTAGTCTGTTACCTGTGGTGTCTGTAGTCTGTTACCTATAGTGTCTGTAGTCTGTTACCTATAGTGTCTGTAGTCTGTTACCTATAGTGTCTGTAGTCTGTTACCTATAGTGTCTGTAGTCTGTTACCTGTGGTGTCTGTAGTCTGTTACCTATAGTGTCTGTAGTCTGTTACCTGTGGTGTCTGTAGTCTGTTACCTATAGTGTCTGTAGTCTGTTACCTATAGTGTCTGTAGTCTGTTACCTGTGGTGTCTGTAGTCTGTTACCTATAGTGTCTGTAGTCTGTTACCTATAGTGTCTGTAGTCTGTTACCTGTGGTGTCTGTAGTCTGTTACCTATAGTGTCTGTAGTCTGTTATCTATAGTGTCTGTAGTCTGTTACCTGTGGTGTCTGTAGTCTGTTACCTGTGGTGTCTGTAGTCTGTTACCTATAGTGTCTGTAGTCTGTTACCTGTGGTGTCTGTAGTCTGTTACCTGTGGTGTCTGTAGTCTGTTACCTATAGTGTCTGTAGTCTGTTACCTGTGGTGTCTGTAGTCTGTTACCTGTGGTGTCTGTAGTCTGTTACCTGTGGTGTCTGTAGTCTGTTACCTGTGGTGTCTGTAGTCTGTTACCTATAGTGTCTGTAGTGAAACCTGTTGTGTCTTTCCTGTACAGGCGTTAAAACATCTCAGACGTCCTGGGCACATGGCTGGCTGCTTGGTGTGTGAATAAAACACCAGCGTCTACACACTGTGTGTGTGTGTGTGTGTGTTGTTTAAGGCACGTACTGTGTGTTGTCACTGATGTTGTCATGTCATGTTTTAAGATACACACTACTATGAGTGCACATATATGTATATTTAATGTGTGTGTGTGTGTGTGTGTGTGTGTTTGCGTGCTTCTTACAAAGGTGGGGTCCTTGTTCAGACACGCCTCTGTGAACTCTTTGAAGCTCTTGGAGAATTCACCAATCAGGGTAGGGGGCGGAGATTTGGGGATGTGGAAGAGGACTCTCATTGGGTGCATGTCAGAGTTGGGAGGCTCCCCCTTGGCTAGCTCTATAGCTGTTATCCCTAGGGACCATATGTCTGCCTGGAGGGAGGGAGAGAGAGATGAAGAGACAGAGACAGAGAGAGAGAGAGAGAGAGAGAGAGAGAGAGAGAGAGAGAGAGAGAGAGAGAGAGAGAGACAGAGAGACAGAGAGACAGAGAGACAGAGAGACAGAGAGACAGAGAGAGAAAGAGAGAGAGAGAGAGACAGAGAGACAGAGAGACAGAGAGAGAGAGAGAGAGAGAGAGAGAGAGAGAGAGAGAGAGAGAGAGAGAGAGAGACAGAGACAGAGACAGAGACAGAGAGAGAGAGAGAGAGAGAGAGAGATGAAGATTGTTGTTTTTTGCAATTTAACATTTTCCATGTAAACATTGTTATTTTTCCTTTGTTTCACATAAAACTGCTTTGCTTTTTCATGTCAATAAAGCTCTTTTTAATTAATGTTCATTATTTCCTGAAAGTACCTTTTATTTATAATTTGTATTACCTTGTTTTATGCTTTAAAATTAAAGAGACACAGAGACACACACTGGGAAGAATGTCCAGTGTAACACTCTATATACTGCTAAAGTCTAATGTTCCCCCAAATGCAGGTGGCTAATATGTAGCTAAGACTGGGATGCTAACCATATGCTACCACCACCAACCTACTACCAGCAACCATATGTTACACACACACACACACACACACACACAACCACACAAGGATAATATTACAACAGTATGTTAGGTGACTGTTTGACGGGTACCCTACTTCAATTACACACACACAAACAAGGTGTTAAGTGTGTGTGTGTGTGTGTGTGACAGTGTGTGTGTGTGTGTGTGTGTGTGTGTGTGTGTGTGTGTGTGTGTGTGTGTGTTTGACAGTGTGTGTGTGTGTGTTACCTTGGAGTCATAGGCTGACTGCTGGATGACCTCTGGGGCCATCCAGAAGGGCGTCCCTACAAACGTCTCCCTCTTGATCTGGGTGTCCGTCAGCTGTCCCGCCACGCCAAAGTCTGCTAGCTTCACCTGGCCCTGCTCCGACAGGAGCACGTTAGCCGCTACATACACACAAAGTTACAGCACGTTAGCCGCTACACACACACACTAAGATATATAGCACGTTAGCCGCTACACACACACAAAGATATAGCACGTTAGGGGCTACACACACACAAATATATAGCACGTTAGCCGCTACATACACACAAAGTTATAGCATGTTAGCCGCTACACACACACTAAGATATATAGCACGTTAGCCGCTACACACACACAAAGATATAGCATGTTAGCGGCTACATACAGAGGGGCAGCCGGCCTACTGGTTAGGGCTTTGGATTTGTAACCGGAGGGTGGCCGGTTCGAACCCCGACCAGTGCGCATGGCTGAAGTGCCCTTGAGCAAGGCACCTAACCCCTCACTGCTCCCCGAGCGCCGCTGTTGCAGGCAGCTCACTGCATCGGGTTTAAGTGTGTGCTTCACCTCACTGTGTGCTTCACCATCACTGTGTTCTGAGTGTGTCACTAATTCACGATTGGGTTAAATGCAGAAGACCAAATTTCCCTCACGGGATCAAATCAGTAATTCTTCTTCTTCTTCATACACACAAAGTTATAGCATGTTAGCTGCCAAACACACACAAAGATATAGCACGTTAGCCGCTACACACACACACTAAGATATATAGCACGTTAGCGGCTACACACACACAAAGATATAGCACGTTAGCGGCTACACACACACACACAAAGATATAGCATGTTAGCCGCTACATACACACAAAAAGATATACCACGCTAGCCACTTCATACAGAGACATAGCACGCTTGCTGCCACAGACACAGACACACACACACACACACACAGATATAGCCTATTAGCCACCAGATACTGAGATATAGCACGTTAGCTGCTACCGAGACTGCGACAACAGGGCGCGGGGCAGCCTAGCAGTAGTGATGACAGGGCGCGGGGCAGCCTAGCAGTAGCGGTGGGCTCTATACCGACCTTTGATGTCTCTGTGGATCTTCTTCTCACTGTGCAGGTAGTCCAGTCCCTTCAGGATCTCCTTCAGCATGGTGGCGATCTGGGCTTCCTCAAACGGACCTGCTCGTAGCTACACGCACGCACGCACACACACACACACACACACACACACACACACACACACACACACACACACACACACACACACACACACACACACACACACACACACACACACACACACACACACACACACACACACACACACACACACACACACACACACGTGTGACTTCCCGATATTACAACAAACAGCCTGTAATAAAGTTTTATCATCCCCAAATCTCTTCTCGATCACATGAGATTGTCCATTACAACCACCATTAACCAGTTCATAATCTATTACACTATCTCACCCAACCAAAGTGGGGTTAATGATTCACTCGTTGGTTGGTCTTATGTCAACATGATTCATATTTAGGAAGGGAACTCACCAAGTCCAATGCTGATCCACCACCCAAATACTCCATAATGATCCATAGTTTACTGCCCTGGGAGAGAGACATAGAGAAAAAGAGAGACAGAGAGAGAGAGAGAGAGAGAGAGAGAGAGAGAGAGAGAGAGAGAGTGTTAGAGAGACACAGAGCATATTTAAATGAAATGTGTGTATAAGTAAGTGCTTCATAATCGTGCATATAGATGCATTTTTCATTTCTGTTTTCGTTGAACCTTAAGTGTCCTTTTATAATTTCATGGCATGATGTCATGCCATGAACTGTTATCCCACTTTATAATTATTTCATGGCATGATGTCATGCCATGAACTGTTATCCCACTTTATAATTCGCGACTTTTTACTGCAATTAATTCCTGCCGTACCATTGGATCACATGATACAGATCTAACGTCATTACAAAGGTCTCGTTAATTGTAGGTGTGCTCTCTACTTTTCAGATATGAAACCTTTATAAGTTTTGAGCTATTTGTGATTAAAAAAGCATGACATTCCCTGCATAGATAGCCTACAACTAACTGAGCCCGTAATCCCATTGTTACTATGACTCCGCTAATCAACTTTCCAGCTGAGAACGATTAAGCAGCATTGGCATGATTGACACACGCTACAGCTGTGAACCTTTTCACTATCCTCTGCTCAATTCACTGCCGTGCAATTGATTCGCTCGTCAAACTGCCATTTGATACAAATATCTGAAACACACACACACACACACACACACACACACACACACACACACACACACACACACACACACACACACACACACACACACACACACACACACACACACACACACACACACACACACACACACACACACACACACACACACACACACACACACACACACACACACCGCTGCTGCGAGAACTGGTTGTAGACGCGATGTCCTGGCTATGATCACGCACAGAGCTCTAATACTTTTCATTGGATAATGTGATTCAGATAGGTGCAGTTCATGGCCCTGTCTACCTGCTGAATGTAACCGCTGTGAAACAATCGGGAAATAACATTTCATTTCGCTGATTAACGGCTTTATCGAGACCGGCGCTCGCTCTCTGTTATTGTATGTCTCTCTACCAAAGTGCTCTCTCTCTCTCTCCGTCTCTCTCTCGTCATCGTACACAAATCAAATTAAATGTTAATGTAAAGTAAACCTAACACTAACCCTAACCGCAACGTCTACATTGCGCGTGCTTGCGTGTGTGCATTTTAATTAATAACATTGAGTGACGCGATCTCTGTATCGATCGCGCGAAGCACCTGTACACACACACACACACACACACACACACACACACACACACACACACACACACACACACACACACACACACACACACACACACACACACACACACACACACACACACACACACACACACACACACACACACACACACACACACACACACACACACACACACACGTTGTTTCTATTTTGTGTAAATTAGGTTAATGCTTTTGTGTTTTCCTGTATTATCAGTTCAAGTTGTTGTACTTGCCTGAGGAAATCGTGAATATTGTAACGTGTTGGGGGAGTGTTTCCCAGAATGCATTGCGACATTCTGGCATTCTGTGTCATTACATGTTATCGCTATTAAATAGGGTTTGGAGGCGAATGTTCAGGACATGTTGGGTTGCATTTCACTGTTTCATTACGTTCACTTTGTTGACTGTTATTTTTGGGATAAGTCAGGGAGCACCATTACTCAACGCACTATGGCATCTTGCCATACCACTACCACTCCGTTGGAGACGGCGTGTTCAGTCCGCTGGTGACCCTGTCATATTAAAGCTACTTGTAAGAGTAGAGGTCATCTCTCTCATTGTTGAGCACGCCGTGGCCAAGATTGTATTTAATGACGCGGTGGTGAAATACGGCGGTAGTTTCACCCGTGCACTATCAAAATTTCCCTCGAGGGAATTTTTGAACTCTAGTTGATTTTGTCGTCAACCTTTCGTTAATGTTGTCTTGATATGAGAGTGCAAACTTACTAGCGCTAGCTAGTTAAGTATTGATCAGAAAGATCACAGTCATTTCTATGCACACATTTTCTAGTTTACACTGCAGCCTTTTTACATTGTCATGCCATGGTAATTCCTTGGAATTGCGTTTTCTAGTTTGACGAATGTTCTGCACTTTCTGCTGCAACACTCACATGTAATGAATAAAGGCCCTTCTTATTCTAGTCTCACAAACAATACTGTGTGTGTATTTCACCACTACATTTAAGCAAACCTCCAATTCACCGCCAACCGTAATTCAGCACCCTCTCCATCCTAGAAGGAGCTTACCACACCATGGTGTCCTCCCCCCCCTCCTCCCCCCTCCTCTCCCCCTCCTTCCACCAAAGCCACATAGAGGTTTGCCTCTTTGGTCAGCGAGGAGAGTTGAATGACTAATAATGGACAGCTAGTGTCTCAGAGGGCCCAGGGAGGCATTCCTCAAATGGTCACCGATCTATGATGGCTGGACTAATACAGTTGGCACTTTTTTGGTTTTTTCCAATGGCTGCTACCTAGCGGCCCCCAGACACACTGCGCTGCTCCAGACACACTGCGCTGCTCCAGACACACTGCGCTGCTCCAGACACACTGCGCTGCCCCAGACACACTGCGCTTCCCCAGACACACTGCGCTGCTCCAGACACACTGCGCTGCTCCAGACACACTGCGCTGCTCCAGACACACTGCGCTGCCCCAGACACACTGCGCTGCTCCAGACACACTGCGCTGCTCCTGACACACTGCGCTGCTCCAGACACACTGCGCTGCTCCATACACACTGCGCTGCTCCAGACACACTGCGCTGCCCCAGACACACTGCGCTGCTCCAGACACACTGCGCTGCCCCAGACACACTGCGCTGCTCCAGACACACTGCGCTGCTCCTGACACACTGCGCTGCTCCAGACACACTGCGCTGCTCCAGACAAACTGCGCTGCCCCAGACACACTGCGCTGCTCCAGACACACTGCGCTGCTCCAGACACACTGCGCTGCTCCAGACACACTGCGCTGCTCCTGACAGTGGGAGCAGCTTGGGCCGGGGCTTCCCCACAAGCTGGGGGTCCCCACAAGCCGGAGGTCCCCACAAGCCGGGGGTCCCCACAAGCTGGGGGTCCCCACAAGCCGGGGGTCCCCACAAGCCGGGGTTCGGGGGTTCATGTCCCCCGCTCGGGAGCCCGCTTGGGTTGGCCTGATTTGCATATGGGTTATTAATAATAATAATAATAATAATAATAATGTGGGTTATTGCATACGTAAGGGTTTGCTGACCAATAAGCTAAAAGATAATTGACAACATGTGTGAGAATTGAAACAGTCTCATGAACGGTCTCGTCTTAAAAACAGGCAGATGTCTTCATGAGTCCGAGCCAAGAGCTTCACTTCTACGGACCACTTTGTGCTTCACGTTACACACTGACGGAGGCAGAACCATGAAGGACCTTGGGGGGCAAACATGGTCACAAACATGAAGGTGGGCCAAAAAGGCTTTCAAACCTGAGTTAAAAGGGTGGAGTCAAGTCAATGACATGACCTTTCAAACCTGAGTTAAAAGGGTGGAGTCAAGTCAATGACATGACCTTGCAGGCACACACACACATGCCCTACCTTGAGGTAGGAGCCGTAGTACTTGGTGATGTAGGGGCTGTCACACTGGCTGAGGACCGTGATCTCCTGCTGGATGTCCTCGATCTCGTCCTCCGCCTCCTCCAGGTCGATGGTCTTGATGGCCAACACGCTCTGGGTCCTCTTGTCGATGCCTTTAAACACCTGGAGGGAGTGAAGACAGTAGAGGTGAGACACGGTGTGAGGTGAGAACCACAGGCGTTGACGCCATCGTCCCCACGGTGTTCCTAGTCCCGGTCGCTACTGCAACTCAGGGCGCCATGACACACGGTCTGCACCCACGTTGTAGTTGTCAGCGCTGCCGCGTGGCCGGCCTGCCGCCCTGCTGCAGGCCAGGTGTGCAGTGGGTCAAACCAGTCAGTCCAACGCTGCCTGTCGGGGGCGTGGCCATCCAGGCTCCCCCTGCAGTTACCACCAACCACGCGGCGGCGTGCTAATTGTTGGTCACTCGTTAAGACGAGTGGCTTCCTGTCCCTGTGCAGCCTCCTGGGGCCCAGGCTGACTGCAGGGCTGACTGCAGGGCTGACTGCAGGGCTGACTGCAGGTCTGACTGGAGGTCTGACTGGTCTGACTGCAGGTCTGACTGCAGGTCTGACTGGAGGTCTGACTGGAGGTCTGACTGGAGGTCTGACTGGTCTGACTGCAGGTCTGACTGCAGGTCTGACTGCAGGTCTGACTGCAGGCTGACTGGAGGTCTGACTGCAGGTCTGACTGGTCTGACTGCAGGCTGACTGGAGGTCTGACTGCAGGTCTGACTGGAGGTCTGACTGCAGGTCTGACTGGAGGTCTGACTGCAGGTCTGACTGGAGGTCTGACTGGAGGTCTGACTGCAGGGCTGACTGGAGGTCTGACTGGAGGCTTCCCTCTGTAGGGACTTGTTCTGTAATGTGTTCTAGTTGTAGTCGGGGAGCGCGTGTCTGGACAGAGACACGTTACTCTGCCAACACACAGCGATGAGTCAAGAGATTCACAGCTGATAAACATCTTCATGGGAAACCAGACAGAGAATTAGAATTAGAATCTTAAAACAATCACTGCATAGTCTACTATACAGGAAATAATCTGGGGGCAGAGCTAGGGTTAAGGTCTAGGGGTTAGGGGTAGAGCTAGGGTGAAGGTCTAGGGGTTAGGGGTAGAGCTAGGGTTAAGGTCTAGGGGTTAGGGGTGGAGCTAGGGTTAAGGTCTAGGGGTTAGGGTAGAGCTAGGGTTAAGGTCTAGGTGTTAGGGGTAGAGCTAGGGTTAAGGTCTAGGGGTTAGGGGCAGAGCTAGGGTTAAGGTCTAAGGGTTAGGGGTAGAGCTAGGGTTAAGGTCTAGGGGTTAGGGGTAGAGCTAGGGTTAAGGTCTAGGGGTTAGGGGTAGAGCTAGGGTTAAGGTCTAGGGGTTAGGGGTAGAGCTAGGGTTAAGGTCTAGGGGTTAGGGTAGAGCTAGGGTTAAGGTCTAGGGGTTAGGGGTAGGGTTATAGGGCCTTAAATGTGTGAAGTGAAGTAGGAAACAGACCTCTCCAAATGACCCCTTGCCAATCCGGTCCAACTTGGTGAAGAGTTCCTCTGGGTCTACCTGAGAACTCTGAGGAGGAGATGAGAGAAGACACATTTCAATACATTTCCACTTTAATTAACAAAATACACAAAAAAAACTGAACTAAAGCATTCCTATGAAAACTAGCTACAAACAATGCCTGCGCGCGCACACACACACACACACACACACACACAGTGTTGCAGATGGGTGACCGTTGAAGATAACAGGAACTTGATGCTTGCCAACACACACACACACACAGTAGCGTGTTGTAATCTACTAGCATGTGTACACACACATGATCTGGTTGTTTCAGCAAAACAGCACACCCTGTATAGCAAGAGTCTGGATACTTTGTGCAGAGAACTTGGAGAGACGCAGACCCAGAGATATTAAATATAACTGGAACTGATGTGATTGTTTTTACAAAGCGTCTCCAAGTACTTTGAGTACTAATGAAAGCCGAGGTAATAATGATAATAATAATAATAATAATAATAATACATCAGACTTATATAGCGCGTTGCAGAGTTCTCAAAGATGGTACCATTATGATCATCTTCCTCTTTATTTATCATCAACCTCTGAACAACCCTGGAGCGTGAGCCCACGCTGTCTCCTGAACCACAGGCAGCCCCACATCAAACACCAGCTCCTCCGCTCCACCCCTGGTCCTGTCAGGGCCAGACCTCGGCTGCACTGAGTACCTACCCCCCCCAGCTGATACCCTCTCAGTCTCCTCCTGCTGCCCTGTGTCCTGGGGTTATTTCAGGGCCAGACACTGAGACAGAAAAAAGCCTTGACTGTGTGTGAGTCCCCAGTCAGACAACAGGGTCCTGGGTTCAGAGGCTCACTCTGGGATGACTTCATACACACTGTGGCGTCCCCACCTCCAGCAGGGTCACGTTAGCATGGGTCACGTTAGCATGGGCCACGTTAGCATGGGTCACGTTAGCATGGGCCACGTTAGCATGGGCCACGTTAGCATGGGTCACTTAGCATGGGCCACGTTAGCATGGATCACTTTAGCATGGGTCACGTTAGCATGGGTCACGTTAGCATGGGCCACGTTAGCATGGGTCACGTTAGCATGGGCCACGTTAGCATGGGCCACGTTAGCATGGGTCACTTAGCATGGGCCACGTTAGCATGGATCACTTTAGCATGGGCCACGTTAGCATGGGTCACGTTAGCATGGGTCACGTTAGCATGGGCCACGTTAGCGTGGGCCACGTTAGCATGGGTCACGTTAGCGTGGGTCACTTAGCGTGGGTCACTTTAGCGTGGGTCACGTTAGCATGGGTCACTTAGCGTGGGTCACGTTAGCATGGGTCACGTTAGCATGGGCCACGTTAGCGTGGGCCACGTTAGCATGGGCCACGTTAGCATGGGTCACGTTAGCATGGGTCACGTTAGCATGGGCCACGTTAGCGTGGGTCACGTTAGCATGGGTCACTTAGCGTGGGTCACGTTAGCATGGGTCACGTTAGCATGGGCCACGTTAGCATGGGTCACTTAGCAGGGGTCACTTAGCATGGGTCACGTTAGCATGGGTCACTTAGCATGGGTCACGCCGTCAGGGCGATCCCTGAGAACCAGACACCTTGTGTTTATCTGCCGCCATCAACAACATATATATATATGTTTACATATATATATATATATATATATATATAATGTATACAAAGGCCAGAAAATGTTTCAGAGTCAGTTTGGTTTTCGAACAGGAAACAGTTTCTGGTTCCATTACTTCAGCAGCAGCCATTATTATGCAAGACACACACACACACACACACACACACACACACACACACACACACACACACACACACACACACACACACACACACACACACACACACACACACACACACACACACACACACACACACACGAGCCCCACCCTGTCAGTAAATACAGTGGTTAGTTTCTAAAGATACTTCTGTCAGGGCAGAGGGGGAGAGAGAGCAAGAGCAAACGAGAGAACGAGAGAGTGAGAGAGAGCCAGAGTGCGAGAACGAGAGTGAGAGAGAGCCAGAGTGAGAGAGCGAGAGTGAGAGAGAGAGCCAGAGTGAGAGAGCGAGAGAGTTAATCCCTCATTCTCTGTGAGGGAGGCCAGAAAAAAGAAAAAGACTGAAACCACAGTATGGAGAAAGTATGAGACCTATAAATAGTTGTGTGTTTGACTTTATTTTCCACCAATCAGGAAGTGGAGAAGCCAGCAGCACATTATATCCGCAATGATGTCAGACAGCTCACGCCCCATTCTCTCTCTCTCTCCCTCTCTCCCTCTCTCCTCTCCCCCCCCCCCCCCCCCCCCCCCCCCCCCCCTCAATACAAACAAATGTCTTCCTGAAATATTGTTTTTGAAGAATTAGTCATGTCTGGGCCAAATTTTCGCCTCACTGACAAGACAGACAGATTATGTGAATGTTTGACCAGAATCTTTCCTGGGTTAATGTTTAGATCACCCACACTGTCCAGGAAGTCCCCGTCAGCTATCAGTTAAACACACTTATATCCTCCTCCTCGTGCACTATTTCAGTTTTGTAATTCCAGTATGTTATTGGGTCTGTACCCCACACAACCAGTATGTTATTGGGTCTGTACCCCACATAACCAGTATGTTATTGGGTCTGCACCCCACACAACCAGTATGTTACTGGGTCTGTACCCAACACAACCAGTATGTTATTGAGCCTGTACCCCACATAACCAGTATGTTATTGGGTCTGTAACCAACACAACCAGTATGTTATTGGGTCTGTACCCAACACAACCAGTATGTTATTGGGTCTGTACCCAACACAACCAGTATGTTATTGGGTCTGTAACCAACACAACCAGTATGTTATTGAGCCTGTACCCCACATAACCAGTATGTTATTGGGTCTGTACCCCACATAACCAGTATGTTATTGGGTCTGTAACCAACACAAGCAGTATGTTATTGGGTCTGTACCCAACACAACCAGTATGTTATTGGGTCTTTAACCAACACAACCAGTATGTTATTGGGTCTGCACCCAACACAACCAGTATGTTATTGGGTCTTTAACCAACACAAGCAGTATGTTATTGGGTCTGCACCCAACCCAACCAGTATGTTATGGGGTCTGCACCCAACCCAACCAGTATGTTATGGGGGACTGTCAGATGTGTCTGGCGACATATGTTATTATCCAGGTAAAGAACGATTGAGAGATAAGAAGGGGATTTACTGTTCCACAAGGAGCCACAGGTGGCCAATTAAAAACACACACACAGAATGCATGAACAATCAACACTCACACATATGCACACCTCAGCAATAAAGACTGTGCAATAAATAAGCATGATAACAAGCTGGCAGTTGGGCAAGAGATGGCGAGAGAGAGAGAGAGGCTGTCGAGCTCAGAACATGACAACATTCTGCATGTGTGTGTGTGTGTGTGTGTGTGTGTGTGTGTGTGTGTGTGTGTGTGTGTGTCAGAGCGCCACAGAGAGAGCTGTGACAAGTTGTTTTCACTAGTGCGCCCCCACCCCCCCCCCTTCAAACACACCCATGGGAACTGTGTGTGTGTGTGTGTGTGTGTGTGTGTGTGTGTGTGTGTGTGTGTGTGTGTGTGTGTGTGTAAAGGTTAAAGGTCACTGTGGGAGGAGGAAGCCCCCCAAGCCTCCTGTCCTTTCCTTCCATTGGCTGCGTCCTATTGGCCTGTCAGGCTGCTCAGGTTTGGTGTGGATGCTGACCAACGGGACGCCCTCCCAATCAAGACAACTCCACGGAAGTGGACGCTACCCGCTACCTTATGACGTCAATCAACCTATCATTGAGGTGAAGGTACTACATCTAAATTCTGTGTCATCCAGTAATAACAGTAATGTTGTTCATCATTATCTAATTAGATGTCTCAGAATACCCCAGTGGTGCCAGCCACTTCTGACACAGCACGACTGGCCATCGTCGGAATCAAACCCCAAACCCTGCAGGGTTAGTGCCTTGCTCTACCTGCTGAGCTACACAGGGCAGAGAACCCTGCAGTGTTAGCGCGTTGCCCTACCGGTTGCTCTACACCGGGAATAGAACCCCTAACCTTGCAGGGCTAGTGCCTTGCTCTTCCATTAACCTAGAGGCATACGTCAGCCCCATGCTGTCAGGGAACATTTGACTAGAGCTGCTGTGTAGCCATCAGAGGACCATTTACATGTTCAGCGCACATCTCCGCACACTCACCCCCAGTTCATTCATTAGTGTGTGTTGTGTGTGAACCTCTCAAACCCATACATCCGATGACATCGCCGTGGACGCCCATTGGTTTCCTCGGCGACCAACAATAAAACAGGCCTTCTTATGACTAGAGGGGGCCTTGACCCCTGACCCTGTGGTGCCCTCCTCCCCGGGAGGGGGAGCACTGACTGGACAGACCACCCTACTGAGGTCCTGTCAACAGTCGGTCAGCGTGAAGGCACTGCCGCTCATGCTGTAGCCAGCATGCTGTCCATTTTTTTTATTATTTCTCGAAACTATCACAAGTGTGAGATGTGGGACAAATGGGTGAGCCTTCTCCACACAGTTTAAAACCAATGGTTTAGCTATAGCATCTCAATACAGCACAGAGTATTACACTATAAGGCTAGCTAGAGCAGTAGCATATCACTACAGCACAGTATTACACTAGCAGGCTAGCTAGAGCAGTAGCATCTCAATACAGCAGAGTATTACACTATAAGGCCAGCTAGAGCGGTAGCATCTCACTACAGCACAGTATTACACTAGCAAGCTAGCTAGAGCAGTAGCATCTCAATACAACAGAGTATTACACTATAAGCTTAGCTAGAGCGGTAACATCTCACTACAGCACAGTATTACACTAGCAGGCTGGCTAGAGCAGTAGCATCCCAATACAGCAGAGTATTACACTAGCAGGCTAGCTAGAGCAGTAGCATCTCAATACAGCAGAGTATTACACTAGCAGGCTAGCTAGAGCAGTAGCATCTCAATAAAGCACAGTATTACACTAGCAGGCTAGCTAGAGCAGTAGCATCTCAATACAGCAGAGTATTGCACTAGCAGGCTAGCTAGTGCAATACAGCATCTCATCCTCCCCTGATTCCACTGGGAACCACTGCATAAAGCTAAAGGGCTAGCTGGCTAAAGGGCTAGCTGGCTCTATGTTACAATCATTACAACTACACCCCGAGACTTCACATATTATGCACATATGCACGATCACAAAGTCACCGCACAAACCACTCACCACATGCAAGTGTTACCCCACCCAGGCAAACAGGCACACACACACACACACACACAGACACAGACTTTCCAAAACCACCAGCCACACCTGGCATTTAACCAGCTCAGCCAACCAAGTCATCCCTTACTGTCTGCCAGCCAATGGATGGACAATATGTAACCTCCCCCTGCCCTGCAGACCAGCTCACGTTGGGTCACACTGTCAGCACATCACAAGTACAACAGCTGCTCTGTGATGACATCATAGGTGGAAGCGCTGTTCTAGCATGACATCACAAGTGAGAGGACTGCTCTGTTGTTACCTCATTAGCAGAAGGACTGCCCTGTTGCGACATCACAAGTAGAAGGACTACATCTTCTGGTCTTACAGGTCTCCGGGTTGTCTTAACTGCATTGTAACATTGTTCAGAAGTCACACCTGTACATACAAATCTATGGATTTCTCTATTTAAAATGTTCATTTTAAAAAAAACAATGGAAAACTAAGAATGACCAAGAGGTAGAGAGACATAGATAAAAGGAGAGAAAGAGCAAGAGAAATGGTGTGACCACACCTAGAGATACAAAGCAGACAGGCACTCCCTGATGACATCTGTAATTGCCCTGTCAGATTGTGGACAGGTGAAATGCCATTCAGGTCAGAGTCACATGATTCACGGGTAACGCATCATGTCAGGTGGACCGTTTAGGTGGATCAAGTGGTTCAGTTTACACTAATTAGGTATTGGGTTATAGATGGTGTAGAAGTGTAGATGTTAAATCAGAGCTGGTTTGGGTTATGTGTTAAGTTAGAGATGCTAAAGTTTAGGTTACAGTTTAGATATGGTTATGTTTAGGTATTAAGTTAGAGATGGTGGGTTTAGATGTAAAGCTAGAGATGGTTATAGTTAGCTGTTAGGTCAGAGAAGGTTTAGGTATTAGGTTAGAGAATCATCAACTCCTATTTTGAAATAAAGTACAGTATAGCCTTAACGTTTTGACAAATGGACAGATGTTGACATTTAACTTAAGATCAATTTAAAATATAAAAACAGTCACAACAAACGAGTAAGAAACACATTTTATAGATAGCATCGTTTGCCCTATACAAGTTTAGCTTCAAGGCGACCACAGAGAGACTCTGTTTTGTAAGGTGCTCTCGTGTGACGTCACAACAACGGCTTCCGCCCCGCCCACCAGGGAGAAACAAAGCAGCACAGCGGGCGCTACCGTCACCAGCCATGTATGCGTGTGCGTGCGTGCGTGCGCTCGTTGGGAGACACACCTGTAGGCCTGCTGCTCCACAGCGAGCTGCTACACTGCAGCCCTACCGCGACCCAACTCTCACTGTGCTAGCTCTGTGCGATACAAGCCACAAACTACTAAACCCCAACTAAATGTTCCATAAGCGCCGAGTCCCCTTCAGGCGCGTTAGTATGAGTATTTGTACACATCAAGGGTTAGTTTGTGGTGCTTCGTAAAGAGCCGGACTGGCGACAGAGTCGCTGCCGTTTCCACCTTTAACTTACCTGTATACCAGGAACTTCCATCATCGTTACTTCGATGTTAGCTCCGACACTCGCGTCCGAAAACCCGCTGCGGTCAGCCGCTTTACTCCTGTCCTGTCCTCTCCTCGGTCCGCCCGGCTCCGCGCCGACAACACGCGTCGGTAGAACGGAGCGAAAGAGAGAAAGCCGCTCGATAACAATGGAAAAACTAGAAGTACGCACACGTCTACCAGTCCGCCGCGGAGGGAAAAAGTGTTGCTGCTTGGGAAAGACTGGTGTGACGAGGAGGTCGCTGCCCACTTCAGGGAGGAGCGAGAGAGAGAGAGAGAGAGCGAGAGCGAGAGCGAGAGCGAGAGCGAGAGAGAGAGAGAGAGAGAGAGAGAGAGAGAGAGAGAGAGAGAGAGAGAGAGAGAGCAGAGAGAGAGAGAGAGAGAGAGAGAGAGAGAGAGAGAGAATTTGAGAGGAAACGCAACTAGTAACTCTTCAAGCACTTGTTTTGCTGATGACGCCACCGTGCGGCATAACCGAGTAGGTCTAAACACATTTTATTTGGTCAATCAAGGTATTACAAATGAGTAGATTCAGAAAATGATTTACTGTTGTTTAGATATATTTCCACAATTTCCACACAGTTCCTGTAATACCTGAAATTTTCCTGTATTTATGGTTCAGATGAGGAACATTGGACTGAATTTACAATATATAAAACCACCAAGTCTCAATGACACGTCTCAATCCGAGCTTTGTGTATTTTAATATATAATATCTATATAATTATTATTACACACTTTAATGAATTATTTAACCTTCATTTATTAATATATTTAATTAATAATTAGTTGTGCTGCCAAATACAAAAAAATATATACATTAAAATAATGGTGCTGACCGAACAATGACATTATATCTGCAATGAATGTGATGTAGAGTAGTGAGGAACGAATTAAAGTTAACACAATTGTTTACATTCATCTTATTTATACACATTAGGTAGAAATTCATATCATCAAACCCAAAACAATGGACATCCTAAATGTCCTCATGGTCACCATGCCAATCTTTACTTATATATATATATATATACACATACACACACACACACACACACACACACACACACACACACACACCTCTATCTACTGTCCCCTTGTGGCCAGACAGGTAATGCAGCTTTCCATATTTGACCTGCACATCCCTGGCCCATCGACAGCTAAACTACAGTAAAAATCAATTATTTAGGTATTGAACTCATTCTATAGGGTGGAGTCTCTTAGTTCTCATAGCTCTGTGTTAGCTTGCTAGCTTGTAATCTCGCTAGCACCTAGAGCTCCATGGTCCTTCCTCGACACTACAGAGTCACCTCAGTCACTTTCAGCCCTGTGTCACTCTGCCTCTCCACCTTCTCTTCCTCTCCACTCCATCCTTTCTTCCCACCTCCTTTCCTCTCCCCCCGCACACCCTCCTCTTCCACCTCCTCCTCCTCCTCCTCCTCATCCAGCTGGAGGCTTCCAGAGGAGAACCTCATGCGGGCGAGCCCCCTCGGCTGGCCCCCCGCCCCGGGCAGGGCAGGTGGGCAGTAGTAGGGGTAGAAGACCTCGGGGTCTGAGTCGCTGTAGCCCCCGGCCACGCCACCCGCCATGCAGAGGGAGGCGGGGCGATGGGGCAGGGGGGAGGAGCTTAGTGGCAGGTAGGTGGGTCTGGTGGGGCGCGTCAGGTGGGGGTAGTACCCCAGCGGGCGGAACTCCGAGGCGGGGTCGAAGGCGGGGTTTGTGCTGCGTGAGAGGTGGAACTTGACGTCCGGTTGGCTGGCCACTCGCCGTGGCAACCCGGGCAGGAAGTTGGAGTCGTCACTGTAATGCCCCGC
>JAXIVH010000059.1:542339-544839 GCA_036785325.1 Urophycis tenuis
TGCGGCGTTGGGGAAGGGCGGTAGGTACAGGTCAGGATGTGACTGGGAGTATCTAGCCCAACCCTGCACGTTAGGCGGCGTGAGATAGATGGTCGCCGAGGAGTGGGATGGAACAGCGCTCCTCTCCGGCAGCTCCTCACGCGACTGAGCAGCTCCTCCCTGCTCACCCTGAGAGGGAAGGGCCTAGAAAAGGTGGCCTAAAAAAGGTCTGTTCCGTTCAACCCGGGCAGCCTGCCGCAGCTGCCGGGTCATCCCTTCACGCGGTCGAAAATATAAGAAATATAAGAAAACCCACGTTAATCTCACCGTTGCAACCTGGAACATCCGCACACTTTTGGATGCGCGTGATGACTCCTCTCGTCCCCAAAGAAGAACAGCGCTGATCGCACACGAGCTGCAGAGATACAACATCGATATCGCAGCTCTTAGCGAAACCCGCCTCCATGGTGAGGATTCTATAACAGAGGTGGGAGAAGGCTACACCTTCTTCTGGAGGGGACTTCCAGAAGGCTCCCGCCGCCTCCATGGTGTTGGTTTTGCTGTGCGATCAAGCCTACTTCACAGGTGCCCAGAACCCCCGGTCGGCATCAATGAAAGACTGATGACCTGGCGGATTCCCCTCACCAACAATCGTCATGCCACCCTCATCAGTGCGTATGCCCCAACACTGGATGCTGACCCTGAGTGCAAGGAACTTTTCTATGCCTCCCTGCAATCCGCCATAAATGTAACACCCTCCACCGACAAGCTCATTCTCCTCGGGGACTTTAACGCGAGAGTGGGCTCTGACGGTGCATTATGGAAGGATGTGCTTGGGCAGCACGGTGTTGGGAACCTTAACGAAAATGGTCTTCGCCTCCTCACTCTCTGCTCTGAGTATCGGCTGGTCATCACCAACACCTTGTTCCAACTGAAGAACAAATTCAAGACCTCCTGGCAACACCCCCGCTCTAAACACTGGCACCTCCTTGATTACATCATTGTCCGCCAAGCTGACAGGAAGGAGGTGCGAGTCACCAGAGCCATGCGTGGAGCAGACTGTTGGACTGATCACCGCCTGATCAGAGCTAAACTCACCCTGGAACTCCGTCCCCCACTGAGGAAAACATCACCCTGCAGGAAGCTCAACTGTGATGCATTGAAGTCCCCGCACTCAGTCAACCAGCTAAGGGAACAGATCGCCTTACAGCTGTCTAAGCTCCCTGAAACACCAGCTGATCCCGACGTCAGCTTCACCTGGAGCACCCTACGCGCTGCTATTCACCAGGCGGCAGTAGAGTCTGTAGGGTACACCAGACGGAGACACCAAGACTGGTTTGACAACAGTGCACCAGGTATCCATAACCTACTTCAGGCAAAACACAAAGCCCTTGCAGCTCACCTCTCCAACCCCCAATCCACCTCGCTGAAGGCCCGCTTCAACAACATCCGGGCTGAAACCCAGCGCACCCTCAGAGCCATGGAGAATGACTGGTGGACAAAGAAAGCCAGTGAGATACAGCATCACGCGGACACCAACAACTCACACGCTTTCTATGACGCCATCAAGGCTGTCTATGGCCCACAGAGGAAGAAGATAACCCCGGTCAGATCAGCAGATGGTACCATCCTGTACAAGGACAAACAACAGATCCTTGACAGGTGGGCTGAGCACTTCAACACCCTGCTGAACACCTCATATCCATCCAGGATGGACACACTTGCCGACCTCCCATGCCTGCCAACCGTCACCGATCTGGACTCCTCCCCCAGCTTTGCTGAGGTAGGAAAAGCCATTGCTGGCTTGAAGAACAACAAGAGCCCGGGCCTTGATGGAGTCCCGGCAGAAATCCTGAAGCATGGTGGATACCTCCTCACCCGCAGATTACACCAACTGATCAGTACCATCTGGTCATCTGAAGTCATCCCGCAAGATTGGAAAGATGCCAACATCATCACAATCTTTAAGCGTAGAGGAGACAAAGCAGACTGCGGTAACAGCAGAGGCATTTCCCTCTTGTCAGTTGCCGGGAAGGTGCTAGCACGGATCATGCTACTTCGACTAGCATCCCATGCTACCGACAACATCCTACCGGAGTCCCAGTGCGGCTTTAGGCAACAGCGAAGCACTGCAGACATGATTTTTGTTGCTAGACAGGTACAGGAAAAATGCAGAGAACACTGCAAAAACCTGTACCTAGCTTTCATCGATCTGTCCAAGGCCTTCGACACGGTAAACCGGGAACTGCTGTGGGAAGTGCTGGGGAAGCTGGGGGTTCCACCAAAGTTCAGGAACATCTTGCGGCAATTCCATGATGGGATGCAAGCCTGTGTGAGTGTTGGTGGCCAACAATCTCCATTCTTCAGTGTGAATATCGGGGTCAAGCAAGGGTGTGTCCTAGCCCCAACCATCTTCAACATATTCCTCTCCACAGTCACCCTGCTCTCCCACAAACTCCTGGACCCCTCTGACGGGGTACAGATACAGTACAGACTGGATGGCAACCTCTTCAACATTCGG
>JAXIVH010000059.1:561178-571178 GCA_036785325.1 Urophycis tenuis
AAAAAAAGATGTGGCATTTATTCACAGACAGTTCAAAACAAGAACTCACAACCTCTTAGTACTGGTTGGTTGGTTCTGTTGGTTCTGTTTGTTGTGTGTTTGGGCAAAAATAAGAAAACAAATGTCATAGCATGTCATAGCAACATAATGAGGTATCCTGACACATCTTGTGGTTGTACTGGGCAGCTCCCAGTGTCCACCAGTACAGACTGTGGTTGTACTGGACAGCTCCCAGTAGAACCAGTAGAAGACTGTGGCTGTACTGGACAGCTCCCAGTAGAACCAGTAGAAGACTGTGGTTGTACTGGACAGCTCCCAGTAGAACCAGTAGAAGACTGTGGTTGTACTGGACAGCTCCCAGTAGAACCAGTAGAAGACTGGAGTTGTACTGGACAGCTCCCAGTAGAACCAGTAGAAGACTGTGGTTGTACTGGACAGCTCCCAGTAGAACCAGTACAGACTGTGGTTGTACTGGTCAGCTCCCAGTAGAACCAGTAGAAGACTGTGGTTGTACTGGTCAGCTCCCAGTAGAACCAGTAGAAGACTGTGGTTGTACTGGACAGCTCCCAGTAGAACCAGTAGAAGACTGTGGTTGTACTGGACAGCTCCCAGTAGAACCAGTAGAAGACTGTGGTTGTACTGGACAGCTCCCAGTAGAACCAGTACACACTGTGGTTGTACTGGGCAGACTGTGGTTGTACTGGGCAGCTCCCAGTGTCCACCAGTACAGACTGTGGTTGTACTGGGCAGACTGTGGTTGTACTGGGCAGCTCCCAGTGTCCACCAGTACAGACTGTGGTTGTACTGGGCCATGCCTGCTCCCAACACAAAGGGGGGCGTCATCGCCAGCCCGCTCACCTCTCTGTCGCCAAGGAGAGAACAGATGAACAAATGGTTTCATTTTGTCATTCAAAGGTCTTGATTTATTTGGGGGATGTCGTCTAAAGTTATTTCAGCTTTGGAACAAAACTTTGCTCTCAAAGCCCCCTGAGGTCTGTTCCATGGGTCTGTTACATTGTTGTGAGGCCTGGCTCTTGCTGCCGTTCTGGTTCCTGTCAGGACCGATGCTCTCTAGTGAGCAGCCTTCTGTAGTACTGGTAGTATCCTGTATGTGCTGTCATCAGTACACTCTGCACTCTCTGAGCAGAGTTCTCCAGTGAGTACTGGAGACATTGCCGGTACTACAGGGGCTACTGTACTACTGGTGTAGTGCCGGTACTACAGGGGCTACTGTAGTACTGGTGTAGTGCTGGTACTAGAGGGGCTACTGTAGTACTGGTGTAGTGCTGGTACTAGAGGGGCTACTGTAGTACTGGTGTAGTGCTGGTACTAGAGGGGCTACTGTAATACTGGTGTAGTGCTGGTACTAGAGGGGCTACTGTAGTACTGGTGTAGTGGTGGTACTAGAGGGGCTACTGTAGTACTGGTGTAGTGCTGGTACTAGAGGGGCTACTGTAGTACTGGTGTAGTGCTGGTACTAGAGGGGCTACTGTATTACTGATGTAGTGCTGGTACTAGAGGGGCTACTGTAGTACTGGTGTAGTGCTGGTACTAGAGGGGCTACTGTAGTACTGGTGTAGTGCTGGTACTAGAGGGGCTACTGTAGTACTGGTGTAGTGCTGGTACTAGAGGGGCTACTGTAGTACTGGTGTAGTGCTGGTATTCCAGCAGCTGACGTTGTACCATAGCGCTGCAGTACCGCAGGCACTGGGCTTCTGCCTGGCAGGGCTGATAAGGGAGAAAGCAGGAGATGAGGAGACGAAAAAGATGGATAAGAGATAATTAATGGGATCAAGAGCGAGAAGGGAGGAAGGGATCCAGAGGAGGAGAGACAGAGGGAAAGGGCGAAGAGAAGAAAAGCAAAGCGAGAGAGAGAGATAGACTAAATGGATGAGAAACTGAGATGAAAGGGAAAGGAGTGAGGGGATGGAGTGATGGGGAAAGGGAAGAGGAGAGAGAGCAGGAGAGGACATGGGAATAAGAGTGAGATGAGAAGTCAAAGGGTGATAATGAAGACAGAGGGAGCGAGAGATGGAGGGAGGGAGAAAGAGGGGAAGAGGGTTAATCTCCCTTGAGAACTCCTGTCCATTTCTGGGAGGGACTTTATCTTCTTCAGTGCAGCTGCTGATTGGAGGGCCTGTCCTGCCCATCATTAGCGAGGTCCAACCCACACACTCACTTCCTCTGCAGCCTAATCCACCAATTACTTTGGTTAACGATCCAATAAGTCTTTTAATCACAGATCAATTACAGGACAATTAAGGGGTTCAGGGGGGAGAAATGTCTCCTCTTTCTCCCTCTGTCGCACAAAAACAACATCCGCAAACTATTGATTGATGATTTAGACGGGTACAGAATTGATCACTTAGGTCCTTGAACAGACAAAGATCAAGCCATGGAGTTGAAAGTACTTTCACCCAAGTGTTAAGATGCTTTAAAGACCACATCTTTCTCAGTGTTTAAACCATTCAACCGTCTCTACTGGCTTCATTGCAAATCTGTTACAGATTTATTTGTCTAAATAATTTGACAAAGCAAAGCATCATATTGCCAGTGCCATCACACTGCCATTATGTTAACATTGATGGGCAGGAACACACTCACACTAAATGCTTTTCTGGCAGATTTGAAACTAATAGCAGAGTTTGACTAAAGAGGTTTTGCAGTCAGGTTGTTAATTTGTACATTTTTCAGTTGGATGTGGCTGTCACAGGAACTGGCATGGCTAGTAGAGCGGTCTCCTAACCCAGGGTTCAATCCGCGGTTCGATGCGACTGTCCTCATGTCGATCCCCACAAATGAATGACAAATGTATTGATTGCAAGTCCCTTTGGACAAAAGCATCTTCTAAATGCCCTAAAATGTAAATGTAGTATATAGGGACAAGTATGTAGCATAAACCAATGCCACACACCACAACATTTATAGCCTAAGCTAATTTGCAATGCCCGTAGAAGGTCAGCTAAAACTGTACTCACCCTTATCTTCACCAACAACCCTTTTATATTTGTTGTTTAGAGGAGGACTTATGGATACTTATATTTTGTGAAGGAATTGTACAGTGCTGCACCTCTGTATGTGCTACTATTTAGCAGACTCTTTTATCCAAATCAACTGACAGTGAGTTCAGATGATTCAGGAGCAGGTGAGGGGTGGTCTTGCTCCACGCTGCCTACAGGTGGACTCTGGCGTTCCACCCGGACCCTTTGGGTGGGAGTCGAGCGGGCGAGAGCTTGGGTGACACCCTGTCTTTGGGGCTACGCTACAAGGCAATGCCAACCAGGAAGTCCAGGAACACCAACTTAAAGGTGTAGGAATAACCATACTCACATTAATACTAGGGTATTATTTGTATAATGCTATGAGTGATCTTCCCAATATTTTACACTCAAAAAAGCATCACATGCACACAGGTTCATAAAAAGGCCAGAACACTACCTGGAGCAATTCAAAATGAATAAAGCAAATATAGTATGAACTATATAAACACATATAAAACATAAATACTGACAATTATATGAGCATAGGGGGCCAGTGTGTGCCAGAAATTAGCCTGATTTATATGACTGGATTTAAATGTTCACCTTTTCACCTTTAAGAAGGCATTAAAAGTAACTATGAAGTTGAAAGCGGAGGGAGTACGAGGCCCGCAGAGAATGAGGGTTATGTGCTAAAATGCCACAACATTACAGAGAACACCTCATCTTGCCTCAAGGCACAGCAGTTACTCCCTCTTCCCTCCTGCTCTTCCATGACATTTGGCCTCTGAGGGCTTCCGTACAACAGTTAATCTGATAGGGACAGACAGACACGCAGAGAAAACGTTGAGCATGTTCCGTGTTCCTGTTCTGTGTTGCTGTTCCTGTTCCATGTTATCACCATATGCTCATTAATAGAGCCATTAATAAGAATATATATATATGAAGGAGCAGCATGCTAATGCAGCACTAATTAAACAATCATATGCTTGAATGCCAGATGTCCTCAACGGTACAAAACAAGTAACATTAAGTGACCGTTGGCTGTGTGTTATTGTGCGTATTACACGGCTACATACTACAGAAATCATCATCATTTGACCCAAAATTACATACAAAGTACAACTTTGTACTGATGTACAGAAAAAGAAAAAAAGCTACTGATTCCATAGCCAATAATAACAGTTTGTTATTCAGGAATGAGAGACCTGTAGGATGCTGTAATTGACCCATCAGAAGCCATGAGAGATGACTTGTATCTGTTAATGAGAGTTAATGAGAGATAATGGAACAGAGAGAGAGAGAATAAAGACAGACCTAAATAGAGGTGCAACGGGTGGTGTGCAGTTTGCTGACTGACAGACAGACATACATGCGGGCAGACAGATGGACAGCTACGTGGATGTGGGGGGACAGAGAGGGGCTTCAGGGAGACCCTCCTCCCGCCCATTTCTGGAGGCTTGACAGCAAACACAACAACTGAAGTGTGTATCAGGGTTCCTGTGTGGGGGCACTGGGCAGTGCAGAAACCAGATGTGGCTTCACAATGAATGACGTATCATACCAGCACGGCCAGAGGGGGATCGAACCCACGATTCTGTTCTGTTTTGTTTGCTCTGTGAGATGCTGTGGTTCCTCAAGTCAGGTCTGATCCCCTTTTTTATGTGTGTGTGTGTGTGTGTGTGTGTGTGTGTGTGTGTGTGTGTGTGTGTGTAAGAGTGTGTGTGTGTGTGTGTGTGTGTGTGTGTGTGTGTGTGTGTGTGTGTGTGTGTGTGTGTGTGTAAGAGTGTGTGTGTGTGTGTGTGTGTGTGTGTGTGTGTAGGAGTGTGTGTGTGTGTGTGTGTGTGTTTTGTTTTCTCTATTTGTTGTATATATATACCGTATACGTCTCTCTCTACCTCCCTCTGTCTCTGTATGTCTCTCTACCTCCCTCTGTCTCTGTATGTCTCTCTACCTCCCTCTGTCTCTGTATGTCTCTCTACCTCCCTCTGTCTCTGTGTGTCTCTCTACCTCCCTCTGTCTCTGTATGTCTCTCTACCTCCCTCTGTCTCTGTGTGTCTCTCTACCTCCCTCTGTCTCTGTATGTCTCTCTACCTCCCTCTGTCTGTCTTTAATTCTCGATGCCTCCCTGCACCTCTGACTGTCTCTCTCCACACCTGACACATCACAACCATGTGTCGAGCAGGGGTTATGGGTTCAATTCCCTGGCTATACCAGCCTCGGTGTTGTAAGACACTTTGGATAAAAGCATGCTCCAAATGGCAGGTAACCCCACTGTGTGTGTGTGTGTGTGTGCTTCCATCCCAGGCAGATGATTGGCCATGGAGCCCAGTCAAGCCAACGTCACGGAGGACCACCTCCCCCTGTTCACGGCAGCCACTGACGTCCCTGGTGACCTGCGTTACCATGACGGCAGCACCAGCGCGGGGGGCGTGGCCTCTCTGCTGCCCCCGCTGGTCGACTTTGATGGACCAGGCTTCACGGGCATGGAGGACAGCACCAAAATACTGGGAGTACAGGTACAGACAGACAGGTAGCACCAAGATACTGGGAGTACAGGTACAGACAGACAGGTAGCACCAAGATACTGGGAGTACAGGTACAGACAGACAGGTAGCACCAAGATACTGGGAGTACAGGTACAGACAGACAGGTAGCGCCAAGAGGAGTACAGGTACAGACAGACAGGTAGCACCAAGATACTGGGAGTACAGGTACAGACAGACAGGTAGCACCAAGATACTGGGAGTACAGGTACAGACAGACAGGTAGCACCAAGATACTGGGAGTACAGGTACAGACAGACAGGTAGCACCAAGATACTGGGAGTGCAGGTACAGACAGACAGACAGGTAGCACCAAGATACTGGGAGTACAGGTACAGACAGACAGGTAGCACCAAGATACTGGGAGTACAGGTACAGACAGACAGGTGGAGAGACAGACAGATAGACAAACAGGGGGACAGACCGGGAGACAAGTAGAGGGATGGACAGACAGGTAGCACCAAGATACGTGGAGTACAGGTAGAGCCTGACAGGTAGACAGGCAGTCAGATTATAATTGGAAAATTGTAATATTTTGTCTTGTCCTGATAATGTCATTATCGTTTCTTGTGTGTGTGTGTGTGTGTATGTATCTGTGTGCGTGCACATGTGGGCTTGTGTGTGTGTGTGTGTGTGTATCTGTGTGCGTGCACATGTGGGCGTGTGTGTGTGTGTGTGTGTGTGTGTGTGTGTGTGTGCTGCAGGTGGTGCTAATCCTAGCCTACAGCAGCATCATAGTGCTAGGGGTTCTGGGTAATTCCCTGGTCATCTACGTCATCTACCGCTTCAAGACGCTACGCACGGTGACCAACTTCTTCATTGCTAACCTAGCCGTCGGTGAGACACACACACACACACACACACGCACACACACATGCACACACACACGCATGCATGCACACACACACACACGCACACACGAACGTACGCGCACACACACATGCACGCACACACGTGCACGCGCGCACACACACGCATGCACGCATGCACGTGCATGCGCACACACACACACATACATGCGCACACACACACACACACACACACACACAAACACACATACACACACACACACACACACACTCACACACACACACACACACACTCACACACACACACACACACACACACACACACACATACACACACTCACACATTGGTATCAACACACAAGGCAAATTAAAGCAGTGAAATGAGAGGTTTACAGGTTCACTCAATTTCTTTGACACAATTGTCAGCTGATAATGTTTAAACCCCCAGACCACTGGACACTGGTTCACAACACATTTAAGTGTCATTATTTCAAACTAATTGCAATTTTTTTTGCAATTAGTATCTGTAGAATTTGTCTACAATTTGCATAAGTACCACTTGAATGTAGCTTGTGGATCAAAATGGATTCTGTTGCTTCCCAGTTGAATAGCTGTGCTCTCATGCGCTAATTCACATATCTCACATGCACTAATTATTTCACTGTGTAAATCATCACATGCACTAATTATTTCACTGTGTAAATCATCACATGCACAATATTCCTTTCAATTGTTGAAATCCATCAGGCATATATAGCAGACGTAGCATCCAGTGTGTGGAGCCTTCAGAGCAGCACTGTCTGTTACACTCTGAGGCTCCTCGTCATTTTCCTCCCATCATTTCCTTCCCTAATTTTCATCATTATTGCATTTGATGGTGCTGTAGATTGTCCTGCATACTGGAGTGTAAGACTTTACATCAATTTTACAGTCAAAAATGTCCATGGAAATGTGCTTGCGACATGTAACTTTATACTGTCGTGGCATCTGAATAATATTCAGTTTGATACACGATGGCATTCACTTTGGCAAAGACTGGAATGCACAACATTTCCAAGGTCCGCTGCCAGACTGACAAAAATGTCCCTGCATTTTGCCGGGCTTTGTTTACACAATGGCATAGACAATGTTCCCCTTTTGAGGGCAATGTCTTTTTCTATCAGACGGTAACTTCATACCAAGCACCAGGTTCATTGTCTCACCGACTTGGCATTGTGCCGGAGCTTTGAAAGCAGCCAACGCCGTTTCAAAGCAAATCCAGCAAACAGCTGTGACACATGTTGCTGAAACCTGCAGCGCAACAGTGGGGGCCAGCGCAGAACGTAGCCGGCCAGCGCAGAACGTAGCCGACCTGTCGCAGAACGTAGCCGGCCAGCGCAGAACGTAGCCGGCCAGCGCAGAACGTAGCCGGCCTGTTGCAGAACGTAGCCGACCTGTTGCAGAACGTAGCCGGCCTGTCGCAGAACGTAGCCGGCCTGACGCAGAACGTAGCCGGCCTGTCGCAGAACGTAGCCGGCCTGACGCAGAACGTAGCCGGCCAGCGCAGAACGTAGCCGGCCTGTCGCAGAACGTAGCCGGCCTGTTGCAGAACGTAGCCGACCTGTTGCAGAACGTAGCCGGCCTGTCGCAGAACGTAGCCGGCCTGACGCAGAACGTAGCCGGCCTGACGCAGAACGTAGCCGGCCAGCGCAGAACGTAGCCGGCCTGTCGCAGAACGTAGCCGGCCAGCGCAGAACGTAGCCGACCTGTCGCAGAACGTAGCCGGCCAGCGCAGAACGTAGCCGGCCTGTCGCAGAACGTAGCCGACCTGTCGCAGAACGCATTCAGCCTGTCGCAGAACGTAGCCGGCCTGACGCAGAACGTAGCCGGCCAGCGCAGAACGTAGCCGACCTGTCGCAGAACGTAGCCGGCCAGCGCAGAACGTAGCCGACCTGTCGCAGAACGCATTCAGCCTGTTGCAGAACGCATTCAGCCTGTTGCAGAACGTAGCCGGCCTGTCGCAGAACGTAGCCGACCTGTCGCAGAACGTAGCCGGCCAGCGCAGAACGTAGCCGACCTGTCGCAGAACGCATTCAGCCTGTCGCAGAACGCATTTAGCCTGTCGCAGAACGTAGCCGGCCTGTTGCAGAACGTAGCCGGCCTGTCGCAGCCTGGCTGCCAACCACACGACTGCTGAGCTGAAATGCCGCCGCCGCCGTGAACATTGACAGACCTGAGAGCCTTTCTGCCAATTGTTTTGGCGGCGAGCCGTTAAAATGGTAGGAGTCGAGCTGCGTTGGCGGTCTGCGCACGCCGGGCGAGCGCTGTCGTTATTAGCACGACGCAGTCATGGCAGTGGTTTGGGATGTCCCGGTCTGTATTAGTATTTATGGTACATAGAGTCGCTTTGCATTAACACTGATCCCCGCGGTGCCTGGTTGGTTCTGCTGTGCCGCCAGCTCATTGGCCGGCGGTCCACGCTGAATTTACCCTGACTTGAAAAACAACTAGAGCCAGGTCGGAATATGCCGCTGCCAGAACAAGCCTTTCACCTCATGCTCTGTCTGCTCCCACTCTGTCAGATGAGCACGGCTCTGCTGGCAAACCACCGTGCTGTCACACATGCACACACACACACACACACACGCACACGCACAGACACACACATCATACATCAGAGTTTTTCTCTATTATTGCACTAGAGCTGGGAGCCGTCTGACATTCAACTATCCAGAGACCTGTGCGTGTTTGTGAGTTTGTGTGTATGTGTGTGTATGTGTGTGTGTGTGTGTGTGTGTGTGTGTGTCTGTGCATGTGTGTGTGTGTGTGTGTGTGCGTGCATGCATGTGGTTGATGACTCAAACATCTGTCATGTCCTATATGCTATTTCTCTGTGATGGCTCTTGTCTAACCTCTGCCCCTGATATAGCCACATAGTCAGAGCGAGCGAGAGAGAGGGAGAGGGAAAGGGCAGGAAAAGAAAGAGGAGAAACTAAAGTTAAGAAAGGAATAATGTCAGACAGAAAACGCGAGCGAGAGGCAAGATAATTTAAAGTGAAGGAGGTCTATTCTGCTCCTCAACCTGTCAAACTGGATTGGGCATAATGCACTCTCATAACTAAACTATTGTGTGTTGTTAATGTCTGTCTGTATCTCAAAATATGACTCCAGACTAGTGTGTGTAGCAAATACATATAGTGCTAGTTGCTTTCCGCTGTCCACATTAGGTACAAACCGAGTCCGCACAACCCTGAGGAAACAGCACCACTGGTAAATCACGGTATTACATCAATATTTGTGATTTGCCGAAACAGAGCGAAGTGGTTGCAAGGCGCCCTTCAAACCAACTGACAGTGACATATGTTGGTGGTTATGATGTTTAATAGCCTTATGTGTTTGATGTCATCCCTGAGGATTGATCCTAATCTTTAGTTATTCTTTAAGAACTTGCTCGTTGCATGACGCCACCTCATTAGCCCACTCAGTTAGTCCTGGTCAACCGAACGTGATAATTAAGACAATTTCTCCCTGTCAGAGCAGCCTAACATCTGTCCTTCATGTGTCAAAGCAAGCAGATATCAGCTATGTACTCAGTGCCAGCGCCTTAAATGCATGACTCGTTTCACATGGCGTCCCGCTGGGAACGAGCATGGGCCCCCCGTTGTTTCTCACAGTCGTAATCAGCGCT
>JAXIVH010000059.1:578678-591649 GCA_036785325.1 Urophycis tenuis
AAAATGTCAGACGCGATGGTGATGCACAGGGGAGGGAGAGATAGGGGAAGCAAGGGCGAGAGTGATAGAGGAAAAGGGAGAGAGAGGGAGCTGGGGAAAGGAGAGAGAGGAACCTGATGACAGAGGACTTGATGAGATAAGGCTTGGAGGTGTGGATGGGGGTGGGAGGCAGAATTACACAAATAGACAGCGATGATATATTTTCACTCTGAATGTATGAGAAAGGGGGGAGGGGGGAGATAAAGAGGGGAGGGGAAAGTGGGGGAAGGGGGGAGAGTCAAAAAAGAAGCAGGCCAGTGAAAAGGAGGAGACGGAGAAACAACCTCATTTAAAACCCTTCAGAGAGAGGGAGAGCAGACAGCCGAGAGGAGAGGCAGAGAGAGCACATGAACATTCAACATCACGCTGATAAAAAAAAGTTTGCTGAAAGCTCTTGACCAACGCGGCTGTTTATTTATTCATGTGTTTTCCTCACTGTGCCATGCGTTTCGCGCCGACGCGCTTTCAAATTACGTGGAGCTGCCAAACCGCTCGGCCGGACGCAGTACCTCAGAGTCGGGACTCTGCGTGTCCACCGAGGTTCTGCTGCCTGCGGGTGAACCAGGCGTCTAACCCGGGGCCAGCTGGGTGTGTCGGGGGACGAGGTCAGGCCCGCGGCGCCGCAGACAACGCAGAACGCTCCACGCGACCGGCAGCGAACGTCAGACGAGATCCTGAGCCACAACGTGACGGCACCAAGGCTCACAGCGTCTCCAGCTGATGAAACGCTGTCAGTAAAAACTAGCTATGTGCTTAAAAGTGTTTTACTGCAAACTCATTTTAGGTGACGAGTGGGAGCCATACATTTTTAAATGTGCACAGAAACATGTTTTAGAATGCTCTACATTTGAACGTGAACTGAGTTTAAGCATGCAGAGAAGAAGAACCTTAAGAAGAAGGCAAGGGTCCCTGGAGGGAACCCAGAGTGGGCTCCCCCACTCTGGGTTCCTTCTAAAGGTTCTTCTTCATAATTAAGGGGCTTTTTAAAAAAATGATTTTTAAATGTTTGCCTATATTTCAATAACGGCACGCATAGTAACACAAGCAAAGGTTTTCAACAAATGTCATGACCAAATGACTGTCGTCTGTGGTGATGGGTGTGGCCCGTGATGGGCGTGGCCAGTGATGGGCGTGACCAGTGGTGGGCGTGGCCAGTGAGCCATCAGGGGAGCCCCAGCACCCCGTCACAGTCCCTGCACACACTGACACAGAGACAGAGCTGAGGTCGGGCCTGGAGGAGACACCCAGGAGGGCTCTGAGCCAGGGCCCGGTCGCTGCAGCCTGGGGCAGGCAGCTAGAGAGGCAGCCTGTCAGCCCGGCTGGGAGGTTGGCTGCCCTGCTTACAGGGTGGCCGTACCACAGGAGAACGCTCTCTCTCTCTCTCGTCCTCATCTGGCCTCGGGGTTCTGCGCAAACCAGAGGCTCTCGTGGCGGAATTCAGGAGACCAGCGCACACTGTACACTGATTCAGGGGACCAGCGCACACTGTACACTGATTCAGGGGACCAGCGCACACTGCAGACTGATTCAGGGGACCAGCGCACACTGCAGACTGATTCAGGGGACCAGCGCACACTGCACACTGATTCAGGGGACCAGCGCACACTGATTCAGGGGACCAGCGCAGGCTGCAGACTGATTCAGGAGACCAGCGCACATTGACGTCTCTTGTTTGTTTCAGGTTCATCCCTTGGCTCGCTGTTGTCTTCCACTTAAGTCATCCTTCTGTCCTCTGTCCTCTGTCCTTCTGTCCTCAGTTCTTCTGTCCTCTATCCTTCACGTCCGATCTGGAATATAGGACTGCTATATATATATTCCGATTTATTTAAACAAAGCATGTTTCTAATACATAACAGCAATGTTTTTTGGGATAATTATTATTACTATTATTATAATCATAAACCATTTTCATAATAGGAATCGGCTATTTTCTGAAATAACCTAAATTCTACATTTGATTCCGCTCCATGTGTGTCCAACATGTGACACCGTGAGCGGTGTTCTAAGCGTGCCAGCCCCCCGGTTGTCCTATAGATGTATATAAGCACCTGTTTACGGCCCGGGGACAGCTTCTCATTTTCTGGGACATGCGTGCATATTTCCTGTAATCTATACACCAACACGAACCTATTAATAGATCCTAATGTTCTTAACAAGCCCCTGGTTCTCGGTGGGAGCCAGACGCACGTTGGCAGTGTTGGTGCTGCTGCAGAGATAATGAGCTCTGTGTAAAGCCTCACACAAACCCAGGTGCCACACTCATTGTAGAGTTGTACACATTTCACACAAAGCCACAGTCTATCTACTCTCTCTGCTGTGGAGTGTAACGATCAGGGCACGTGTGTACAGGAGGAAGTACCAGAGAACCAGCTGAACAGTCCCTTCATTTATCAAGATGGAACGTGGAATCTATTTCAATGATCTCAAACATCAATTATCAAATGCCCTAATGAGTGTGTGAGGAGACAAATATTAAGCCTGCACTTTGGGATTAACAATCAGCCAGCCATTACTGTTTCTTGATGTGTAAATGCCGCACAAAAAACTTTATTTCTCTCTAGCTAGTGTCATTTAAAGATTTTAATTGAGAGCTACCCAGCTCTCTATATATATCTGATCTATCCTTCGATCCTTCTGTGTGTGTGTGTGTGTGTGTGTGTGTGTGTGTGTGTGTGTGTGTGTGTGTGTGTGTGTGTGTGTGTGTGTGTGCGTGTGTGTGTGTGTGTGTGTGTGTGTGCGTGTGTGTGTGCGTGTGTGTGTGTGTGTGTGTGCGTGTGTGTGTGCGTGTGTGTGTGTGTGTGTGTTCCCCAAGGCCTCAGGAGCCCTTAACGGCCCGCCCAGCGACCCCAGGTAACATCGTTATGGCAACAAGTTGCGCGGGGGGTCGCTAGAGAGAGAAGTAGACCTTGCCTCCCTACCTGGTTATCATTACACTACAAACAAAAAAAAATCACTGAGAGCCTCCCCACTGATACTGTCATCTTCAGACAAGACACACTCTACAGGTTCAAAAGTTGGACGAGCCCCCACTTGTTATGCCCGGCTCGTGGGAGAGCATAACCAAGAAGCGGGAGGTCCACACAGCGATAGTTAGTAGCAACGTAACTTTAATACTCCTAACAACAGATAACCCAAATTCAACTTACTATATAACCACAGAAACCAAAAGAGCCAAACAAACATAATCAAAAGTCAACCAGTCAGGCTGAGTGCCCTGCAGGCATCAGCCATCCACAAGAGAGAGGCCATCTTGGTTTTCTGGACTCTTATATAGAGTCAAAACAGGTGTCCGAAACGAGGAGGGAGGAGCCAGCCAGACCTAAAATGGAGGAACACAAAGAGAACAGGGACAAAATGGCCGACGGCCATCACAGGTGAAAGCCTGCTGATTGACTTACAGGGGGCAGCCACTCAGTGGACAGAGCGGGCCGTCCATTAACGGAGGGTCGGTGGTTCCATCCCCTCCCCTCCTCCAACTGTCAACATGTTGAGGTGTCCTTGAGCAAGACACTGAAGCCCCAACTTGCTCATGGCAGCCCACTGCTCCTATGTACCAGAAGATGGATCAAATGCAGAGAACACATTTCATTCCCAGCTCTAAAAAATACTGACAATGACCAATAAAGACTGAAAGGTCCTCTCTCTCTCTCTCTCTCTCAGACCAGGAGATGACTGGAAGTGCACCATTAAGGGGCGGAGCCCCGCCTGGTCTTATGTAAATGGCCCTTTAAGTGGAACCCATGAGCCTGTTGGCGCTCGTGCCGTCAACATCCGTGCGCAGCCCGCTGGTGCCACGGGAAGCCATCTATCGGGCCGGCGGCGGCGGCTTCACGCGACGTGTTCATGTTTCACGTGTGAAGTGCAGGAGACACACACGTCACATGAAAGAACGGCATGAAGTGTGCAGGCCTTTAAACGAACGCTAACATGCGATCGGAGGCTCTGGGGAATTCCTAGCAGAAATGTAGCTCAGCGTTCCGCATTAAAAGAAAAAACACGGCGCATAATGAAATATATAATTTAGAATATTCCCCAAGCGGGGGAAACAGCCTGGCCCCATTCTGTTCCCTGGAAAGCGCCGGTTAAAACACACAATAACTCTGACACACGCGTATCCAGAAAGGCCAATATAAAAGGTGTTTGTGGAGCGGAGACGCTCCACCCAGAGAGCCCGTGGCCTGCAGAAGCTCCCCACCAGCAGCGTTTCATTCTGGCGACGGGGTGCACATCATCAAGCGCGCCCAGAGGGGTTTGCTCTTTTTTTTGTTAGCATGTTGTTGTGGCTTCCAGCTGTCGGTTTGAATACGCGCAGCGCGCACTGAAACACGCGGGCTGCGCATCCTTACGCCCTCCCTCTGAACTCAACCCCAAGCCTCTCAAAGTCACTTCATTGGCCCCGGGAAACAGAATGGAGGGGGATTGACAGCACAATTTCTCTCCCGTGCCTTTGCATCTTGTCTCCTCCTTTTCCTCCTCCTCCTCTTCCTCTCTCCTTTCTATCTTTGTCAAGTCCCTCTCCTCCTCCTCATCTCTTTCTAACCTCTCCTCTCCTCCACTCCTCTGGCTGTCTCCTCCTCCCTCCTCCCTCCTTTTGCTCTCTCTCTCATGCCCTCTCCTCCACTCCTCTCCCCTCAGCTCTGTCTCTGCTCTCTCCTTTATTCTTTCTCTCCTCTCGTCTCCTCTTCCATTGACTCTCTCCTTCGCTCCCTTCTCCTCTCCTCCGCTTCTTTGTCTCTCTTATTCTCTCCCCTCCTCCCCCTCCTCCCCCTCCTCTCCATCGGTCTCTCCTCTCTGGTGTTGCCTCTCCTCTCTCTGCCCTCCTCTCTCCTCTCTTCTCTCTCCCACCAGGCATTCATAGTAAACATGTCCCTGTTCACAGTAGTGCACTCATGAATAGATAGAGGCAATCAAAACCAAAACACAGACACACACACAGACATACACACAGACACAGACACACAGACATACACACAGACACACAGACACACAGACATACACAAAGAGACACACAGACACAAACACACAGACACACAGACACACACAGACATTTCTTCCATACTGAAAACCTTGACGAATGCATGCAGCGAGTAATTGTCTTTACAAAGTGACGACACATTTGCATGGATGACACTCACAAGCGTCCAGTCGATGTGAATAACCCAATGTCTCTGTGTGTGTGTGTGTGTGTGTGTGTGTGTGTGTGTGTGTGTGTGTGTGTCTATGCATGATTGAGTGTATGTACATATGTGAGTGCATTTAGTGTGTTGGGGTAACTATTGGCTCATGTATCTATCTGCGTGTGTCTTATGTTTGTGTATGTGTGTATGTATCTCTGAACGTGTGTGTGTGTGTGTGTGTGTGATGTATCTAAGTGTGTATGTGTTACGGAAGCGAACTAAATCCAATTTGTTCCCTCCTTCCAAAGATGAATCAATTAATTAATAAACTAATGATCAGTAATTAGCCGGGTCCCCTGGGGCTCACCAGCATTCTGGAATCGACTAAGTCTCTCTTAAGCCTTTCACTCTGATGAATATGAACTTTAATTTTCATAATGACTTTAATGTAGTCTCATGAATACTCTTCCTATAGCGATGACATTCAAAGAGAGAATTCCAACAAGCCTGCTATTATAACGCTCTTCATCAGGTTGTCAGAGGAGGCATAGGATTCAGGATCCAGCCTGGAGATGATAAGGTGTTCCTAGAGTATAACTGACTCAATTAATACTTCTGCTAACTGCTCTTAAAGCAATTAAGTCTCTCATGGCTGAAGCTGAACTGATTTGTAACTGCAAATTCAATGAATGTTGAAATCAGCAAAGAGATTGATTAATACTGAAGAGCATAATAATGTAATTTCCATATTCCATATTTCCATATTCATAGGCATCTTGAATTCCAGCTAAAAGGTTCGGGGTTCAATCCCCCTTGTCCACAGTTTACCTGTAGGCTTCTTAGAGCCAGATGACCCCTAACCCCTGCTCCTTAATGAGCTGTCTCTGTACTGTCTAACCCAAACCTGCTCCTTAATGACCTGTATCTGTACTGTCTAACCCCTACCTACTCCTTAATGACCTGTCTCTGTACTGTCTAACCCCTACCTACTCCTTAGTGACCTGTATCTGTACTGTCTAACCCCTACCTACTCCTGAGTGACCTGTCTCTGTACTGTCTAACCCCTACCTACTCCTGAGTGACCTGTCTCTGTACTGTCTAACCCCTACCTACTCCTTAGTGACCTGTATCTGTACTGTCTAACCCCTACCTACTCCTGAGTGACCTGTCTCTGTACTGTCTAACCCCTACCTACTCCTGAGTGACCTGTCTCTGTACTGTCTAACCCCTACCTACTCCTGAGTGACCTCTCTCTGTACTGTATAGCCTAGGAATCAGGAACCAGTTCCTGTTGCTGTGGTGGTGTATAAAAAAGAAAATCACACATCTCAATCTCAGCAGTTTAAATGTCTTTTATTTCTGAAATCCGAAAGATATCGGATATTAAACAGATAAACTCATCATGAATTAGCAATGTGATGGTGTGCACTGAAGATGAAATCACCTCTATGAGTCCCACGTGAGACACAGCTTCTCAGCCAAGCTCTCCTCTCTATAGAGCCATTGTTTGGTCAATATCTCCACCCAGTAGGCCAATTACAAAGGTACCCTGCCCCTAAACAATAAGTCACATTTCAAATGCTCCCCAGTCGATATAACAGTCAAAAGAAGACCAAAGAAAATACAAAACAAGAACAATAGAATACAAAAAAAAACAAATTAAAAACGAGTTCTGCTCTGGGGAAATCAGTGTGAAGCATTATGGAGGTGTTTTAGAGAACCAGAGAGACCTCAGACCGCCTGTTGAGCCTGGACCGTGTGGTCTGCTGTGTACCCTGTTATCTTGTTGTTGCAGCCAATCACCAGCTCTTTCTTCACGCTAGCTCGCACAGAGAACCAATTACAACCGTCGCTGATGTCAACGTTTGTGTCGTTTGTGTTGAAAACCTGTGTCTGCCTTCTTTTTTCCCACACTAAACTGGTATCAGGAATCTATAAGGGGATCGATTAAGAACCACACTGATAATCAGAATCAATAATGTCATCAATCACATTTCGTCGATCCCTGGCCCCCCGGTCCAGCCCCTTACCTGCTTCATTATGAGCTGACTCTGTACTGTCTAACCCCTTCATACACCTCCATGACCTGACTCTGTACTGTCTAACCCCGTCATACACCTCCATGACCTGACTCTGTACTGTCTAACCCCGTCATATACCTCCATGACCTGACTGTGTACTGTCTAACCCCGTCATATACCTCCATGACCTGACTCTGTACTGTCTAACCCCATCATACACCTCCATGACCTGACTCTGTACTGTCTAACCCCGTCATACACCTCCATGACCTGACTCTGTACTGTCTAACCCCGTCATATACCTCCATGGCCTGACTCAGTACTGTCTAACCCCGTCATAGACCTCCATCACCTGACTCTGTACTGTTTAACCCCGTCATATACCTCCATGACCTCTCTGTAGTGTCTAACCCTGTCATACACCTCCATGACCTAACTCTGTACTGTCTTACCCTGTCAGATACCTCCATGACCTGACTCTTTACTGTCTAACCCCGTCATACACCTCCATGACCTGACTCTGTACTGTCTAACCCCATCATACACCTCCATGACCTGACTCTGTACTGTTTAACCCCGTCATAAACCTCCATGACCTGACTCTGTACTGTCTAACCCCGTCATATACCTCCATGACCTGACTCTGTACTGTCTAACCCCGTCATATACCTCCATGACCTGACTCTGTACTGTCTAACCCCGTCATACACCTCCATGACCTGACTCTGTACTGTCTAACCCCATCATACACCTCCAATACCTGACTCTGTACTGTCTAACCCCGTCATACACCTCCATGACCTGACTCTGTACTGTCTAACCCCGTCTAATACCTCCATGACCTGACTCTGTACTGTCTAACCCAGTCATATACCTCCATGACCTGACTCTGTACTGTCTAACCCCGTCATACACCTCCATGACCTGACTCAGTACTGTCTAACCCCGTCTAATACCTCCATGACCTGACTTTGTACTGTCTAACCCAGTCATATACCTCCATGACCTGACTCTGTACTGTCTAACCCCGTCATACACCTCCATGACCTGACTCAGTACTGTCTAACCCCGTCATATACCTCCATGACCTGACTCTGTACTGTCTAACCCCGTCATACACCTCCATGACCTGACTCTGTACTGTCTAACCCCGTCATATACCTCCATGACCTGACTCTTTACTGTCTAACCCCGTCATACACCTCCATGACCTGACTCTGTACTGTCTAACCCCATCATACACCTCCATGACCTGACTCTGTACTGTTTAACCCCGTCATACACCTCCATGACCTGACTCTGTACTGTCTAACCCCGTCATATACCTCCATGACCTGACTCTGTACTGTCTAACCCCGTCATATACCTCCATGACCTGACTCTGTACTGTCTAACCCCGTCATACACCTCCATGACCTGACTCTGTACTGTCTAACCCCGTCATACACCTCCATGACCTGACTCTGTACTGTCTAACCCCGTCTAATACCTCCATGACCTGACTCTGTACTGTCTAACCCAGTCATATACCTCCATGACCTGACTCTGTACTGTCTAACCCCATCATACACCTCCAATACCTGACTCTGTACTGTCTAACCCCGTCATACACCTCCATGACCTGACTCTGTACTGTCTAACCCCGTCTAATACCTCCATGACCTGACTCTGTACTGTCTAACCCAGTCATATACCTCCATGACCTGACTCTGTACTGTCTAACCCCATCATACACCTCCATGACCTGACTCTGTACTGTCTAACCCTGTCATATACCTTCATGACCTGACTCTGTACTGTCTAACCCCGTCATATACCTCCATGACCTGACTCTGTACTGTCTAACCCCGTCATATACCTCCATGACCTGACTCTGTACTGCATACCCCGTCATATACCTCCATGACCTGACTCTGTACTGTCTAACCCCATCATACACCTCCATGACCTGACTCTGTACTGTCTAACCCCGTCATATACCTTCATGACCTGACTCTGTAGTGTCTAACCCCGTCATATACCTCCATGACCTGACTCTGTACTGTCTAACCCCGTCATATACCTCCATGACCTGACTCTGTACTGTCTAACCCCGTCATATACCTCCATGACCTGACTCTGTACTGTCTAACCCCGTCATACACCTCCATGACCTGACTCTGTACTGTCTAACCCCGTCATATACCTCCATGACCTGACTCTGTACTGTCTAACCCCGTCATGTACCTCCATGACCTGACTCTGTACTGTCTAACCCCGTCCATTACCTCCATGACCTGACTCTGTACTGTCTAACCCCGTCATACACCTCCATGACCTGTCTGTACTGTCTAACCCCATCATACACCTCCATGACCAGTCTGTAGTGTCTGACCCCGTCATACACCTCCATGACCTGTCTGTACTGTCTAACCCCATCATGCACCTCCATAACCAGTCTGTAGTGTCTGACCCCGTCATACACCCCCATGACCTGTCTGTAGTGTCTTGTTCACTGTGACTCTCTAAGACTACAGTGTCTGCTTTGGTGAGTCCGTGGGCAGGCGGCACCATGATGCTAACACATGATGATAACACCATGATGCTAACACATGATTTTAACACCATGATGCTAACACATGATGATAACACCATGATTATAACACATGATGATAACACCATGATGATAACACATGATGATAACACCATGATTACAACACATGATGATAACACCATGATTATAACACATGTTGATAACACCATGATGCTAACACCATGATGCTAACACATGATTCAAGGATTCAAGGATTCAAAGCTTTTAATGTCATATGTACAGTAAAGAAACATGTTTCCCTGTACAATGAAATTCTTACTTTGCTGCCCACACTGGATGCCGTAAGAATATATAAATACTGTATAAAAATCTAAACAGAATATAATACTGTACAATAATAAAGAACTATGAAATTTAAAAAAGGAAAAAAAGGAAACAAGTAAAAAAAGTAAAGTCTTTGTGAATGTAAACATTATTGTGCAAAAGTGTCCAGTGAGGATGTCCATGGGGGGGGGTGGGGGGGGGGGGGGGGGGGGGAGGGGGGGCCGCTCTGTCCTTAAGGAGGTTCAGCTGTTCAACAGTCTGACGGCCGTGGGGAAGAAGGAGTTCTTGAACCTGGTGGTTCTGCACCTCACACTCCTGAACCTCCGGCCTGAGGGCAGGAGTGTGAAGAGTCCGTGCTGGGGGTGAGTGGGGTCTTTGGTGATGGAGGCAGCTCTCCTGTGGACTCTGCGGTGGTAGATTCTCTGCAGAGAGGGCTGTGGTGTCCTGGTGATCTTAGACGCAGTCTTTACCACTCTCTGCAGGCGTTTGCGGTCCCACACAGTTGAGCTGCCGTACCACACGGTGATGCAGGTGGTCAGGACAGACTCAATGATGCAGCTGTAGAAGTTGCTGAGGATCTTGGGCGCCATCCCAAATGTCCTCAGCCTCCTCAGGAAGTACAGCCGCTGCTGAGCCTTCTTCACCACCTGTTTGGTATTGAATGTCCAGGTGAGGTCGTCACTGATGTGGACCCCCAGGTATTTGAAGTTGCTCACCCTCTCAACCTCAAGACCTCGGATGAACAGTGGCTGATGAGGCCTCCTCTCCTTCCTCATGTCCACGTGATCTTTTATGATGATAACACCATGATGCTAACACATGATGATAACACCATGATGCTAACACATGATGATAACACCATGATGCTAACACAAGGTACTGTTGCATTAAATGAGCCTCCACCGACTCCATCAATCAATAAGAGCCGGAACAACGCACAACCACGCTAACTGCGTTCCCCGAAAGCAGGAACGCCTCCATTGATGGAAGCGTGAATAGCTCTGTTGTGTTTTTTGGAACAGTGAGTGAAGATAACACAGTTGACCCGGTTCGCTGACCTCCTGCGTTGTTCATGTGGCACCAATCAGGAAGTCACCAGAACGCCATCCGCCAATCAGGTGACCGATGTCACTGCAAAGCCGTTAGTCCGAGAGAACGCGCACAAAGACGATTTGATATAACGGGGCATAAAAGTGTGCTAGTGATATTGGTTAATGGGTGAAAGGGTCCCCAAGACAGATTTTAATTGTTTAGTCTGACATTGACAAATTACAAGTAAAGCTACCCGCTAATCCGGTTCATTTAAAAACCTCCTTTGAGTTTGAAATCATGTCTGATTCCAGCCGTGAGAACAGATTATTTTGATAGAGTCTTGCCTCCTTAGCTGTATTAACTACTCTGATGAACATGATAATGAAAAATGGATAAAAGAAATTACGCATAGCCATTTTTAGTTCTTTGGATCTTGATGCTAATCTTTTAACACCTTGTTATCCAGTCAGTGGCAGATCTCCTCCAGAGGGCCTTCACACATTTTCGGAAGAAAATAATTATTGGGATTCTGTGATATCGACAGCATTTGAAATACAGTGAAAGGGGTAAACATATAGCCATGTAGCCATTTGTGTTAATATTTCAGGGAGTGTCAAGATTTTGATTCAACATTCTCCATCCATGCATTCCACTGGGAAGTGAACACTTCACATTAAATCACAAGTCAACGCTTAGGCTGCGTTCCAATCAGTAAAAAATATATTTAACCCCCCCCCCCCCCTCTTATGCTTAGCCTCGGGACTTAGTGAAATGCTGCTCTGCACTCAGAATCCAGAATGATCACTCTTGCCTGTGAGGCTTTTGCATCAGAATGCATCATGGGATTTTCTGTTGCCGTGTCTGCAATGACTTGAGCGGGTTGTATTTATATGGAATGAAAGTAGGTAAATACACCGTGACCTAAAAACAGCCCTCCGTGTTGCCACGTCTCACCTGAGGAACACTGTGGCACACGATGTCTTCCCATAATGATAAATGTTCACCATTATTGACTCAACAATGACCAAAAGCCCCGTCTTTCCTGGCACTGACATTCCCACGCGGCTGTACAGCCGACACGGAGGCCCCCGCAGCGTTGGGACGCCACTGCCTTTCTGCTGCCGTCTCCCCGTCTCCCAGGCCCGGGGACAGGAACAGCCCTGTGGGACAGCTCCACGAGGACAGCCACACCCCCCGGGGACAGACACACCCCCCGGGGACAGACACACCCCCAGGGGACAGACACACCCCCCGAGGACAGACACACCCCCAGGGGACAGCCACACCCCCTGGGGACAGCCACACCCCCCGGGGACAGACACACCCCCTGAGGACAGCCACACCCCCCGGGGACAGCCACACCCCCTTGGGGACAGCCACACCCCCTGAGGACAGCCACTTCCCCCGGGGACAGCCACACCCCCCTGGGGACAGCCACACCCCCTGAGGACAGCCACACCCCCTGGGGACAGCCACACCCCCTTGGGGACAGCCACACCCCCTGAGGACAGCCACTTCCCCCGGGGACAGCCACACCCCCCTGGGGACAGCCACACCCCCTGAGGACAGCCACACCCGCTGTGGACAGCCACACCCCCTGGGGACAGCCACACCCCCCGGGACAGCCACACCCCCCGGGGACAGACACACCCCCTGAGGACAGCCACACCCCCCGGGGACAGCCACTTCCCCCGGGGACAGCCACACCCCCTGGGGACAGCCACACCCCCTGGGGACAGCCACACCCCCAGGGGACAGCCACACCCCCCTGGGGACAGCCACACCCCCAGGGGACAGCCACACCCCCCGGGGACAGGTACAACCCCCTGGGGATTTGTTGGGTGAATTTGTTCATTTGTGGGCAGTGTTGGAGGAGGGTGCAGCCAGGGCAGCCAGGGCAGGGCG
>JAXIVH010000059.1:591849-594349 GCA_036785325.1 Urophycis tenuis
CACACTCACACCCACACACACATGCCGCGGTGTATGCACTGAAGTAATATATGGTGTAACAGCATGGTGTTTAACCTCACCAGCATTAATGGTCCTAGAGACACTCTAAACACTGCCAAGCTCAACAAGGTGTCCTTTGGCGATAATTGATAGTTAATTGTTCTTCAGAACTCCCCTATAGCCTTATTATGCACCGCTAATGAATTCTCTTGTAGTAGCCGGTTATGATGTGCCTTAGTGTGTCTGTGTGTGTGTGTGTGTGTGTGTGTGTGTGTGTGTGTGTGTGTGTGTGTGTGTGTGTGTGTGTGTGCGTGCGTGCATTTGTGTGTGTGCGAGAGTTGTGTTAAATTGGTCACTTTGAGATTACCGCAGGGGTAATATGAAGGAATATAGTGAAAGATGATCAGAGAAGTCTTTGAGGCGTGCGGGCAGCTATAGAGGTGGGTTACATTTACAACACTCAATGCAACATTGGGGGATCTCACAAAGAGGCAGACACAAATTCAACATTTCCCAAAACACCAGCGTGACAGCATGCTGGGCAGCCACTGGCAACACAAAGCTTCTCATTTTGTCTTTTGTTTGCTCGCCTATTCTTGTTGCCGCAGAAAACGTGCCTTCTAAATTCTATGGCTTTCTAAGTTCCACAACAAAGCAGACGTCATAATCAAAGTGTGCTTGGCAGCTGGTGCTAAAATACAACACATCATCTGCTCTGCCAGACGTTGCCTGTGGAACTGAAGTCTTCTCGCGGTTCCTTGAAGATTGGGGGGTTCTGCAGTGTGAACCAGACACAAGCCACCCTTTAAGTACACAATCAGAACCGACACCACTGAGTTTGTCTTGAACTAGATCGTCAAGACAAACTCAGTGGTCTTGACGATCTTGACGATAAATTTACATTTACATTTAGGGCATTTAGCAGACGCTTTTATCTAAAGCGACTTACAAAGAGTACATTTGTCATAAAAAGGTGAAACATTTCACTGCTGCTAATACAGTAAGAAAGTCACCAGAACAGGTTTCAAGCATTCCAATTGCTAGATTAACCATTGGTTTATAACTTGTCTGGCCTAAGTGCCAAATTACAAAGAGCGATTAAAGTGCCAAGACGTACGACAACTAAGAGCATGAGGGTGTCGTCCTAAATCATTTCCTACGGAGAGAGAGAAAAAGGTGCAGATAAAGGTGCAAATATCCAGGTATTTAATAGCTAAATACTAAACACAAAACTAAAACAAATGCATATGCATTTGAACTTTGGAGCCTGAAAGTGAGGAGATTGTTGTTGATGCCAAAGAACAAGAAGTGCAAGGAACTCTATATAGTTTAAGCTGAAGTTGTTTATTGGTCACGTAGGCCTACGAGGAGAAGCAGAGGGTTTCATCGAGCAAGAGATTTGTGCGTGAATCTTCCTCAGATGCTTCCCCTGCTCCCGGAGACACGGTGTATTAAATACAAGTCTCAAATCGGAACAGCATGACAGGAGTGTCCCATTCTGAATGTATAAAGATTACATGTTATTAAAAAGATTTGACATGACGTAGGTGTATCCTTCAATTACTTTAAGTTATGTCTCCAAGTTCCAGAGAGCCAGACTTAAAGTCCGCCAAGAGGAATACAATCTTCATTATGTCCTTCTTCAGAACGTCAGATCAACCTAACCGTACCATTGCTAGATAATATTTTTCCTAACAGAGCCCTGTAGGTTAATTGTGACATATGGGACCTATGGGGTGTAACATCTGGGGTCCTATAGGGTGATGTTGACATATGGGACCTATGGAGTGTAACATCTGGGGTCCTATAGGGTGATGTTGACATAGGGGACCTATGGGGGTGTAACATCTGGGGTCCTATAGGGTGATGTTGACATAGGGGACCCAGGTGGGGTGTAACATCTGGGGGCCTATAGGGTGATGTTGACATAGGGGACGCAGATGGAGTGTAACATTACAGATGGGGCTTATGGTGTCATGCGGGGAGACTCAGGAGTTGAAGGGATTTAAACTAAGCACATCCATTTTTTTTGTCATTTGACTGTTGCAGTTGCATGCGTGCATGTGTGTGTGTGTAGAGTCAAGCCAAGTGTAAAGCTGCCAAAGCAATTTCAGTGCAGTACTGTGCAGTAAATTTATGCAAATTCCGGCAGCTTGTTAATCAGTGTGATTGGATGAATATAAATTGGTTCTGATAATCACTCACCTTCTAACAATCAGGGTGCGTAGACCCCCTGCTTCGACAAAGGGGGACAACTAGGAAGCTGTAAGCGGGAACATGAGTCATCAGCAGCCCCCTGGGATTACCACACAGGGTTACCTAACCACTAATCCCAGGGCCCTGGGAAACAACACAGAGCTCATTACACCGGGAGAAGTTGAATAATATGTCATGTCAACATGTATTTTTATTGCAGTTGCAGAAAAACAGGTTTAAATCGAGGTGCTATGTGAAGTTTGAGACTGGGCAGCTCCCGGTAGAACCAGTAGAAGACTGTGGT
>JAXIVH010000059.1:601849-616849 GCA_036785325.1 Urophycis tenuis
GCAGGTAGGGTTAGACAGTACAGAGCCAGGTCATTAAGGAGCAGGTAGGGGTTAGAGAGTGAATACTGAGACAGGTCATTAAGGAGCATGTAGGGGTTAGACAGTACAGAGACAGGTCATTTAGTAGCAGGTAGGGGTTAGACAGTACAGAGAGAGGTCATTAATCAGGTAAGGGGTTAGACAGTACAGGGACAGGTCATTAATCAGTTAGGTGTTAGACAGTACAGAGGACAGGTCATTAAGGAGCAGGTAGGGGCTAGAAAGTACAGAGAGAGGTCATTAATCAGGTAGGGGTTAGACAGTACAGGGACAGGTCATTAATCACGTAGGGGTTAGACAGTACAGAGACAGGTCATTAAGGAGCAGGTAGGGGTTAGACAGTACAGAGAGAGGTCATTAATCAGGTAGGGGTTAGACAGTACAGGGACAGGTCTTAATGCAGGGAGAGGAGAGCGATCAAACCCAGACCCTTTCAGCTAGTTGTCCATCACCTTAACACTAAGCTCATCCTGGCCCATAAAATGTCTCCAAAGAACAAGAGAGAGAGAGAGAGAGAGAGAGAGAGAGAGAGAGAGACTGTATTTCTTCACATGAACACTTCCTGCCCGTGTGTCTCCTGCAGGTGCTTTGTGTCTGAAGTTCTAATGAGCTGCGTCGACCAGAGGTTCAGGGTTTCCGGTTCCTCCCCACTAACAAGCGGAACCGTGTCCTCATCCCCACACAGGGTTCTCCCAGTGAGTAACGGGCGTAGCCTCCCCCCCCCCCCCCCCCCCCCCGTGACAGACCCCCACCCCGGAGCCCTCACTCCTCCGCTCAAATTGTTTTGACACGAGGAACAAAGCTGTGCGGCTGTCAGGTCACAGCCCCTTCAGCGCCTGCTGGACGCTGCTGTGTAATCTCCTGAGAGCTCCCCTCTCTGGTTGTTTGTGAGGACAGCACTAAGACCGGAGGGAGGTTGGGGGGGGGGGGGGGGGGGGGGCGTCTCTCCTCCCTCCCCCCTGACCAGGCTTAGAAGGGATGAAATGTTCCATTGCTGCGTAAACCCTGGATGTGATTTGTGCTTCTGCAGGCTCCAGGGCCCGGCCCACACCGCCTTATTGTACCACATGTAGCCGCTACGCCGCTACGCCGCTACACTGCTAGATGCTGCGCAGAATGCTAAACTAGGACCCCCTGCTGGTCCGCATGTTGACATGGGATACATTCGCTTTGTCCTACATTCAAAAGACAGAGGCTACATGTGGCGCGGGCGTGTAGCATTAGCGGATGCATGCTACCTCCTGTGGTGAGTTGGTCAAAAATGTAAGGGGATTCTTTCAGCTGTGAGTCCTCAGGGCTGCCTGTCTCACCACACAAGGCTTCTGCTGGACACAGCTTTACTGTTGTTGTATCCTCCTTTCTGCTGTTTGACCCGGGGGGGGGGGGGGGGGGGGGGGGGGCGGGGGGACGCTCTGCCAACACGCCAGAGCTGCAGTCAGACAGAGCTGCAGTCAGCCAGAGCTGCAGTCAGCCAGAGCTGCAGTCAGACAGAGCTACAGTCAGCCAGAGCTGCAGTCAGCCAGAGCTGCAGTCAGACAGAGCTGCAGTCAGCCAGAGCTGCAGTCAGCCAGAGCTACAGTCAGCCAGAGCTGCAGTCAGCCCGCGTCGCCATGCCATCACAGCCAGATGGTCGGGCCGCAGCAAACTCAAACCAAGGTCAAAGGTCACGCTCTACAAATGGCGGGGCAGCGACCGAAAGCTCTGACGCAAAACAACACAAGGGACCCAACATGATGGAGGGCTGGTGGGTTTACTGAGCGGCCGGCCAGCCTGCGGGACGGGCTCTTGAAAGCAGAGCATTAAAACAGCATTAACAAACCACCGTGCCATCTGATATACATTCATAGAAACTCAAGTGAAACTGAAGAACACTAAAGTGCAACCCAATTTGTTTTTGATGATGATGATGATGATGATGATGATGATGATGATGATACTGGTGGTGGTGATGATGATGATGATGATGATGATGATGATGATGATGATGATGATACTGGTGGTGGTGGTGATGATGATGATGATGATGATGATGATGATGGTGGTGGTGGTGATGATGATGATGATGATGATGATGATGACGACGAGGATGATGATGATGATGATGATGATGATGATGATGATGATGATGATGATGATACTGGTGGTGGTGGTGGTGGTGATGATGATGATGATGATGATGATGATGATGATGATGATGATGATGATGATGATGATGATGGTGGTGGTGGTGATGATGATGATGATGATGATGATGATGATGATGATGATGATGATGATGGTGGTGGTGGTGGTGATGATGATGATGATGATGATGATGATGATGATGACGAGGATGATGATGATGATGATGATGATGATGATGATGATGATGATGATGGCTGAACAATCCCAGTCCGTCAGCCAGGTGATGACAAAGCTGGACCAGATGGTCACAGATGACAGACGAGAGGGAGATGAAGGGAGACGAGATGAAGAGTCATCAACATGATGTTGTGTGGGGAGATGAAGAGAGGCTCTGTGTGAATGTATGGTTTTATGAAGGGAGAGAGAGATAGAGAGAGAGAGAGAAAGAGATGAGGAGAGAGAGAGAGAGAGAGAGAGAGAGAGAGAGAGAGAGAGAGAGAGAGAGAGAGAGAGAGAGAGAGAGAAGAGAGAGAGAGAGAGAGAGAGAGAGGAGAGAGAGAGAGGGAGAGAGAGATAGAGAGAGAGAGACGGGAGAGAGAGATAGAGAGAGAGAGAGAGAGAGAGAGAGAGAGAGAGGGGGAGAGAGAGAGAGAGAGAGAGAGAGAGAGAGAGAGAGAGAGAGAGAGAGATGCACTATTCTCATCCCTCTAGACACTCACTAAGTAAAACTAATGAGTAATGAGAATTAGGGGACACACAACACACACCCCACACACACACACACACACACACACACACACACAACACTATCGGTTGGCGCAGCATCTACGCAATGTTTTATTAATAATTTTGCCATTGGCCGTGTACTTTTCTCCTCTCAACTAGTTTCAAGATTCTATTTTAAATAGTTTTCATTTCATCCTTCAATGGCGTCTCCTGCTACGATTGTGAGGCAGAGCTTCTTTCATGAAGAGTGTGTGCCTTGCACCACTAATACAGGGAATAGAACCGCTGACCCCACAGTGTTACTGCCTTGCTCTGCCTAATGAGCTACACAGGGAATAGAACCCAGCACCCTGCAGTGTTAGTGCCTTGCTCTACCTACTGAGCTGAACAGGGAATAGTACCCTCTTAACTCTACAGTGGTAGTGTCTTTGAGCTGCCCGGGGAATAGAACTACAAACCCTGGCAGTGCCAGTGCCTTGCTTTACCACTTAAATAACGCCAATAAAAAAAATCGTTTTGGGTTTCATCATGTGGAAAGAAATAAACAGTTCAGACGAATTAGTTCATTTACTGAATGGTTATTTAATTACTACACAAACTAGCGTGTGTTATTGCGTCGTGGGGATTGTTATAAATGAGGTAAATGTAGACTTCACACTAGTAGCCTGTCGCCATCTTGTGGTGGAATTTATTAAAGCATGTCTCAAATGATACATTCCTGTATGTAACTGCAATAAGTAATACATAATAAACATATGTGTATGATGAAGGAGACAGGACGCCATGGAGTTAGGTGAACACAACACTTTACTTAGTGAAACAGGGAATCCCTTGCATTGCATTATGGGTACTGTAGTCTCTACCGCTACACCTCCTCTCAACCTCCTCCTGTCAATTCACACCTCACAACTCTTCTCCGTTTTGTCACCTTAGTGGTGGAACGAGCTCCCTGCCAATTTCAGGACTGCAAAGTCACTCCCCATCTTCCGGAAGAGACTAAAGACATCCATCCATCCATCCATCTCCTAACCCCCCTCCCCCAAAAAAAACTAAAACCTAAAAACTAAACAAAAACCAAAACAAAAAAACCCTCCCCTCATGCACTTGTATGTATGTATTGTAGCAATTTATAATTTCTCTTTGTATTTTAGCACTTGGGTCGGCACGGTGGTGCAGTGGTTAGCACTGTCGCCTCACAGCAAGAGGGTTCTGGGTTCGAATCCACCTGGGAGACCCGGGGCCTTTCTGTGTGGAGTTTGCATGTTCTCCCCGTGCTTGCGTGGGTACTCCGGCTTCCTCCCACAGACCAAAAACATGCAGGTTGGGGATTAGGTTAATTGGTGTCTCTAAATTGACCGTGTATGTGAGTGTGAATGGTTGTTTGTCTATATATGTTAGCCCTGTGATAGGCTGGCGACCTGTCCAGGGTGTACCCCGCCTCTCGACCGTTGCAGCTGGGATTGGCTCCAGCCCCCCCGCGACCCTCGTAGAGGATAAGCGGTTACGATAATGGAAGGATGGATCTTAGCACTTAGCATCGTAGGCCAGACATAGCAGTGGTTAACATAGCGATTGGAATATTTGAAACTTGTTCAGGAGACTGCTTACTGTGTTAACAGCAATGAAGTGTTTCACCTTCTTCTGACAAATGTACTTATTTTAAGTCACGTTGGACAAAAGCGTCTGCTAAATGCCCTGAATGTAAATGTGAATTATGGGTACTGTAGTCTCTACCGCTACAACTCCTTTTTAGCTCAGCAACAGACAACATTCTTAACACAACTCTGTATAGGCTCCTTTTCTTTAACACTTAGGAACAGTATTATATCTCTTTGACAAGTCCTTTTGCATCAGTCTTCCTACATGAACTCAGGTTACATTCACTTTTCACTTAAATCAAGTCTCTCAGGACCCCTTGAAACTCTGCCTGATATAGTGACTGCTGGTACTCCGGGAGGATTTTCTGTGGCTCTAAGGTGGATTCTGTTTCTCCTTAGAACGTCCCTGTCAGTCACTACCAAGTATGACCTTGGTGTGTTGGCAGTTCTTAATACAGTTGCTGGAGCTTCCTCTGTGGTGATCCACATGTTCTGTCCGGAGGTGAGCTCTGGGAGTGTTCTGGAACGTGAAGGTTGTGGTGTGCAGGGTACGTGCGCCTCCTTTCCTCATCCTTTCTGTGAAAAGCCTGCAACTCCGGCCACTTAGGATCCAGCCTGGAAGGCTGGGGTAGCGCTGTGTGCAGGTTCCTCCCCATCAGTAACGCCGCTGGTGAGAAGACCATGGTGTGGTTCTGTGTCAGTCCTGCCCTGATTTGGTCAGTGTCTTGTTTCCATAGTCAGAGTCTTCACAGTTCAACTTCGCCGTTGGCTTGTGAAGAAGAATCCCCCAGTGGATCCCCCAGACCTACAGTCTCTGGACCCCCCCCAGACCTACAGTCTCTGGACCCCCCCAGACCTACAGTCTCCGGACCCCCCAGACCTACAGTCTCTGGACCCCCCCCAGACCTACAGTCTCTGGATATCCATGATGAGTGAAAGCCTCTTTCACCGCTCCAATGGTAGCCTCAGCTGACGAGCCCCTGAGCTCTGCTACCTCAACGTACCAAACAATAAGCAGGCCGTCTATCCTGACCACAAGTCCATACCCACCTTTCCCCGCAGCCGGTCTGGGTCTGTGGTGTGGATCAGTGGCTCTCTGTACTGTGTTCTGTGTTTCTGGCATCGTTCACATTTGTCTTCTGTTTCTCTGATCTGGAGGGCAGGCGGTGGAAGAGGTGTCTCCTGTAAGGACTGATGAATGTTGTGAGAGGTCGTGACTCTGGCGGTATCGGGATTTGCCAAAACGCAGATCGGAGCGTCCGGTTTTGTGGGAACCTTTGCATCTGACATCATTGCAAGTGTTTGGTCGACAGCCGGCAGGATGTGGCGTTCTCTCTTCAGCGCCGCAGTCACACAGATCCTGAGTTTGTCTTTGGAACAACAACCGTGCCACAACACCTGGCTATTGGTTTGGTCACTATTGATACGACTCCAATGTTTTCCATTCTATCCAGTTCCTCTGGTACGTTCTCCCTCAGAGGTAGAGGAACCCGTCTTGGTGTTGAGTGGGCGTAGCCCCCCAGTTCCAGCTCAATGTGGGATGGCTCTTTCAGCTCACCAAGCCCTTGGAACACTGCTTGATATGCTGCCTTGAAGCCAGTGTCCGTCTGCATCCCCGACACATCATCAACCCTGTGCACCAGTCTCATGGCCTCTATTGCTGGTAGGCCCAATAGTGGTTGTGTCAGTCTTCCCACAGCATACACATACTGATTTGCAGAGCGTCCTTTTGCCATCATGTTGCTCTGGAAGCAGCCTTTTACACTCAGTGGCTTGTGACCTGCTCCAAACAGTCTCTTAAGTCTCCCAGCTTACCGTCTCCCTCTGGTTTGAAGACACTTACTGGTATGGACGGCTGCTTCCGTGTCAAGCTTGAAGTGAATGGCTTCCCCGTTCAGATGAGCTTCTTCCATCCATGGTGTTGTAGTTTGTGAATCCCCTTTGCCTGAGAAGGCATAATCCTGAGGCTTACTGTCTGGCAGGCCTTGTGTGACTGTGTATTGACTCTTGTGTGACTGTGTGTATTGACTCTTGTGTGAGTGTGTGTATAGACTCTTGTATCACTGTGTGTATTGACTCTTGTGTGACTGTGTGTATTGACTCTTGTGTGACTGTGTGTATTGACTCTTGTGTGACTGTGTGTATTGACTCTTGTGTGACTGTGTGTATAGACTCTTGTGTCACTGTGTGTATTGACTCTTGTGTGACTGTGTGTATTGACTCTTGTGTGAGTGTGTATTGGCTCTTGTTTGACTGTGTGTATTGGCTCTTGTGTGACTGTGTGTATTGACTCTTGTGTGACTGTGTGTATTGACTCTTGTGTGACTGTGTGTATAGACTCTTGTGTCACTGTGTGTATTGACTCTTGTGTGACTGTGTGTATTGACTCTTGTGTGAGTGTGTATTGGCTCTTGTGTGACTGTGTGTATTGACTCTTGTGTGACTGTGTGTATTGACTCTTGTGTGACTGTGTGTATTGACTCTTGTGTGAGTGTGTATTGGCTCTTGTTTGACTGTGTGTATTGGCTCTTGTGTGACTGTGTGTATTGACTCTTGTGTGACTGTGTGTATTGACTCTTGTGTGACTGTGTGTATTGACTCTTGTGTGAGTGTGTATTGGCTCTTGTGTGACTGTGTGTATTGACTCTTGTGTGATTGTGTGTATTGACTCTTGTGTGACTGTGTGTATTGACTCTTGTGTGACTGTGTGTATTGACTCTTGTGTGACTGTGTGTATTGACTCTTGCGTGACTGTGTGTATTGACTCTTGTGTGAGTGTGTATTGACTCTTGTGTGACTGTGTGTATATCCTATTTTGTGACATTTTCGAGAGTCAACATCTCTAGCTGGCCAGTCTTTCCATGCATGTTTGCATCCATTTAAACATCGGCCACACACCTTTTCACTTTTAGCGTCTGACTTTTGTGCTTTTACTGTTTTTTGCCCAGTGTACTTGACCTTTTTTTTCTTTTGTTCATGTTTGTCTAATGGCATCCACACTTACATGTATTTTAGGGTCTCCTCCTGCTGCAATCTTGTGCAGTATTGTCTGTTGTCTCTTACAGTAACAGTCTCAGTTTGTTTCACTTTTTGTAGCTAATTCCGAGTCCATTTGTAGCTGTTCTGACCACCTCCTGTCTTTAATTCCAACCACAGTTCGGTCTCTTATGAGCTCATTCCAAAGCTACAATGTTCCGCTAACTTATGCTGTAATGAATGCTTCTGCACTCGCCCCCTGTTGACAGCTCATTAACATATAACAAGGCTAACAAGGCTAACAAGGCTCTTTCAAAAATTACATTGTGTTTTCCTACACAGCGCTTCTCAAAAGTGGCTCTAACTGCATCATATCATATCATATCATATGATCATATCATATCATATCACATCAAATCACATCATATCATATCATATCATATCATATCATCATATCAAATCATATCATCATATCATATCATATCATCATATTGTATCATATCATCATATCGTATCATATCATATCATATCATATCATCATATCATATCATATCATATCATATCAGGTGATGGCAAAACTCCCAACACATCATGTGCTGCATCACCCGTTGCATGTAGAGGTGAATTCTTTCCTTTAATCCCGATGAGTCTCTCACATCATGGGATCCATCTCGGTCATTCTGACGGCTCTTCTGGCTGTGATACTGACAGTGTGATACTTACAGTGTGATACTGACAGTGTGATACTGACAGTGTGATATTACAGTGTGATAGTGTGATACTTACAGTGTGATACTTACAGTGTGATACTGACAGTGTGATACTTACAGTGTGATACTTACAGTGTGATACTGACAGTGTGATATTACAGTGTGATAGTGTGATACTTACAGTGTGATACTTACAGTGTGATACTGACAGTGTGATACTTACAGTGTGATACTGACAGTGTGATACTGAAAGTTTGATACTTACAGTGTAGTGTTGGACGATATACCGATACTAGAAAGGTATCATGATACCCTGACGCAAAAAACGATCCAATACCTACATTTTTTAGTATCGATACTTCTCTTAAAATAACGTTCTGTGTCTGTGCAGCGAGCCGCGCCAAGTCTGTCATTCTTTGGTCACACTCCTTGCACGGAGGGGCTAGTGGGCGTGCCTAAGTTGCTTTCATCCTCAGCTCGCGCACTCAGCCATAGACATAATATATACATAATAAACATAATATATACATATTATGTCTATGCACTCAGCTACACGCAGCAGCAGTTGAACGTTAGCGAGCGAGTGAGAGAGAGAGGGAAAGAGTAGAGATGGCGTCAAGTTCGGAAGCTCCTGCCGACCGTCCCCGGCTTGTCAACAAAAAAGACGGGAGAAGCGAAATATGGAACTATTTTGCTTACCTCGCAGATAGTGCAGGGAAACCAACAGACACACTGAAGCCGATTTGTAAGACGTGCTACAGAGGAGTGCCGACGAAGGGAGGGAACACGTCTAACATGGCGAAGCACCTTGCTGACAGACATCCCCTCCTTTTCAAAGGATTCAAAGACCGACAGGTTAGCGAATGTGACTGAAATCACCGTTAAGCCTAGTTTATACTTCTCCGACTGCGTAACTACGGACACCCCTCGAGCCCTCATACTTCTCCGTCGTGGTGACGGATACGTAATGCAATTTCCGGCTTGACCAGTATGGGTCGCTACGCAAGACTGGCCATGACATTCAAGCAAATAAGTACAAAAGGGAAAATTAGTTCAGAGGGGATCAATTATTAAATAGAAAAGGGGATACCTTATAAATGAAATGCTTTTAAAAGTAAAAACCGTACACAAACTTGCAATTTGCCACCGTCTCTTTTAAGTTTCACAAGTTCAAGTAGGTCGGCTTGCATTTTGGAGCTTTATGCGTCCATATAGTAAAGCGTATATATGTAGCGTATATATATAGCGTATATATAGCGTATAAAGCGTATATATACATAAATGGCGCGGCCAGTGTTTACGTTGTGATAGAAGTCGATAGCGTTAGAATGTGATTCATTGTGAGTCATTCATGTGTAAATGACGTGTTTAGAGGACCAATCGCAGCCCTTGCGGTCTCCGTTGTACGTAGACGGAGTGACGGATACTTAAAAAATATTTCAGGCCGACGGAGAGGCTCTCCGTCAGGCTCTCCGTCGACGGAGAGGGCTCTCCGTATCCGTCGTCCGTCACTTTACGCAGAAGTATAAACTAGGCTTTAGCCCTACACGAACAGCCCCTTTCTTATCGAGTGTATGAAACAACCTTTTTTCCCCAACACTTGTTGCGGTAGCAACTGTATCATTCTCGCCTTTATCATTCTCAACTGGTTAGTTTATGAAAGCGCATATATGCCATGACATTAGGCTACCAGAACTGATTGAATATTAAATAGCGTTTGCAAGTTATGCTTAAGTCAACGCTGGTAATGTTAACTTAAGCATTTGCAAACGCTATTTAATATTCAATCAGTTCTGGTAATCTCATGGCATATATGACGTTTTGTTAATAATTATTTCTAGGTGTTATAGGCTACCTGGATGCACTCAGTAGAGCCCATAACGTACTACCAGAATGTATAATGCGGCCACGTCGCACGGGGGAGTTTTCTAATCTCAGAACTGTTTACCGGGCTCCATCAGATGGCGCTTAGCCCATTTGACACGGACGTAAAATGACGAACATGACCCCAGAATTGACATGCAAATTAGTAGGCCAGGCCTATTAAATTAAACACCGAGGCCTACTCTTTATACCTGGTGGAGGTTTGAGTCCTACTGAGCATATACAGTTTATATATATATTTTTTTTTAGTCAAATGAATAATTACATTGCTTCACTACTTAATGAATAATGAAGAAAAAAGTATAACCTACAAGTCAAACTCAGACAATCAAACTCATGAAATATTGAAGTAGACTAATTTGTCCACCTCCTTTACAGACACATAAAGAGATGCCAGCCGAATCAGCAACCACACAGTTGAGACAGAGTTCCCTTCCAACTGTGTTTGAAAGCTACAGGAAGTATGATAAAGACTCAAAAGATGCAAAGAGATTGAACAGAGCAGTAGCTGAGTTTATCTGTCTTGATCAAGTGCCAATATATACAGTGGACAAACCCGGATTTAGGAATCTTGTGCAGCAATTGGACAGGAGATATGATATGCCTGGTAGAAAGTTTTTCATGAATGTTGAAATCCCCAAACTGTACACTGAGACTAGTCAGGTTATTGACACCCTACTGAAATGTCAGCCCTTTTTTGCATGCACCACTGACCTGTGGACGAGCAGGGCAGTTGATTCATACATGGCGTTAACAGTGCAGTACATATCTGAAACCTGGGAAATGCACTCCTGGTGCTTAGGATGTTCACCTTTGTATTTAGACCATACTGCAGACTGTCTCAATGAGGCCCTCGAGGAGATTGTTGAGGTGAAATGGGGACTGGACCTTTCAAAAATGGTTGGGATAAGTACTGACAATGCATCTAACAATAAGAAGGCATTCGCAAACTACAATTGGATACCATGTTTTGGCCATAACCTGCATCTGGCCGTAGGCAAGGCTTTAGGCCTGGACCGTGTTTCGAAATGCTTGTCCAGGCTCCGAACAACAGTGTCTGCTTTTTCAAGATCAAGCAAGATGCAAAAGAGCCTGAAAAAGAACCAGGAGAGCTTAAGCTTACCTGAGCTAAAGCTCATCCATGACGAGCCTACTCGCTGGAACTCCACCTTTGAAATGGTGGAGAGATTCTGTGAACAGCAACAGGCTGTGTGTGCTGTTTTGGCAGAGAATAGGAGGAAGTGGCATCTGATGCCAAAAGACTGTGATATGGCCACATTAGAAATCATTAGAGAGGTCCTTGAGCCTGTAAGCAGCTTCACAGATGCACTGAGTGGAGAAAAGGTGCCCACATTGTCTAGTGCGCTACCTCTAAAATGGAAATTACTTTCTTGTCTGGAAGAGAAGGATAGTGACAGTGTTCTTACATGTGACATGAAACAGAAAATGAGATCTGACTTTGCCTCTAGATATGAATGCAGACTGCTGGACCTTGTCCTTAACACTGCAACATTCCTTGACCCAAGGTTTAAGGACACTTTTGTTACAATGGAGGAAGAGGTGCAGGCAGATCTTTTGCAGAAAGCTAGTGAGGCTCCACAACCATTGAGAGCTATTGAAACAACACTGCCACAGGAACAGGCAACCGGGGCAAAAAAAAGAAAAACTGACTTGAAAAGTCTACTGTCCACTATTACATTTGAAAAGAGGGAGTCAGGAGGGGCAGGTATGGCTGAGGGAGGGGCTAGTTTTCCCCCCTCGCCTTCGGACCGTCTTTCTAGTGAATTTCTCTTGTACAAACAAATCAAAGAGATTAGTGCTACAGAAGACCCTCTCACCTGGTGGAAAAACCATGAAGCCACCTTTCCCATTCTTGCATATTTTGCCAGAAAGCACCTGTGCATTCCAGCCACAAGCTGTGCTTCAGAGCGAGTGTTTAGCACGTCAGGCATTATCTGCAGCCCCAGGCGCATTAGGCTGACCGAGGAACACATTGACATGCTTGTTTTCCTGGCCAAGAACCTTCAAGCAGCAAAAGAATTGTCAAGCAAATGAGTGGAATATTGCATAAGTTCAGAGGTTGAGAGAGTACATTTATTGTTCATGAATATTCTTTTAAAGAGCAATGAGCAATGATTTTATTTTTGTGAAAGCATGTTCAGTAGCAGTTGCCAATTTTATTTTTTGAGTTATTTATTCTGAGTGAAATACTTGACACTGAAATTCTCTGATGTACGTTTGTCCACCATAGTCTAATGGCATGTACCGTTTTGTTTATAATAATATATAAATAAAGGAGAAAATAGTATTTTAAAGTTGTTAGTCAGTCATTAATGTGTTCACTGTTCAAACGTTGATATTGGACAGCAAAGTAGCTTGTTAAGCAAAAGCCAATATGCTAACAGAAGAGATTGTGCTCATACTTGCTCTGTAGAATTAATTTATTAATGTAATTTGCTCAAACAGCAGGAAAGAAGCAAGCTGCTGAAAATTAAACCATAGTGTGACCGAGCTGGACCGTTATTCATCTCTTTTCCAGATTTTTTTTATTTTCGCCGTGGTATCGTATAGTATCGAGTATCGAGGTTTTTATTGCAGGTATCGTATCGAAGTCAAAATTTGGGTATCGGAACAACACTATTACAGTGTGATAGTGTGATACTTACAGTGTGATACTGACAGTCTGATACTTACAGTGTGATACAATGTGATACTGACAATGTGATACTTAACAGTGCGATACTGACAGTGTGATATTTACAGTGTAATACTTACAGTGTGATAATTACATTGCGATACTTACAGTGTGATACAGTTTGATACTGACAGTGCGATACTGACAGTGTGATACTTACAGTGTGATACTTACAGTGTGATACAGTGTGATACTTACAGTGTGATAGTTACAGTGTGATGCTTACAGTGTGATACAGTGTGATACTTACAGTGTGATACTTACAGTGTGAAACAGTGTGATACAGTCTGATACTTACAGTGTGAAACAGTGTGATACAGTCTGATACTTACAGTGTGATACTTACAGTGTGATACTTACAGTGTGAAACAGTGTGATACAGTCTGATACTTACAGTGTGATACTTACAGTGTGATACTTACAGCGTGAAACAGTGTGATACAGTCTGATACTTACAGTGTGATACTTACAGTGTGATACAGTCTGATACTTACAGTGTGATACAGTCTGATACTTACAGTGTGATACTTACAGTGTGAAACAGTGTGATACAGTCTGATACTTACAGTGTGATACTTACAGTGTGAAACAGTGTGATACAGTCTGATACTTGCAGTGTGATACTTACAGTGTGATACAGTGTGATACTTACAGTGTGATACTTACAGTGTGAAACAGTGTGATACAGTCTGATACTTACAGTGTGATACTTACAGTGTGATACAGTGTGATACAGTCTGATACTTACAGTATGATACTTACAGTGTGAAACAGTGTGATACAGTCTGATACTTACAGTGTGATACTTACAGTGTGATACATTCTGATACTTACAGTGTGATACAGTGTGATACAGTCTGCTACTTACAGTGTGATACTTACAGTGTGATACAGTGTGATACAGTCTGATACTTACAGTGTGTTACTTACAGTGTGAAACAGTGTGATACAGTCTGATACTTACAGTGTGATACAGTCTGATACTTACAGTGTGATACTTACAGTGTGATACAGTCTGATACTTACAGTGTGATACTTACAGTGTGATACAGTGTGATACAGTCTGCTACTTACAGTGTGATACTTACAGTGTGATACAGTGTGATACAGTCTGATTCTTACAGTATGATACTTACAGTGTGAAACAGTGTGATACAGTCTGATACTTACAGTGTGATACTTACAGTGTGATACAGTCTGATACTTACAGTGTGATACTTACAGTGTGATACAGTGTGATACAGTCTGATACTTACAGTGTGATACAGTGTGACACAATCTGATACTTACAGTGTGATACAGTCTGATACAGTCTGATACTTACAGTGTGATACTTACAGTGTGATACAGTGTGATACAGTCTGATACTTACAGTGTGATACAGTGTGATACAGTCTGATACTTACAGTGTGATACTTACAGTGTGATACAGTCTGATACTTACAGTGTGATACAGTGTGATACAGTGTGATACTTACAGTGTGATACAGTGTGATACAGTGTGATACTTACAGTGTGATACAGTGTGATACAGTCTGATACTTACAGTGTGATACAGTCTGATACTTACAGTCTGATATTTACAGTGTGATACAGCCTCCCCTGCCATGTTGTGTTCCCCCTTGTTGGTTTACATTCAGGACAAACTTTTATGGCGCCCTGCTGTTTCTGAGCCTAGCAACTCAGACTCCAGCAGACAGTTGACTTTATGGCCTTGGGGAGCATGGCGGCAGCAGTACAGTGGACAGAGCGGGTGGTCTACTAACCGTAGGGTCGGCGGTTCACCTCCAAACTGTCCACATGTCAAAGTGTCCTTGAGCAAGATGCTGAACCCCAACTTGCTCCCCGGGTGCTGAACATAGCAGCCGACTGCTCCTATGTACCACAGGATGGGTCAGACAGACAGACAGACAGACAGACAGACAGAAATACTTTAATGATCCCTGAGGGAAATTTCAGAGAACAAATTTTGTTCCCATAGCTAAAACACACTGAGAATGAACAATAAAGACCGAAAGGTCGTCGCTGTTTTCTGCACTTATTTCCGCTACGAAGCTGCCGTACTCACTGGAGACATCACCCCCAGCTTATAGCAGAGAAGAGCATGGAGATACTGTGTTCTCTTTCACTCTCTGACGCCGTGTATGATGAAGGAGAGAGGACGCCATGGAGTTACACTCTACTGAGTTAAACCGGGAGTCCTGTGCATTGCATGATGGGTACGTTTACAATGTGAATAATTATACAA
>JAXIVH010000059.1:623470-665921 GCA_036785325.1 Urophycis tenuis
AACATCACACGTTAAATAGAAAACGTAACGTGCGAATGTCGCGACGGAACTAAAGAACTCAACGGGAATAAATCGATCAAAAAATGAACACGTTAATGTTTTACAGGAAGTCGAGAGGGATCGATGGGACTCCGGTGGTCGGAGGGGGTGTTGTTTCATAACGTCTTATTGACATCGATTATGACACACACACACACACACACACACACACACACACACACACACACACACACGACCTGAAAAGTCAATGATCTTCCCAGGGGGGCTGGATATGTGGATGTGGACATTTAAACCATAGATTAAAACACGTAGATAAAGTACATCGTTCAAGGCATAACGAAAGCCAGACCAAGATTCAAGCCTGAGATATTGGTGTTATCATTTGTTCATCTTGATATTACAAACTGATAACACCCCACATGGGAAATAACGGAAAATACTTGATGTATTATTGTCTTTCCCTCTATTGTTAACCTTTTAATAAATGTACTCTGTCAACGTGAGGATTTCAAAATCCGTTTCCTAACCCCTATGCTGAATCTTGTGGTTTCTCGGTTCAGTTTCACCACCTAGTGGCAGACCAGTACCATTACAAGACGCAGAAACATGACCAGTTAAAGCTGAATACGTACAGAACTGGGCAACCAGCTCTGCCAACATATCACTAACAGTAGCCTACTGGCCTAACCTGTTGGTTTAAAATGCTTTAAAAGTGAATAAAAACGTTTTGTTGTTGTTGTATTGGCTATTTTTTGAAGGCTATCAAATGAAGGCTATCAGGTAACCAATCCTAACCTGTGCATGCCTGTTATAATAGTTCAGTGCAAAACAACTGCAGTAAACAGTTTGAAATGAGTCTGCATGTCTGTCTCTTTAATTGCAGGAACACCGTGCTCACCCCTTCCTCGCCTTCCTCCCCTGCCTCTCTCCCTCCCTCCCCCAGCCTCCCTCCCTCCCTCCCCCAGCCCCTGTACCTGCAAAGTCCAGAATGACTCATCTTTGACAAACACAGTGTTTCTTCCCCTTCAATGGCTATTCTACAGCATGATTTCTGATGCTGGACATTGCTCTGCTAACTAACCAACAAAGATGTGTTTTAGAAACATTTCAGCAGCTCTTTACTCCTCACTGCTTCTACGTCTACCACTTATTGTAAGTCACTTTGGACAAGAGTCTGCTCTCTTGAAGGCCTTCAATGTAAATGTAAATGTGAGATTGTAGCTTTTATTTTGAAGGTTCACATTGAGCTTCCTGCTTTGAAAGTTCATAGTGCGCTTTTATAGTGAAGGCGTTCTGAGCTGCTCTTGTTTGCATTCCCATCAAGAGTGGGAGAGTGTAACAAAGGGCCCAATGTGTGTGTGTGTGTGTGTGTGTGTGTGTGTGTGTGTGTGTGTGTGTGTGTGTGTGTGTGTGTGTGTGTGTGTGTGTGTGTGTGTGTGTGTGTGTGTGTGTGTAATCTGGGCGTGTCAAAGGGTGTGTGTGTGTGTGGGGGGGGGTGTAGATACCTGAGTTTCAGGTGTACCTGTTGGTTAATCACCTACTGCAGGGCAGACACACTAGTGAAGTCACACACTAACAGACACGTTGACAGGCACAGAGGAAGACATGCAGAGTAAGTCCAAATGTCTTCTATGTTCTCCGTTTTTTCGCTATGGGATATCTTTTACTTGAAGGTCTTTGAACTTTAAATTGAACTGGGGTCAGCAGTGTTTAGAGACTGATTCCCAGCCTCTCAGTGTCAGCAAGGGTTTGATTTGTTGATGAAGTTTGGCAAACTACTGTAGAGACACGACAACGACAAAGACCTCAGTGTGAGAAAGATAGATATCTGAGACAGATACACCGCCATGTGGATTGACATGAAGGGCAAAGCTTTCTGTGTGTTTTCCCTGTGTTCATTTTCCTCCCTCGCTTTATCTGAGACAGTGTGAACTCTTGGCCCTGCACATGTTTCAATAGATATAAAGACTCTCATGTTCGCCTCTTGTGGAAAAGCTGCTTCGATTTGCATCGTAGGTGTTGAACAGCTGAAGTCCAGAGGCCTTGTTTTCTCTTCTTTCAAACGTCACAAGACAAACTATGTGGCTGTTTGTCCTGAATGTCCACATGCCAAGGGCTGAGACTCGCCCAGTGTTGTGAAGAGAGAGATTCTTAACAGGCACTTCCTGGTCGTTGTGTTTACATGCTGGATGCTGTCAGTGTGCTATGCTCCCTGGTTCTTATATCTGAGAGATTTCTTAAGAAAACACCGCCGCCACCTTCACCCATCTTCTCCTAAACTCCATCTCACCACGATGAGGGAAGCCCCTTTTTAAGATGTAGAACCACAATTGCTCTCAATTTGTTTTTAAACGCGCACTGCCATTTTCTCCTCCTCCTCCACCTCCTCCTCCTCCTCCTCCTCCTCCTCCTCCTCCTCCTCCCCAGGCGCCGTCAGCAGCCCGGCGGGCCTCCTCTCCGAGGACCAGTTCCTGTGCTCCATCTGCCTGGAGGTGTTTGTGGAGCCCGTGTCCACGCCGTGCGGACACAGCTTCTGCAGGGCCTGCCTGCAGGGCTACTGGGACCACAGCAAGAAGTCGCTGTGCCCCATGTGCAAGAAGAGCTACGCCAAGAGGCCCGAGCTCAGCGTGAACCGCGTGCTGGCCGAGATCTCCACCCAGTTCCTGGGGCTGAACGTGGGCGGAGGCGGCGGTGACGGAGGAGGAGGAGGAGGAGGAGGAGGGGGGGGAGGAGGGGGCGCTGGGTCACGGGGCTCCACCCTGAACCTCAGCGGCGGGGGGGGGCGGCGGGGGGGGCGGGCGGCCAGCGGGGGGCGGGTCCCCGGCGCGGGGGGCGGGGCCCGACAGCAGCGGGGACTTTGCGCGCGAGGGGGAGGTCCCCTGTGACGCCTGCATCGGGAGGAAGGTGAAGGCCCACAAGTCCTGCCTGAACTGCCCCGGGTCCTACTGCGAGACCCACCTGCGCCACCACAAGAAGGTGGGCTCTCCGGCGTCCGCTGCTTGTTGTTTTGAGCACACATGTACTGGAAGTCACTAAGATGGAGCCCATTCAGTTTCACCTTGTCTGTCAGCAGAGGCTTTTATCCAGAGCGACTTCCGGTTGTTTGGCTTTCATTTTAGGTTCAGGGTAAGAGTTAGACAGTACCGAGACATGACATGAAGGGGCATGTAAGGGTTAGACAGTGAATACAGAGACAGGTCATTAAGGAGCAGGGAGGGGTTAGACAGTGAATACAGAGACAGGTCATTAAGGAACAGGTAGGGGTTAGACCGTGAATTCAGAGACAGGTCATTAAGGAACAGGGAGGGGTTAGACAGTGAATACAGAGACAGGTCATTAAGGAGCAGGTAGGGGTTAGACAGTGAATACAGAGACGGGTCATTAAGGAGCAGGCAGGGGTTAGACAGTGAATACAGAGACAGGTCATTAAGGGGCAGGGAGGGGTTAGACAGTACAGAGACAAACAATCTGACAGAGAGATGGACACAAAGTATATATCACAGCTTTCAACCTTTAATCAGGGTCAAGCCCCCTTAATCATCAGTTCATGATTAATTATTGATTAGCTTGAATGTTTGAACTCACACTATCCAGGATAGCCTTGACATTCCACCCTAAAATGAATATTCCATGTTTTCTACTTTGTTTGTCATAGACATGCTTCTTAAACCCATTCTCTACATCATTAATGACAGACAGACAGACAGACATACTTTATTGATCCCTGAGGGAAATTGCCTGACACACCTCTAGTCTCATAAGTACACTACACTCATGTGCAATCAATGCATTTAAGTCGCATTTGTACGTTTAATTGGAAGCAAGAATCAGGAAGGCGAGCTCAAAGGGAACCTGATATTGTTGTGAAGAGAACATTGGCCCAGCAGCAAGGCCTACCGGTGGCTCCGGCAGCCAGTAAAACGCAACGTATTCTGTTTACTCAAGTACAGGCCTGAGTAAACACAGCATCTCTCAGTGTTCAGTATAGGGGCAGACAGGACTGTGGTGGAGGGCTGGTGTGTCTCTGTGGCTGGGTGAGACTGCACACCTGTGGTAGCCAGCCACACACACTGAGGGACAGACAGGCTCCGACGGAGAAGAGTCCAGCTCTGCCACCTCGCTGTCTTCACTGCAGGCTCCACTGACACAGGCAGCTGATGCATGAAGCCCATGCATCACGCTCAGCCCCCACACAGAGAGGGAAGGGGTCTTTCCTAAAGGTCAACGTTCATTTCAACCTCAGTCTGCATGTGTTCAGGCTGCAGTTTGAACTGGTCTGAAAGCAAGGGAATGTAGATCTGCATGAGTGTGCGGCTCTAGATTCTAGATTAGATTACGTGGGCAGAACTTCCTGGTTCAGTATGAACAGCAACATTTTATGATCTACTGAGTCCTCGCAGTACGATAGAATAACAGTACGAGTACAGAAGTCTGTAGTCAGAGGCCTATTTACAATAATACTTTGCACAATAATAACACGTACGGCAAGTACAGTATTTCAAACATAGCTTAACCCTAATGCATTTTGCTCTCTGCATGTTTCTCTACACTTTCTGTCTCTCTACATTCTGTCTCTGCACATCTCTCTCTCGGTCTCTCTACATCTCTCTCTTTACATTCCGCTCTCTCCCTACATTTCTCTCTCTCTCTCTCTCTCTCTCTCTCTCTCTCTCTCTCTCTCTCTCTCTCTCTCTCTCTCTCTCTCTCTCTCCCCCTCCCTCTCCCTCCCTCTCTCCATGGGTCCAGGTGAAGACCATGACCTCCCACCGGCTGGTGGAGCCCACCTTCCACCTGGAGGAGAAGATCTGCAGGAAGCACCAGCGGCTGACAGACCTGTACTGTCGCACGGACCACACCTGTGTCTGCTCCGCCTGCGCTGACAGCATCCACAAGACACACGAGGTGGTGTCCACCGACCGCGAGTTCAAGAAGCAAATGGTGGGCGGGGCTGTGGGCGGGGCTGTGGGCGGGGCTGTGGGCGGGGGCGGGGGGACATCTGCATGGATTCAGGTCAAAACCAAACAAACCCAGGCAGCCTGCTTGGTTCGGAGCTGTTTGTTTGGGAGCCACATGTATTTTGCATTATGCTCTCCTTTCCAGTAAACTAGTTTACATTAGTGGTGAGCAAATACGTAAATAATTCCCTCACATATTCTGGCTCGATGCAGGCCGCTTTTAATAAGTCAGTGAGACGTAATTAATGTTCTATGTTCTGAGTCCTGTGCTGCCCCAGATGTTAGAATTTGCTTGAATTTGGCACAGTGTCTGTCGCTCTCGCTCTCTCTCTTTCCTTGTCTCAAGCTCTCTCTCTCTTTCTCTCTCACGCATTGATGTGTGTTATAGAGCTGGCTTTGATATGATTTAATAAGGAAGTAGGGCCCTTCTCCTACACAACACCAAAGAGAAGGAACACAGGAAGGAAACGTACAGGGACAGGACGAGTGGAGGCCATGTTCCCTCAGCAAACCTCCAGGAACACCTGGAGGGCCAATGTCATGCAGCGTTGGCTGTGAACTTTAGGAGCCCCTAGGTCAGGTCCCTCACCCCCATCCCCACCCCCATAACCCCATCCCCAAACACCACCCCCAAACACCACCCTGAAGCAAAGACACCAGTGAACACGTTGAGTTTCAAGGGTTGCACGACAGTAAGACGATTCATAACACACTCGCTGGCAGAGAACACTACTATAGGGCTCTGGTTTCAGCCGTGCGACTCATACAAGCCTGTAGTTTCAACTTGCTTTGTTTCCAAAACAGTGACACTCGTGCTGACGTGTACAACACATGAGTGAGAATGTCTTTGGGATGACGAATCTACTCTAAAAACTGTGGAGGAACTTCTGTTTGAGATGGTTCTCTCACCGCTAAGGAAACTAAATTCTTCATGACTTTTAAGTTTTTTTTTTTTTTTTTGGCAGAGTAACTTGGGAAAGAGAAGATCAGAGGTCAAACATCAAATCAAAGAGAGGACCAAGAAACTGGAAGACGTCAAGCAGTCCATCAGGGTCATCAAGGTGAGGTCCAAGCCGCTGAAACACCACTGCTATCGGCGCTACTACGGCTAACGGGAGCTGCAGAACAACATGCAGGCTCTGGAGGACCTGTCGGGGCTGCTTTTGAAGACTCCTTCAGAGTGACTCCTCGCGTGTCACGGCTGTGCGTTTGAACCGAGTGTTTGACGAGGGGCCGTCTTACTGGTGTGACGACTTCCAGAGACGGAGAGAGTGCCCTGCAGTGAAATAGCCCCCCCCCAACAGAAAAGTATTTCAGTGAGTCATTCACAGGCCTGATTCACAGGCCTGTTGCTCAAGGTGACAGGTTGCCTGTAGGTTTTTAGACTGCGTGGGATCGAACCCCCGACCTTCTGCCTGGGAGGCCAACATTCACTCCTGGTCTGTCCTCACCCTGACGTCTGTGTTTTGTTTGTCTCAATATAGAAGACGTCGCTCACGATTGCGTTGGCTGAATGTCATCTGCGTGAATTGAAACGTCAATGACATGTCAGTTATCGAAATAGACATGGATTGTAATTCAACTGCAACCGTTTGAAGCAATTTACATCAGTGAGGGCAAGGATTTGCATTTCAGCTTATCTGCCGGCATTTACCAAAGAAGACAGTCTTCAACACATAACATGTTGAATACAGAACATTTATGCAGTATTCAATCATTGGGCTTAGCTTTGTTTTCCCATGAAATGTGATCTGTTTTATTTAGCTTCAGCTGCCTTCAGAATCTGTGATTCTGTAAACGTAACATTCTGTCTCTGAGAGCGCTCATCTTTTAATTACTCCACGGATTCTGTGTGTGTGTGTATGTGTGTGTGTGTGTGTGTGTGTGTGTGTGTGTGTGTGTGCGTGTGCGTGTGTGTGTGCGTGTGCATGTGCCTGCATCAGCATGTGATGAGATGTTTTAAATCCGCTTTCACTCCCAAAACACTAACAGGTTGTATTTAGCCTCAAATTCGAATTTTGCATCCTATCTTTACACACTTTCACACACACACTCTGTGTGTGTCTTGCTGTAAGATCATCAAAGTAGGCATAGTATGCGAATGTTCTCGTAAATAATCAAAGTAACTTGATAAAACTTGATAAAAATTTAAGTTGATTATTTAGCTGTCCATTTTACCACCAAATGTGATGTTGACTAGCCATTACAAGCCATTTCAAAGTCTGGCCGTCCATCTTACATCTGGGAGTGGACACTCCCACTTGTGATGTCACAAAAACAAAGCAAGGTTTTTGAAATGTAACGGCCCAATCAACATCCCGCCTGGTGGTGAGGTGTTGGCCCTTTAACACTGTTAGACACAACATACCTGTCTCCCTGGGCTGGCGGCCTGGAAGACCTGCTCCACCTGTTCTACCAGTTACATTCATTAGATCACAAACATCTCCACACAGGAGCTGTAACGCGTAAGTGTGTACACAATGGGCCGGTCTCCACGACGTACAACAGCAGAAGGTTATCATAATTATAGGAATGAGGTGGAGAGAGAGGCAGGGACTCAAGTGTGTGGAGCTCAGAGAACGTCATGCTACAGTGCTACTAACAATACTTGTGCAGTACATGGAGTACATTGCCGCAGTACTCGTGTGGTACGCTATGTCCAAGTGTGACCTAGTGATGTAGCTTTTATCCAATAGTGAACCTCTTTCACACGCATGTCATTAGAGCTTCCGGCCGGTAGAGTAGACTGAACATCTGGGATCCAACCCACACTGGGAGTCAAAGCACTTACCACCGTTGCCCTGCCAACACTGCCAGGTCAAAGTAAGCCTCCTGGGACCAGGAGGCGACCTTGGTGATCCACCTGTACCTCTGTCATCCGCAGGCCAACGCCCAGAAGGAGCTGGAGGAGAGCTGGCAGGTGTACGCCGAGCTCCAGCGGCTGGTGGAGCAGAGCCAGGCCGAGCTGGTGGAGCTCATAGCGTCCAGGCAGCGCGAGGCGGAGCGCCACGCCCAAGAGCTGGCCCGCGGCTTGGAGAACGAGCTGAGCCTCCTCAGGAGGAGCAGCAACGAGCTGGAGGCCTTCGCACACACCCAGGATAAGATCGTGTTCCTCCAGGTACAACGATGGCTTGTGGCGCAGTGGGGAGGGGGCTTCCAGAGTCCAGTGTGGATCTGATTGGGTCACATGAGTGCAAGGTGATGTCACTTGACTAAGGCATGACATGTGGCGGTAACTACGTGCTGTCTGCTGCCATCCATGTAGTTGGATTGTAGTGTGTGGTTGCTCTTTAATACAATTACTAGCCACCATGTCGCCTGATACTATGCTGCTAGCCACCATACCGTACCGCTAGCCACAGTATAGCTAGCCAGCGTATAGCTAGCTACTGTAGCACCTACCAGTCTGGTTGGAGTGATGGGTAAAGGTAAGGTAAGGTAAGGTGACTTTATTAGTACCCGAAGGTAGATTTGTTTGCAGGCAAAAACATGATCTCACAGACGCACAAAAAACAAAAAGCTCACAGTGCCACAGGACATTAACAGACAGATACAAACAATGGATAAAAAACACAAGACAAGTGCTATAATCAAAACAGATTGAATAAATAAATGCATAAAAGGGGAAAGGAAATCATGAGCCGTTCAGTGCCCTGATGGCGGATGGGACAAAGCTACACTTGAACCGTTTAGTCTTGCACGTAGGCACTTTATACCTACGGCCTGAGGGCAGAAGTTGGAATTCACTGTGTAGTGGATGTGATGGATCATTTAGAATGGCTCCAGCTATTTTCTGTAATTGCCCATTGAAAAGGGATTCTGGGTTGAGTTGGGTTTCACCAATCAGCTTACTGGCCCACCTAACTATTATCGGGTATCTTCCTTCCCAGAGCTTCACAGCTTATGATGGTCAGTTAGCCTGATGCAGTAAGCACGCCTACACCCAGCACCCCCCACCCCCACAGTCCGTTACATCTGGACAGTAACGTAGCGCTACAGACACTCTTCAATCATGCTAACCATACACGTGCCCTTGGTCCAGAGCGTAACCGGACTGCCTGCTCCGCTTGAGCCTCTGGACTGGTCGCCGGTCAGCGTCAGCACGGACCTGTACCTGGGGACCATCCGCTCCTCCGTCGGCGGGCTTGTGGACAAGTTCCAGGTGGAGCTCCAGAGGCTGTATGGAAAAGGTAGGCCGTCGTTCCTCCGAGGCTCCGAGATCTGGCGGTCACGTGATCGTTGCAAGACCGCAAAGGTCTTTTTTTCTGACTAACTCGTTGTGGCTTTCGATTTCAGAGCTCAGGAAGCTGCAGAACTACGCAAGTGAGTAACTGAAACTCGTTTGTTTATACTGTATGTTTAAAGTTCAGGTGAGGGTATTTGGTGCATTTCAAACCTCCCACAAGACCCTTCTCCCATCGCCGGCTCACTCTCTCTCTCTCCACCAATCAGGCGAGGTGATCCTGGACCCGGGCACCGCCCAGAAGAGCCTGGTGTTGTCTGAGGACGGCCGCCAGGTGCGGTATGAGGACAGGAAGTCGTCGCAGGCGGAGAGCTCCAAGCGCTTCAGCCCGGCGCTCTTTGTGCTGGCGCGCGAGGGCCTGTCCTCCGGACGCCACTACTGGGAGGTGGACGTGGCCCGCAAGACGGCGTGGACCCTGGGAGTGGCCTGCGGCTCGGCGCGACGCAAGGGCGACATCAACCTGAGTCCCGAGGGCGGGTTCTGGTGCCTGTGGCTGAAGAACGGCGAGATCAAGGCGCTGGCGTCCAGCCGGGTGCCGCTGACGGCGGCGGCACCGCCAACCAAGGTGGGGGTCTTCCTGGACTACGACGGAGGCCAGGTGTCCTTCTACGACGTGAAGTCCCGCCTGCACCTCTACACCTTCGTGGACACCTTCGGCGAGAGCCTCTACCCCATCTTCAGCCCGTGCCTCGTCCACGAGGGCAAGAACGCAGCCCCCCTGGTGATCTGCCAGATCAAACACGTGTGAGCCGAGGCCAACAGACGACGAAGGTCGGATTTTTTAAGGAAAGCGAACCGACGCAGTCAAGTTTTCTATGACAAAGCCAACACTTTTATAAACACACTTTCACCAGGAAAGTTAAGAAGATGTACAAATGTGATGTTGTTGTTTTTGAATAATTGATTGTATCTCATGTGACCGCATGTGCGACTAGACATAGGCTACTTGTACACAGCTGGACTGTTTAAAATCCATGCTTTGTTATGGTTATGAGACAAAAGACAATTGTTTGAAGGTTTAGGACAGAGTTCAATGGATTTAGCTCCACACGCTAAGCTACGGCTAGTAGAAGCTTGATTTGGGTGATATATCTTGGCACCTTTTCTGTAAATCTGTAATTATGTAGGCTAGTAAACACAAATTATATTAACTTATTTACCTGTACAAGATAAATGATTTTAAAGGGGCTTTCTGGGTAGGAGTAAGTTGAGCTTGAACAGTTTAACCCTTCAATTGAACCTTAATCATGTTTATTAAATGTTGTTCATATCAGATTTTTTTTAATAAACACACTAATCAATAAGCCTCACCTCTTTAATGAATTGGAAGACACATTTGTTGATTAATTGGTTAGAATTTGCAATAGTCTCCCCCTAGAGAAGCTTTTATTGTGATATGTCATCTCTTGGTGAGCTTTTATTGTAAAACTTTACATCTTAATCAGAGCCGACATCTCAGCAGAGAGAGTTGGATCAACGTAGGTTCAAAATGCTTGGACGTTACATAGTTAACTCAGACAGAGAGTTCCAGGGAGTGCTTGAACGTTACATAGTTAACTCAGACAGAGAGTTCCAGGGAGTGCTTGAACGTTACATAGTTAACTCAGACAGAGAGTTCCAGGCAGTGCTTGAACGTTACATAGTTAACTCAGACAGAGAGTTCCAGGGAGTGCTTGAACGTTACATAGTTAACTCAGACAGAGAGTTCCAGGGAGTGCTTGAACATCATATAGTTTACTCAGACAGAGTTCCATGGAGTGCTTGAACGTTACGTAGTTAACTCAGACAGAGTTCCAGGGAGTGCTTGAACCTTACATAGTTAACTCAGACAGAGAGTTCCAGGGAGTGCTTGAACGTTACATAGTTAACTCAGACAGAGTTCCATGGAGTGCTTGAACGTTACATAGTTAACTCAGACAGAGTTCCAGGGAGTGCTTGAACGTTACATAGTTAACTCAGAGAGTTCCAAGGAGTGCTTGAACGTTACATAGTTAACTCAGACAGAGAGTTCCAGGGAGTGCTTGAACGTTACATAGTTAACTCAGACAGAGAGTTCCAGGGAGTGCTTGAACGTTACATAGTTAACTCAGACAGAGAGTTCCATGGAGTGCTTGAACGTCACTGGTTTACTCAGAGAGTTCCAGGGAGTGCTTGGCAGGTCATTTGAATCTGTTTTTTAAGAAAACAATAGTGACGTCAAACTGGTTGATTGGTTGGTTAATGCTCCTACACAGGCTGTGGACCCACTAAATCAAACAAGGGTTCCATTTGAACTATAACATTTGACCTAAAACATTTGACCTATAACAAGTGCAACAAGTTGAATCATATCTTTTTGTGATCGAGCAAAACCTAATTCACCAACAAATGTGTACCTTTTGTCAACATGAGAACAAAGTTTGGTAACTGAGCTGGTTCTGCTTGTATTGGACACTGAACTCACGATAACGGCAGAGATGATGAGAGAGATAATGATTGTGTTTATCAGATGCTCTAAAGGGTTAAGGTCCCCCCCTGGAGGTGAGGGTATATTTGTATCTGGGGTGAAGGAAAGGGAGGGAGGGGGTATATTTGTGTATTTATAGGTGTGTGTGTGTGTGTGTGTGTGTGTGTGTGTGTGTGAGAGAGAGAAAGAGAGAGGGAGAGGGAGTGTGTGTGTGTGTGTGTGTGTGTGTGTGTGTGTGTGTGTGTGTGTGTGTGTGTGTGTGTGTGTGTGTGTGCATGTGTGTGTGAGAGAGAGAGAGAGAAATTGAGTGAGCGTGTGTGTGTCTATGTGAGTCTGTAGTGTCGTGTATCACACTGTCCAGCAGACATCTTACAGCAGCTGCTCTCAGGTTGGTGTCTCTCTATTCATTATTTCTCTGTTTTCTTCTCCTTTCCTTCCTCTTCTGCATGTCATCCTCATCTTAAACACTGTCGCGCATGTTGCATACGAGCCCTTTAGCTGCCCACGTGTTTTGTAATTTTCTCTTAATTGATGTGGTAGACCTGTGCTGGTTGGCGTTGGAGACTTGATTGAAAAGGAGTCTACATGGTTTCTGCTTTCCTCTCTGCTTGGCCTGTCAATGGCACTCTCTCTCTCTCTCTCTCTCTCTCTCTCTCTCTCTCTCTCTCTCTCTCTCTCTCTCTCTCTCTCGCTCTCTCTCTGATATCCAGCTGCCTTTTTCCATTTAAATTGTGTCACAGTTTGAGGGTCAGTGTCGTCGCAGATTTGTCGATAAAACTACGAATGCACATTTGAACCCAGAAGGCGGTGGAGGTGTTTGACTGTGGAGGGCACGTTTCAACGGGCTACGCTGCCTTCCTGGCTACCGCGTTGATGTCAAGTCTAACAAGGTCCACAGTTGGACGTTGTTTGGAGTGAGGAAAGAAATGGGCTGAGGTCCAGAGGCCGACTTTAATTTAAGCCGTCAAGACACGCCATGTGCTTCTCTCCCCCCATATATTTATACTCTCCCACCATCCATCGCTCTCCCTCTCCTGCCCTCTTGTCATTATATTCTAAAGCAATCGTTCTTAGCCCCGACGCTAATCTTTCTAGCTTAACATATTTAGCTTGACAGCTAGCACAGCTACAGCCTGACGGCCCAGCTATTTATAAAGCGCTGACTAAACCTATTTTCTGTCTTAGGAGCAACGAGCAAAACCTTGAGAGTGGGAGAGCCAAAGTTGTGTTGAAGTTACAAATAATCTTATTCGAAGACAACCATAAATCTTTATATTTAAGTCATCATACAACTGTATATGTGTATTTATTGTCACATAAAGAGACTATGGCCAATCAATGGTATGAATGACACTGAATGACTATGGACAGTAACATATTTTGTTATAGACCAAACAGACAAAGATTTTTGTGGTGTATCCCATTATAGTAGTTTGTAGCTAACCCCTAAGCTAAGCTAACCAACAGGGAGCTCAAACGCAAGAACATTAAACACTGTAACTGTGCTGTACAAGTACAGTTAAATCCGAGTGACCCACAATCTTTTGCTGCAGCACTGTCTCACCACTTCCCAAGTCTGCTTTTATTGTGATACTTCTATTCCATGTGGGATAAACAGACACAGTTGACTTAAAGGTGTCCCACCTGGCTATTTGGAGAGAGTACGGTTTCATACGCATGCCCTTTTCACGGGTGAACAGAGTTGATGTGTTTTTGTCATAACATGCATATTAAATAACAAAACTATATAACCCCGGAGCAGGACATTTCCCCTTTTACTTTCATTTAAAAAAGTCCCACAATGCCTTGCAGCCATTACCATCATGTGTGACCCCTCCCTCGGAACTGACGTCGACCTATCACAGCAGGTCTCGATGCCGCCGCCCCCTCCCCCCCAGGTGGCTAGCTTGCTGCTGAGTATGACCCTGCCTCTTCGCTGCGCAGGAATGGCCGCCAATGCCGGCTCCGCCCACAATGGCAACGCAAACGCCGGCAACCTGTCTGAGGAGCAGGTGCACTGCTCCATCTGCCTGGACGTCTTCACCAACCCCGTGTCCATCCCCTGCGGACACAACTTCTGCCAGAGTTGCATCCTGGGATACTGGCGGACAAGCCCGTCATATCAGTGTCCCATGTGCAAGAAGACCTTCCTCAAGCGCCCCGACATCAGCGTCAACACTGTGCTGCGGGAGATCGCCCAACAGTTCAAGGAGATCCGCGTGACCTCAGAGACCAGGAGGTGCGAGGAGGAGGAGGAGCAGGGGAGGGCACGGGAAAAGGAGGAGGCACAGGACCAGGAGGAGCATGGGAAGGAGAAAAGGTGGACATTGGAGAGGAAGAAGAAGGGGGAGGACGAGGAGCAGCTCCTGCAGGAGGACAAGCGGCAGCAGCTCCTCGTGGAGCTGAAGGAGCGGCAGGAGGAGGAGAGGAGGAGGCGCGAAGAGAAGGAGAAGAAACCGTTTGCCGGCCTGCAGGACGAGCTGCCACCGCTGGTCCCTCCCTCCTCCTCCGGCCCCAAACCTTCTCCTCCTCCTCCTCCGCCCTCGCTGGGAGCAGAAGGAGCTGCCATTCCCCAGACCCCACCCACACCCCAACGCCCGCCGCCGCCGGCACGCCGCAAAACCTCCTCCACCCCGCCTTCGCCCCAAACCCCGGCCCCTCCTCCCACCCCTCCCTCCCCCCTACTGGCGCCATGGGCGGCGGAGGAGGTGCTCTGTGACGCCTGCCTGGGCCAGGAGCGCCCCGCCGCCGTCAAGTCCTGCCTGGTATGCCTGACGTCGTACTGTGGCGAGCACCTGCGCTCGCACGCCGCTCGCTTCACCAAGCACAAGCTGATGGAGCCCGTGGCCAACATGGCGGCGCGCATGTGTCCCAAGCACGAGCGCCTCCTGGAGCTCTTCTGCAAGAAGGAGCAGATGTGCGTGTGCGTGCTGTGCACGGAGACGGACCACCGCGCGCACTACACGGTGCCGGTGGAGCGCGAGTGGATGGACAAAAAGGTGGGGGGGGGGGGAAATGCACGTTGTTCCTTTTTCCATTTATGACGAGTTATGACTTGTGTTTCGTTGGGACAAGCTCACGTTTGGGATTGATAAATGTTGTCAAATGGCGCCCCCTGCAGGCACAGCTGAAGAGGGCCGAGCTGGACGTTCAGCAGATGATCCACGAGAGGCTGCAGAAAGTGGAGGAGATCAAACAGTCGGTGGACTTCTACAAAGTGAGTCCTCACCAAAGTTACAACACAGACAACCTGTTGAACAGGGTTTCCAAATTTTTTGTTCTAATCTTTTAGAATTTTAAAGATTTTTGTGTGAGACTTTATGTCTTGGCTAAATGTCAACTAAATGTAAACTGTTGTATTTTGAGTTCTCTATACTGAATTTTAACTCACTGCTGTTCCTTTACTGGAATTCTACAGCTGCCTGTGTTACATTCAACATGTTCCCCAATGATGCCTTCTACTCGCTACATGACATGTGATCCACCTTCAGGCCAGTGCGGCGCGGGAGGTCGAGGAGTGCGGCGCTGTGTTCGCCGAGCTGCAGCGCATCATCCAGCGGGCGCAGGACGAGCTGTTGCGCACCGTGGAGGAGAGACGTGACCAGGCCGAGCGGCGCGCCCAGGGTCTGGTGGCCGAGCTGGAGCAGGAGATCGCAGAGCTCCAGAGACGGAACGCGGACTTGGAGAACCTGGGCCGCACCGACCACATCCACTTCCTGCAGGTGAGCCAGCGGCACCACTTTGTTGGTGGTGATGTGCATTGTGATCAGAGCGTAAACGTGGCAACATGTACTTATTTCGTCCAGGTTTCCTCATTCAATCAAATACATTGAACAGCTTTTAATATAAGTGCTCTATTTAAAGGAAAACGCCACCATTTGTCCATACTGAACTACGTTCTTCCCTGATCTTAGACAAGTTGATACATACCTCTCTCACTTTCGTGTGTGCACTCGATCGCTCTGGCACGCAGCGCTACTTCGATAGCATGTAGCTTGGCCCAGTATATTCCTTTAGATACAAACGGGGGTGAAGTTAGAAGCGACCAAGCACTTCCATCCATCCATCCACCCATTTCTTCCGCTTATCCGGGGTCGGGTCGCAGGGGCAGCAGCCTGAGGAGAGAAGCCCAGACTTCCCTCTCCCCAGCCACTTCGTCCAGCTCTTCGGGGGGATCCCGAGGCGTTCCCAGGCCAGCCGAGAGACATAGTCCCTCCAGCGTGTCCTGGGTCTTCCCCGGGGCCTCCTCCCGGAGGGACGTGCCCGGAACACCTCCCCAGGGAGGCGTCCAGGAGGCGTCCTCACTAGATGCCCGAGCCACCGCAACTGGCTCCTCTCGACGCGGAGGAGCAGCGGTTCTACTCTGAGCCCCTCCCGGATGACCGAGCTTCTCACCCTATCTCTAAGGGAGAGCCCGGACACCCTGCGGAGGAAACTCATTTCGGCCGCTTGTATTCGCGATCTCGTTCTTTCGGTCACTACCCACAGCTCGTGACCATAGGTGAGGGTAGGAATGTAGATTGACCAGTAAATCGAGAGCTTCGCCTTTCGGCTCAGCTCCTTCTTCACCACGACGGACCGGTGCAGAGCCCGCATCATTGCCGACGCCGCACCGATCCGTCGGTCAATCTCCCGCTCCATCCTCCCCTCACTCGTGAACAAGACCCCGAGATACTTGAACTCCTCCACTTGAGGCAGGATCTCCTCCCCGACCCGGAGAGTGCACTCCACCCTTTTCCGGCTGAGAACCATGGCCTCGGATTTGGAGGTGCTGATCCTCATCCCAGCCGCTTCACACTCGGCTGCGAACCGCTCCAGTGAGAGCTGAAGGTCACGGCCCGATGAAGCCAACAGGACCAGATCATCTGCAAAAAGCAGTGACGCAATCCTGAGGCCACCGAACCGTAACCCCTCAACGCCCTGGCTGCGCCTAGAAATTCCGTCCATAAAAGTTGTGAACAGAATCGGTGACAAAGCGCAGCCCTGGCGGAGGCCAACCCTCACCGGAAACAGGCTCAACTTACTGCCGGCAATGCGGACCAAGCTCTGGCACCGGGAGTACAGGGACCCGATGGCCCATATCAGCGGGCCCGGTACCCCACACTCCCGGAGCACCCCCCACAGGGCTCCCCGAGGGACACGGTCGAACGCCTTCTCCAAGTCCACAAAGCACATGTAGACTGGTTGGGCGAACTCCCATGCACCCTCGAGGACTGCGCTAAGGCTATAGAGCTGGTCCACAGTTCCACGGCCGGGACGAAAACCACATTGCTCTTCCTGAATCCGAGGTTCAACTATCCTACGGACCCTCCTCTCCAGGACCCCCGAATAGACCTTACCGGGGAGGCTGAGGAGTGTGATCCCCCTGTAGTTGGAGCACACCCTCCGGTCCCCCTTTTTGAAGAGGGGAACCACCACCCCGATCTGCCAATCCAGAGGCACTGCCCCCGATGTCCATGCGATGCTGCAGAGTCGTGTCAACCAAGACAGCCCCACAGCATCCAGGGCCTTTAGGAACTCGGGGCGGATCTCGTCCACCCCCGGGGCCTTGCCACCGAGGAGCTTTTTAACCACCTTGGCGATCTCAGCCCCGGAGATAGGAGAGTCCCCCCCCGAGTCCCCAGACCCTGCTTCCTCAGTGGAAGGCGTGTTGGTGGCATTGAGGAGGTCTTCGAAGTATTCCCCCCACCGATTCACGACGTCCCGAGTCGAGGTCAGCAGCGCCCCGTCCCTCCCGTACACGGTGTTGACAAAGCACTGCTTCCCCCTCCTGAGACGCCGGATGGTGGTCCAGAACCTCCTCGAAGCCGTTCGGAAGTCGTTCTCCATGGCCTCACCGAACTCCTCCCACACCCGAGTTTTTGCCTCCGCAACCGCCGAAGCCGCGCTCCGCTTGGCCCGCCGGTACCCATCAGCTGTCTCAGGAGTCCCACGGGCCAAAAAGGTCCGGTAGGACTCCTTCTTCAGCTTGACGGCATCCCTTACCGCTGGGGTCCACCAGCGGGTTTGGGGGTTGCCGCCACGACAGGCACCGACGACCTTACGGCCACAGCTCCGGTCGGCCGCTTCAACAATGGAGGCACGGAACAAGGTCCACTCGGACTCTATTTCCCCCGCCTCCCCCGGGACATGGTTGAAGCTCTCCCGGAGGTGGGAGTTCGTTCTGACAGGAGATTCAGCCAGACGTTTCCAGCAGACCCTCACAGTACGTTTGGGTCTGCCAGGTCTGACCCAAACGTATCTTCCCCCGCCATCGGAGCCAACTCGCCACCAGGTGGTGATCAGTTGACAGCTCCGCCCCTCTCTTCACCCGAGTGTCCACGATACAACTACAAAGTCGATCATCGAACTGCAGCCTAGGGTGTCCTGGTGCCAAGTGCACATGTGGACACCCTTATGCTTGAACATGGTGTTCGTTATAGACAAACCATGACGAGCACAGAAGTCCAACAACAAAACACCACTCGGGTTCAGATCAGGGGGGCCGTTCCTCCCAATCACGCCCCTCCAGGTCTCACTGTCATTGCCCACATGGGCGTTGAAGTCCCCCAGCAGAACAAGGGAGTCCCCAGAGGGAGCGCTTTCTAACACCCCCTCCAAGGACTCCAGAAAGGGTGGGTATTCTGAACTGCCGTTCGGTGCATAAGCACAAACGACAGTCAGGACCCGTCCCCCCACCCGAAGGTGGAGGGAGGCTAAGCTCTCGTCCACCGGGGTGAACCCCAATGTACAGGCACCGAGCCGGGGGGAAATAAGCATTCCCACCCCCGCTCAGCGCCTCTCCCCAGGGGCAACTCCAGAGTGGAAAAGAGTCCAACCCCTCTCAAGGACGCTGGTTCCACAGCCCAAACTCTGTGTCGAGGTGAACCCGACTATATCCAGCCGGTACCTCTCAGCCTCACACACCAGCTCCGGCTCCTTCCCCGCCAGAGAGGTGACGTTCCACGTCCCCAGAGCTAGCTTCTGCAGCCGAGGGTCGGACCGCCCAGGTCCCCGCCTCCTGCTGCTGCCCATCTCACATTGCACCCGACCCCTTTGGCCCCTTCCACGGGTGGTGAACCCATGGGAAGGGGGTCCCGCGTCGTCCCTTCGGGCTGTGCCCGACCGGGCCCCACGGGCGTAGACCCGGCCACCAGGCGCTCGCCAATGGGCCCTTCCCCCAGGCCTGGCTCCAGGGGGGGGCCCCGGTGACCCACGTCCGGGCAAGGGAAACCCACTTCCAAAATTCTTATTCTTCATTGGGGTCCTTGAGCCACTCTTCGTCTGGACCCTCGCCTAGGACCTGCTTGCCTTGGGTGACCCTATCAGGGGCATGAAGCCCCCGACAATATAGCCCCCAGGGTCATTGGGACACGCAAACCCCTCCACCACGTTAAGGTGGCGGCTCAAGGAGGGGGAAGCACTTCCACGACTTCCCTATTTAAATACGGTTATGTGAGTAGTTACACGACCCAAGTATGGTTACACAAAATGAAACATGGCCATTTTCTAAGCGGATAAAAAAGGATAACTATAATGTATGGCGAAATAACACCTGGGAGCACTTCAATGCCGGCGCAGTCATATCATCACTCCGAAAAGATCCTCTCCCCCTCCCCCTGTTACTTCCGTCAATAGAACCAACGTGACTTTTTACTTTTACTACTACAGGTAGTGCAGGCGATGGCGTTCAGGTCACGTTGGTTCTATTGACGGAAGTAACAGGGGGAGGAGCAAGGAACAACAAAGCGTGGCCTTGATTGCTTATCTTATTCTAATTCCTTTCATGATCTATGTAATCTGTTGTACTCATCTGCTCCTTTCCCTTTCACCTAAGATAAGATAAGATAAGACTTTATCTACTCCCATGGGGGAAATTCACATATTGCAGCAGCATAGATTACACATTTACAAGACACAGTGTGGAGGAGCAAACATAGTGCAGAGATACATTACATACATACACACACACACACACACACACACATACATACATACATAGGTATACTATGTATATATATATATATATATACTGTATACATATACCTATATATATATATATAGGTATACTACTATCCCGCATATTGACAAAATGATACATGACACATAGTTATTTTACAGATATTAAGTAGTGGAGCAGCAGCTTTGCCTGACGATGATGATGACTGTATGGTGGATTGACCTGCGGCAGCGTTCCTTTGTGCACCGCTGAAGGAGCAGCCTGCCACTGAAGGAGCAGCCTGCCGCTGAAGGAGCTGCCCAGGGCATTCAGCGTTTCATGGTGGAAGGCATTGTCCAGGATGGACCACAATGGAGTCCACAGAGTTTGTGCAGCCTATTTTTATCTCTCACTGAGACTCCTCCACACCAGCAAACCACTGCAGCGACCAGCGCTGATGCCACCACTGAATCATGGAAGGTCTTTAGCAGTGCACTACGCACACCAAAGGACCTCAGTCTCCTCAGCAGGTGGAGACGACGTTGGCCCTTCTTGTACAGTGCATCTAAATGATCATCAGTCCAGTTTGCTGTTGAGGTGAACCCCCAGGTGTTTGTAGGAACTGACAAACTCAATGTCCACGCCCTGGATGGCAAGATCCAGGGTTTCCTCCTGCGGAAGTCAACCACCATCTCTTTGGTCTCTCTTTTGGTGGAGACAGTTCAGTGAAGTCCATTCAACAGTCCCCAAGGAGTCTCCTATATTCACCTTCATCCCCTACTGAGATACACCCTACAATGGCTGTATCATCAGATCATTTCTGATGGGGACAGCTGCTGGTGTGTGGTCTGATGTGTAGTGGGTTAACAGGAAGGGGGACAGGACTGTTGCCCCCCCCCTCCATGCTGCACATCAGACACGCAGTCATGGAGCCTCACATACTGGGGTCTGCTGGTGAGGCAGTCTATCATCCAGGCCACCAGTTCAGAGTCCACTCCCACTCCCGCCATGGTAACCCTGAGGAGCGATGTTGTATGGTGTTGACAGCGCTGGAGAGGTCAGAGAACGTGACCCTCGCCGTGCCTCCAGGCTCCTGCAGGTGGGAGAGGGATCTGTGCAGCAGGTAGATGACTGCGTCCTTCTCCCCGATGATTTGCTGCTCAGCGAACCGCAGCACCGAGCTCACCGGCGGTCGCAGGTGAGCTGGAGCACAATCCTCTCTGCTGACACTTGTACTGAAAGGTTTTTGTTCTCTCTCTCCAGAGTTTCCCGGCGTTCAGTGTGTCTCCGAGTGTGAAGGACTGGTCTGGTACCAGTGTTCCCACGGATACCAGCGTGGGAACCATCCGCAGGGCCGTTGCTGAGCTGCAGGCCGTGCTCGACGCAGAGATCGACAAGCTGGCAGACAGCGGTATGACTGTCTGTCTCTATGTCTGTCTGTCTGTATGTATCATGCAGGTGACTGTGACATTGAAAATTCCTCTAATCATGTTTTTTTTCTTCTCCAGAGATCAAGAAGCTGGGGAAATACACAGGTGAGTTCCTCTAGTAATATACATATCAAGGTTTTTTTTAAAATATATTTATCGCTTTATCGTTTTCTTTTAATCAGGTCATTTGTTGTCTTTTTATTACTGTGACTTCATTTGCTATGTTGAAATGTTTGTCTCTCCTACTTTGGGTTCCCCTTTGGCACAACAAGCACTCTCTGAATAAAGTCAGCATTGTTCTAATCTCTCTGTGACCCCGCCCCCACCCCAGTCGACCTGACCCTTGACCCCGACACAGCCAACCCCTGGCTGCAGCTGTCCCAGGACCGCCGGCAGGTGCGCCACCTGGGGGCGTGGCAGGACCTGCCCGACAGCCCGCAGCGCTTCGATACGGTGGTCATCGTCCTGGGCCGCGAGGGCTTCGCCGCCGGGCGCCACTACTGGGAGGTGGCGGTGGGCGAGAAGGACGACTGGTACCTGGGCGTGGCCCGCGCCTCCGTCAACAGGAAGGGCCGCATCTCCGTCAGCACCGCCCAGGGCTACTGGGCGCTGGCCATGAAGAAGGGGCAGGAGTACAGGGCGTCCAGCGCGCCCCCCTGCCTGCTGAGCCTTGACCCGAGGCCCAAGCGGGTGGGCGTGTACGTGGACTGCGAGGAGGGCCAGGTGTCCTTCTACGACGCCAAGGCACGGAAGCACATCTACACGTTCTGGGACACCTTCGGGGAGAAGGTGCTGCCCTTCTTCTACCTGTACTGCTGCGACAAGGCGTCTGACACCATGGTGATCTGCCCGGCCGGCCACAAGGCCTCCGTCAAGCATGCCTGAGGCCCCTGGACGCCTCAGTACTGGGGGGGAAGAACGGGCCATTCTTAAGCTGTTGTTTAAAGAAAAGTACTTGAAGGAATGTCGTCGTGGCCCGGGTAGAGTGGCGATGGTGTGTTAAACAAATGGATCCAGCTTACCTTTTATTGACTGTTCCCTACCTTCAAAGCCTAACGTGGTAGCGATGTGAAGTGGGTAATTTTTTTCTTTATAAGCGGAATACTAACTTCATTTTGAATTACAAAATTTACCAATTTAGTATTGAATACTAACTCAATTTAATTTTCATCTATTTTAGAGTAATTTATTTTCTCTATATCATCAAATATTTTAGAGTGTATTTTTGAATTATGTCCCATTTTGCCAACATTTTAAAGGTGATATTTCAATTCAAACAATAAATCTCACTTTTAAGAGCGTTTACTGTCATTTTAGAAACCACTCTGAGGTTTCAATTCCCAAACTTGATGTCACTGCATCGGAAGCTGTCTGTAGTCTGTCCTCCAATCCAAATGAAGCAAGTATGGTCTTGTCGTTCAGCCCTGCGGTGAAACGAGAGCAAACGTTTCTGTTTCTCCTCCTCCTGAGACAGTGGCATCATGTTGTTGCACCATCACATGCTGTTTCCCCATCCTGTGTTTACACCAGTTCTGCAGAAACCTCCATCTCAAGACTTGTGTTTTCTTTTCAATAAAAACATTGCCCAATGTGAAGTTGCGTTTAATCTTAGAGTTGTTGCTCACATCCCTTACAAATACCTCTAGTCTCTCCTCCCTCTAATGGCTTCCAGATCATGCTAGATTCGATGTTATGGTGCCTGTAATTTCCCAATCAAAACTATCATAGATTACTACTAAATAATTATCAATGTCTATCATGGCGCTCATATTATCGCCCTCCTAACCATCTGGAAGGAGAGACCCCGCCACTCCTTCTCCAGGTTTCTTTGATTGTCATTGAGGAGTTTTTGTCCTCTCTGTTAGCTATTCACCATTTATTGGAAATCCGTCACGTGGCTCGTGGCAGTCAGGTGGTGTAGACAAGGCGTGTTCAGACATCACCAGACGTATGCTCGGAATCTGATTCAAATGGATTCCCTCAAACTCTTCAAGATGTGGCTCTGACCAACAATGTGCCATCACACCCAATGCCACAGTGAGCTGACGGAATGCTAACGCACCTGACGTCAATCTGAAGCTAATACACCTGAAGACAATCTGAAGCTAATACACCTGAAGTCAATCTGAAGCTAATACACCTGAAGTCAATCTGAAGCTAATACACCTGAAGTCAATTGGAAGCTAATACACCTGAAGTCAATCTGAAGCTAATACACCTTAAGTCAATCTGAAGCTAATACACCTGAAGTCAATCTGAAGCTAATACACCTGAAGTCAATCTGAAGCTAATACACCTGAAGTCAATCTGAAGCTAATACACCTGAAGTCAATCTGAAGCTAATACACCTGAAGTCAATTGGAAGCTAATACACCTGAAGTCAATCTGAAGCTAATACACCTTAAGTCAATCTGAAGCTAATACACCTGAAGTCAATCTGAACTTAAGCTAATACACCTGAAGTCAATCTGAAGCTAATACACCTGAAGTCAATCTGAAGCTAATACACCTGAAGTCAATCGGAAGCTAATACACCTGAAGTCAATCTGAAGCTAATACACCTGAAGTCAATCTGAAGCTAATACACCTGAAGTCAATCGGAAGCTAACCCCACAGAATACAGACCCGCAACCTGGTCTGTGTTCTGGGTTGTTCAGCACCAAACAAGCTGTTATGTCACCAGGTGTCTGAGCAACAGTTTATACAGGCGAACTTTGCTCTTCCGTAGTGATGCCAGGCGTGTCTACAAACCTTTGCATGGCCAACAAATGAGTCCAAATGTCACTTTGGCACAGTTTTCCCAGATGCTGTGCTGTCACTCAGAGAGGTGGGATGCTGTTCTTACTATAATAATAATGGTTTAGAGTTATTCAAATGTCTTTTTTAGAACTCAACCATGTGGTATTTTTGGACTTGAAGACTGTGTGTGTGTGTGTGTGTGTGTGTGTGTGTGTGTGTGTGTATGTGTGTGTGTGTGTGTGTGTATGTGTGTGTGTGTGTGTGTGTGTGTGTGTGTGTGTGTGTGTATGTGTGTGTGTGTGTGTGTGTGTATGTGTGTGTGTGTGTGTGTATGTGTGTGTGTGTGTGTATGTGTATGTGTGTGTGTGTGTGTGTGTGTGTGTGTGTGTGTGTGTGTGTGTGTGTGTGTATGTGTGTGTGTGTGTGTATGTGTGTGTGTGTGTGTGTTGTTAGGAGCACCTGTTTGCGGTCATTTAAAATAGACGGAGGAAAGAGTGTTAATCGGGGTCTAAGGGACTGTCTGTTGCTTTCTCATGGTCTGCAATCTAAATGTGCAGAGCAGATGTTGAAGTGACAAGGCGAGACCATTTGTAAGTGTCAGCGGCGCGGTCTTATTTTACCTGACCTTTGTAATAAATGCTGTTTTGCCACTGTTACTACAATAATGCTGTCATTTATATATTTAAACAAACAAGACAGCGTAGTGTTTTCTGTTGGTCGTTGTCTCCACCCACCAGTCTATGAGGTGTTCCTCACTCCATGGCTCCTCTGTGGGACGTCAGGGGGAGGCGCTGCCAGAGGGTTTGGCTGCACGTTCCTGGAATCCTGGTGATCTCACACACTTCCTGTCAGTAGAGGGCTGCTGACACCGCCTGGGATTTCCCAGAGACTGATCCCAGATCCATAACTGCTGTCTCTCTCCCTCTCTCTCTCTCTCTCTCTCTCTCTCTCTCTCTCTCTCTCTCTCTCTCTCTCTCTCTCTCTCTCTCCCCCTCTGTCCTTGATGTTACGTTCCCCAGGTATGGCGGAGGTCCCTGACTGCTGCATCTGTCTGGGGGTCCTCACGCGGCCCGTCAGCCTGCCCTGCCGACACGTCTTCTGCCTGCCCTGCATCGGCGAGTACTGGAGGCTGAGCGCCGGCGGCTGCCAGTGCCCCTTGTGCAAGGCGCTGTTCCCCGCCAGACCCGACCTCCGGCCGGCCCCGGGCCTCCCTCCTCCTCCCACCGCGCCCCTGGGGGCCGGCGAGGTGCCCTGCGACGTGTGCGCGTCCGGCGCCGTCAGGTCGTGTCTGGCGTGCCTGGCCTCGTACTGCGGCGCGCACCTGGAGCCGCACTACCGCCAGGAGGCGCTCTGGCGCCACCCCCTGGTGGTCACCGCCAAGAACGCCCAGGCGGACGGCGCCGCGGCCTGCCGGCACCACGGGAGGCCCGCCGACCGCTTCTGCCGCAGCGACCGGACGCGCATCTGTGTGGTGTGCGCCCGCGCAGACCACCGGGACCACCGCGTGGTGCTGATCTCTAGGGGGGCGGCCAGAGCCAGGGTCCGCCAACGCACCCACATGAACGCTTGAGATGCTGTGGCAACATTTGAAGTGTCAAGTTGTACCTCATGTTCCCTGGTGTTGTTCACCGTGGCCAACACACCTCTCCGCAGGCTAAGCTGCAGCAGCGGCTGGTGGAACTCAGGAGGACCATTCAGGAGAGAACCGTAGGGGTTGAGGACCGCCGGGGGTCCGGAGGCGAGCAGGGCGGGGCCGAGGACCGCCTCAAAGCCCAGGAGCAGGACATCCTGGATCTCCAGCAGAGGGAGACACACTGGGAGGAGCTTCTCCTCATCGCGGATCCTCTGAGCTTTTTACTGGTCTGTTCATCCCTCCGCTTCCAAGAAATACACATCTATTCTTATTGAGGGCTTTGTAACTCATTTCCTCTTTCTTCCTCAAGAAATACACATCTATTCTTATTGAGGGCTTTGTAACTCATTTCCTCTTTCTTCCTCAAGAAATACACATCTATTCTTATTGAGGGCTTTGTAACTCATTTCCTCTTTCTTCCTCCAGAAATTTCAATATCCAAATCGCAACGACGATGACTGAAGAGGAGCTCTTGGCTTTCAGGGCGTGGCCATGTTACCATGTCGATGACTGAAGAGGAGCTCTTGGCTTTCAGGGCGTGGCCATGTTACCATGACAATGACTGAAGGGGAGCTCTTGGTTTTCAGGGCGTGGCCATGTTACCACGATGATGACTGACGAGGAGCTCTTGGTTTTCAGGGCATGGCCATGTTACCATGACGATGACTGAAGAAGAGCTCTTGGCTTTCAGGGCGTGGCCATGTTACCATGACGATGACTGAAGGGGAGCTCTTGGTTTTCAGGGCGTGGCCATGTTACCACGACAATGACTGAAGGCGAGCTCTTGGTTTTCAGGGCGTGGCCATGTTAGCTGGGGTTGTGGCAGCAGCCGTGCGCTTCACCATTAAACCACTGAGGCCTTTCGTATGTTTGATGTATTATTAATTATATTTGTTTAAAATAAATAATTGTTGATAAATAAATAAAACATTTTCATCTAATACCATCAATGTTCTTCGATTGATAGTTTGGGGTAAATTAAAACTTGTAAAAAAAAAAAAACATCGCTTCGGCGCCCCTATGCGCCGGATATTGCGCATATCCCTTTTATTTGCGCCACTGTATATCGCCAACAACAAGACGATGTTTTAGTGAAACAGAAGCGAAAGTCCGGATCAGCCCATTGAATCCTGTCATATACAGCCCACCGCGAGAGGGCGCACACGGACACGGTGCTGTCAGTGTCAGAAGAAGGGTTATACATGGGTTGTTGAGAAGGGGGGCGATAAACTCTTTTCCCAAAAACTTTCTTCCCAAATGTTGCAAAAGTAGTGATGCAAAAAGAAGACATTAATAAGTAGTTTTCTAAACATATCACCCAGATGACAGTGCAGCGTGCGTCAGGCCGTTGAACCTGATGATCGGAGGGCGCAGGAGGAAAGAAAAGGAAACAATGCAAATGGAATTTACAGGGAAATGAAACCTACGAGCTTTGACACTGAGATAAGAGTGTCCGTGCAGTGCACTGCATATGATAAGGGAGCGAGACAGCGATGGAGACAGACATGGCGAAGAATAAGAAAAGAGAGACAGCGATTGAAAGGTAATCCTTCTATTCGGTCGTGTTGTTATTCATAGTATGAATAGTTTATTGCATCGCTAAGGCTACATTCTAGTTTCCTGTACAGTTTCAACTTTAGAAATGCGCACCCCCAGCGTTAGGAGAACATTAGAATAATCAGATGCCCCAATTTTAACTTCAACACGTCTTCTAAATGTAAATTGTTCTTAAATTCTTAAACAAGTCGTCCAAGTCTGAGTAACTGCGATTGAGAGAAGACGTCAGATATAGCTCGCTCGGATCCAACTTAATGCGAGTTATAGGCAACAGTGGAATAGAAAAGATCTCTTGTGTACATAATAGAATGCGTCATTGCAATTGTGCGTGACCAATTGTGTGGACGTTATGGATGGCCTATACAAATAGGCGTTTTGAAGAACCCGTTTTTTTAATACTAATTGTTATTTGTTGTTATTGTTATGTCATTGTGTTTATTCGGTTTGCATCATTGTTACCATCGTCATCAGCCATTTATTCATCATGACTAATATTGTATTCGGTACGGTCTACTCCATCATCATCATCATCATCATCATCATCATCATCATCATCATCATCATCATCGTTGTTATTATGAATGTAGTTCGGTGTAGCGTCATGTCGTCGTCCGGACATTGTTGTGATTAACATTAATCATATGCGGTAAATCATGGCGTTGTGGTGTTATCATCGTTATTATAGTATGGTGTTACTACTACCATATAATCAGTATCATAATGATACTAATACAGCCTACATCTATTTATTTATCATAGCAGTATGTCTTGGTCCTCTATGCTGGAGTGGGCCCCCTCCTCCAAGCCCCCCGGGGTGAGTATCCCCCTGAAGAAACACCTGAGCTGTCCCATCTGCATGGACCTGTTGGAGGAGCCGGTCACCACCACCTGCGGCCACTCCTTCTGCCTGCGCTGCCTGGACCGCAACGCCCTCTACAACGACAAGACCTGCCCGCTCTGCAAGCAGTACCTCAGCCGCATCCCCAAGGTCAACATCGTGCTGAAGGGGCTCCTGCAGGACCTGGACCGCCAGGCCCGGGGCCAGCGGGCCCAGGAGTTCACGGGGGGCCCCGGGGAGGTGGCCTGCGACGTCTGCCCGGGGCCCGGGGCCCGCAAGGCCCTGAAGTCCTGCCTGATGTGCCTGGCGTCCTACTGCCAGCCCCACCTGGAGGGCCACGCCCGGACCGGCCGGCTGCGGGGCCACCGGCTGGTGGAGCCGCTGGAGGACCTGGACGAGCGGGCCTGCGCGCAGCACGGCCGGCCCCTGGAGCTGTACTGCCGCCAGAGCGGCCGCTGCATCTGCGCCCTCTGTGTGGAGGAAGGCCAAGAGGTGGTTTCCATGGAGACCGAGTGGGAGGCGAAGAAGGTGGGAGAAAGGGGGGGAGCCTCGGAAGGCTTTACACGCTTGACTGTTTGGCATGAGGTTGATCCGTAGTGACCTTCAGAGGCATGCGGGGGCAGGAAGGGGTGGGGACACGCGGCTCCACGAGGCCTGCAGGTGGACCGGGGTCACGGGGGTCACGGGGGTCATGGGGGTCACAGGGGTCAAAGGCAGCACTGCTGGGAGTGGACCAGCCACAACACTATCCTGCCACATTGGGCCAGAACATTATTATTGACATTAGTATTGAATGATGTACTGCACTGTGCATTTCGAAGACAGGGTTTAAACGTCTGAAGGGGAACTCTTTGGAAGGTTTGAATGTTAATTAATAGATAAAGAATGTAAGGTCAATGTTTTGCTGTCTCCCTGAAGGGCAAGCTCAACGACAACAAGAGAGATCTTCAGCAGAGGATCGAGAAACGAAAACACAAGCTAAAGGAAATCCGCTCGTCTCTCAAAGTGTTCCAGGTGAGGGAAGCCACATCCCTTGAAGCCGTGATCTCAGCAGCAGAAACATCTCACGCTCACGCGCGCTTCCTTCCCTCCCTCGGCGCTCCGGTTCCAGGACCACTTACGAAAAGAGTGTATGGACATCGATGGCGTTCTGACGTCGGTGGTGTCCCTGGCGGAGGAGGCCAAGACGCGGGCCCTGTCCCCCGTGGACCAGAGGAGCGAGGCGGTGGAGAGGCAGGCCAAGGCAGTGACGGAGCAGCTGCAAGGAGAGATCGGGACACTGCGGAAGAACGTTTCTGAGCTGGAGCGCATCTCTGACCTGGAGGACCACTTTGACTTCCTGCAGGTGAAATTTCATTTTGAAAGTGAGGCGTGTTGTGTGAATGTCGCTGGGAGGGTATCGTTGGTTGTGTCTTGATTGTCCCCTCTACATCCACCTACCTCATTGTACATAAAGTATCACTCCGTATTTATTCCAGCATCTTTGCACTCTGCACCATTGCACTATTGCCCCCTGCTACAATTTAATTGCTGTTGTTTTTGTATGTATATATATATATATACTTTTTATATTACATCTGTATATAGTAGATATAGTAGATAGTAGATAAATTTTTGTCTTTACATTGAGAGCATGGAAAAAAACGGAGTCAAATTCTTTGTATGTTTGTGAACATACTTGGCGAATAAAGCCGATTCTGATTCTGATTCTGATTTACGGTAAAGTCGACGACAAAGACAACGACAACGATGACACCTTTTCACCCCTCTAGACCTATCCTTCAGCCCAGGACCTGGAGGAAGACAACGACATAACAGATATGGCACTCGATGTGTCCGTCCACTTCGGTACCTTCCGGGGTATCCTAAAGAACATGCTGGATGACATCCATGACAAACTGGAGCTGGTCACTCGGATTGGTAAGAAGGCTGGAGGATGATATAACCAGCGAGAAGAGAAATAACTGAATTGAGAAGTGAGATTAATTCTTCTGATTTCCCTGCACAGAACTACAGAGGATTGTGAAGTTTGCAGGTAAATTGAAATTTGTTGTCATTCCACTCCAAGTATGATTATTGGGTTATTTTCCAGTTCAAGAAATAAAGGCATTGTTAGCATTGTTGTTGTTGTTTTTGTTAACTTCCTGTCCATTTGTGCAGTTAGCATTCCCTTCCCTCCGGACCGCATTCTCACTCCTGTCCCTTTTACCTGCCAGCTTTCTTTTATTCTTCCATTTCTTATAGTATAGTCCTATTTAGCTTATTATATATTATATATATATGTATATATATGTATATATATATATATATATATATATATATATATATATATATATATATATATATATATATATATATATATATATAATATATAATAATATATATATATAATATATTATATATTCAAACATATTCAACAGATAAATATCACTATCTAAAGAAGTAAGTATCTTGCTCAGGAGCTATCCTACGAACAAAGGCCTTGTGTTTCTGCAGTGGATGTGAGGCTGGACTCCGGCACCGCTCACCCGCGCCTCATAGTGTCTGCCGACGGCAAGGAGGTCCAAGATGGCGGCAAGACGCAGGAAGTACCCGACGGCCCCCAGAGGTACGACCTCTACGCCAGCGTCCTCGGCCAGAACCCGATGACCTCCGGGAAGGCCTACTGGCAGGTCGCCGTGGGCCACAAGGTAGGCTGGGACCTGGGCGTGGCCTCGGTGGACTCCCAGCGCAAAGGGAAGCTGGTGTTTGAGCCCGCCACGCACTACTGGGTCATAGTGCACTACGACGACCAGGACTACGCGGCCATGACCTCCCCGCCCCGACCGCTGGCCCTCAGAGCCAAGCCCCAGATGGTGGGCGTGTTCCTGGACTACCAGGAGGGGCTGGTGTCCTTCTACGACCTGACGTCCTCCGCACACATCTTCTCCTTCACAGCGTGTGTGTTCAGTGGCGAGCTCCGCCCCTATTTCAGCCCCCACAACGAGGCGGACCGAGACAAAGCCAGGCCTCTGGTCATCTCTGCTGTGTAGGACCAGTGAGATGAGATGACTCACACTGTGGTGGTGGGCTTCTGTCAGCTCTACCAAATATGTAAATAGAAAAACAGCAGCGGTTTTAGAAATGTGTGTAAAGGGTAAAGGGGCCATTTAGCGGACACTTTTGTCCAGAGCGACTTACAATCAGTACATTTTTGTGGGGTTAGACGTGTGGACAGTTGGAGGAGGGGGATCAAGGGGATCAAACCGCCGACCCTACGGTTAGTGGACAACCCACTCTGTCCACCCGTTGTACCCACTGAGCTACTGTGTGCCAACATGAAAGTTGGTGGGGATTGATTTGGTCGCGGGACGGTCATATCCACTGAGAAATACATAAAGAATAATATATAAGAATGACTCGAGCATGTTTGAAGCATGCATGCTTATTATCTTTGTTGGATCCTGGTCCAACAGCAGCGTCACTTGGGTGAAAGGCGTGAGGATGTTTGGGAACCCTGCTTCTACATCAAACCTCTGGTGAAGCCAGGCCTATGGGCTTGACTTGATAGCCTCATAATGCCTTAATGTCGTATCTTCAATATGCAACAGGGAGTGTTCGACTGGTGCAGTTTTCTTTGTGTTTAATCAATGTTTTAAAAATTGTTACTTTGTATATTGAAATCTTTACTTTCAATATACAAATATATACAAATACAAATCTATACAAATCTTTACTTTTTACTTTTGAAATCTTTTACTTTTTGGTTTTCATAATTTTTTTCTTAAAAAATGTTTTTTTTCTTAATAAAAAATTTTTCTTAATAAAAGAAACATCAACTACAGCAAACAGTTTGTTAATGTTTTTCCTCATTACCCACGTTACAGAAGTTTTATAGCTTGATACGTTAGCTTTGGTGCAACAACAATCATGCAACAAACGACACTCAGTTGATTTTTTAAAATGTTTTATCCCAGTGAAATATGGCACTGAACACATTCAGCCAGGTATTCTGTGAGTTTTGAGTAGTCTCCAAAAAAAACAACCTAATTTTAAGACTAGTTGTTCACGTCGCTTCACGTAAAAATATGACATGACTTTTTTTTCTTCTCTCTCCGTCTGGTCGAAGATGTTGATTTGGATGATATAAAGATGCAATATGTGAAGATCTTTGGAAGAAGCCCCATCAAAAGCCTTATGGCTTTTGATGGGGCTTCTTCCAGCAATCTTCTTATATTCTTTTCTTCTTCGAGCGACCTTAACCTTAAGCCACGAGCCAGCTGGATGGTGGTACAAGACAAACAGGACATTTTATCCCCGACTCTTTAGCGGTATCCGATTTCCCTGTGTGTCCCTTCAAAATGTCCGGCACCACGACAAAAAACAGTCAACTATCAAAGTCATCGTTGTTGTGTCTTGCTGTGAGGCGTCACAAACGAGAGGATTGGAATCTGAGATGGACATTTATTCTTCATCATCATCATCGTCATCATCATCGTCGTCATCGTCGTCGTCGTCGTCATCATCGTCGTCATCATCATCATCGTCATCATCATCATCATCATCATCATCGTCGTCGTCGTCGTCGTCATCATCATCATCATCATCATCATCATCGTCATCGTCGTCTTCTTCATCATCATCATCATCAGGATCTATTTTCCCGGACAGCACATCTTCAACCCACTGCTCCAGTTCATCAGCTGAGGGCATCTCGTCCTGGTCGTCCATCTCCATCCACACGCTGTCAGCCTGTGAGAGGTTCAACCAATGAAGCTGTACCAGGACACTGAAGCACACTGCAGACCACCTCTGACAGGACCCTATCAAACACCGTAGTATCTTATACTTTAGCCACTGGGTGGACCTTGTGTCACACATGATCTGCATCACAAACAGCTCTTACATCCTCCACGTCAACAACACCAATCTGAGGGGAGCCCAGGTCAATGCCAAACGTCTTCTCCCAGTAGGGCACCAGCTGAAAAGGACAAGGTCAGAGGTCAAGCAATAATCAGGGGTGCTCCTCTTAATAGGAGCCCTAACACGTTTCTGAGCATATTGAGTTAAATGGGAGCGTTCTCTAACAAGGTCAAAACATGATTATTATTTATTATAACATTATTAGTAGTTTTGGATTCCAGAGTGCTCCTGTCGTACCAGGGGGAAGTTGTCTGGGTCGATCCAGATGATGCTGAGGTTTGGGTTATCTGTGTTCTCACGGGCCACTTCCTTCAGAATCTCCAGGAATTCATAACCATCTAGGTGCCAAGTTCAAAGATCAGGTCGCAAAGGAGTTCAGTTGCGCAACGTAATACAACTGCAGAACATGAATCTTTTGTCCACAATAACAATAACAACAAAAGCAACGATGTCCTCGATAGATTATAGATGATAGATGATAGATTATGCATTTGATTTGCTTTATGAATACTCACATATTAACGGGAATGTTACCACTGTTAACATGTTCTTACTGTACCTGGGTCGTCCTCCTCAGCGAACGCCACGATGTGCTCTCCGTCAATGTCGTCCTCCTGTTCACCAGAGAGACACAAACTCAGAGTCAGGTCTGCCCCTGGCCAGCCCTGGCAGTGTAGCACTCAGAGTCAGGTCTGCCCCTGGCCAGCCCTGGCAGTGTAGCAATCAGAGTCAGGTCTGCCCCTGGCCAGCCCTGGCAGTGTAGCACTCAGAGTCAGGACTGCCCCTGGCCAGCCCTGGCAGTGTAGCACTCAGAGTCAGGTCTGCCCCTGGCCAGCCCTGGCAGTGTAGCACTCAGAGTCAGGTCTGGCCCTGGCCAGCCCTGGCAGTGTAGCACTGTGTGTAGCACTCAGAGGACAGAGTCACACTTCCTACCCAGATCTCATACATGCTGTGAGGCTCCAGTTTCCTCAGGGTGGGCCTGCAAAGGAAAGAGAGACGCTCGCTGAGTAACGCTTTGAAAATATGTGTGAATCCTTGTTTTGTTTTTGTTTTAATGTGTGTGTGTGTGTGTGTGTGTGTGTGTGTGTGTGTGTGTGTGTGTGTGTGTGTGTGTGTGTGTGTGTGTGTGTGTGTGTGTGTGTGTGTGCGCGTGTGTGCATGTGTGCGTGTGAGTGTGCGTGAGTGTGTGTGCGTGAGCGTGTGCGTGTGCGTGTGCGCGTGTGCGTGTGCGTGTGCGTGTGTGCGTGTGTGCGAGTGTGCGCGTGTGCGCGTGTGTGTGTGTGTGTGTGCGTGTGAGTGTGCGTGTGCGTGAGTGTGTGTGCGTGAGCATGTGCGTGTGTGCGTGTGAGCGTGTGAGCGTGTGCGCGTGTGCGCGTGTGCGCGTGTGCGAGTGTGCGCGTGTGCGCGTGCGCGTGTGTGAGTGTGCGTGTGCGTGTGCGCGTGTGCGTGTGCGTGTGTGCGAGTGTGACTGTGTGCGTGCGTGTGCGTGTGCGTGTGCGTGTGTGCGTGTGCGTGTGTGTGTGTGTGTGTGTGTGCGTGTGTGTGTGTGTGTGTGTGTGAGTGTGCGTGTGTGTGTGTGTGTGTGTGTGATGCCTCACCGGTCGTGCTCCTCGATGTAGCTGATGAGCTCCTCCTGGGTGTAGGGCCTGCCTGGGATGGAGACTGACTCCTCCATGAAGGGTTCATACAGGTCCACCTCGTTCAGCTTCAGCCTCAGCTTCTTGCCGATCTGAAAACCAGAGGGCCAGAAGACTCTGGATGGGTGGCTGCTCCGGTGGGCCCTCTTTAGACACTATCACTATGTTTTTGTAGTGAACTCCAATATGAATATGATATGAATTTGAAGGCCCATGTGCAGGTTATTCACTTTGTTATTAGTTGAGCTTCCATTCTAAACATAGGTGAACAAACGCAAAGTGATTTCATGTCAACCTTGGGGTCGAAGGTGGCGAAGAATTTAATGAATGGGTGGAAGTCCTCAGCGGCATCTTCATATTCACTAAAGTCTGGAAGACGGAGGAAAGACTCCATCACAAAGGTTCACATCAGAAGGAAAGACTCCATCACAAAGGTTGACATCAGAAACACACTGGGAGGCTTTCAACATCAGAACACATCAGCACAGCGTGGACCTACGGGGAGACTTCTCGCTCTTGAAGTATCCCACGAGCCTGATGACCTCCTCCATGTTGTGGAAGCCCTTCAGCTCACGGTCGTTGTCAATGATCTCCACCGGGTCTTCAATCACCTGAGATCACACCACAGCAGAGACAATCCCAAACAGAACATGTTCTCTGCTGTAGGATAGGGATAGTAGGCAGACGTCTGCATTCTAATAAAATTCTATTCAAATACTAATGTAAATCTCATCTAGACTGAACGGGCTAAAAATAAACATCGCAGAATGTCAAGAGCAATGACATGTCAACAGTCCCAACTTTTCCAGGATTTCGTTGCAGAACCATAATCTTTCCATAAGCATAAACCTGCAGCTATGGAACCAACCTATGGATGGTTCCTGAGCGCTGTGGGGAAGGACTCACGTCATAGAGGAACTCCACCAGCGTGTCAGCTGCCAGCTCTCCATCGTACTCAATGATCTCATCGTCAGCAAAGATGTAGATGCTCTCCACTTCATCCAGGCCTGAGGAGAGAGGGATGGGATTAACATCTGGGAATCAGGGTGCACTGTACCCCTCTTCATCCAATGGAAGTCCAATTCATCTCAATGTTGAAGACTAATATCTCTCTAAAAGTTGGGTGTCTTTTTTTATTACATTTTGCAACCATTTCATTTTGTCAAATATAATGGGATGTAGTAGGTTGTCTGTTCTCAAGCCATTGGGGAAGTAGAATGTAAAAGTCACCACTCTGTCCCAGCACTAGAGGGCAGCAGAGTCTCTCAAATGTCTTGTTTTGCGCGTGTTTCTGGTCCCACTCAGTCATGGATGCAACATGGTTTTAAATTATAACCCCAACACTTGTGTTATTGGTTTTATAACACATGCATCACTTACATCCCTTTAGGTGTAGAATGATTTATAGCATATGAATAGCATGTTATAATATTTATTGGAAAAATATAGTAGTTATCATCAAATATCATAGTTCCATGGGTTTTGTTTGTTCATTTCAACAGAGGGAGGAAACCCAGTCATCTGCAGATGCTTCAGGCTCACCCAGCTTCTTGGCCACAGACTTGTCCTTCTTGGCGTCCACCATTCCAAAACCAATGTCTTCGTCCTTCAGGTCATCCAGCACCTGGGCTGCCAGCTGGAGAGAGCAGAGTGGGCCGGCCGTGAGTCACAGAGAGACCAGGTGAGAGGACACAGAGAGAGAGACATAGATCATGTCATACAGATCTATGTCTGTAATGTCTCATTATCTATGTCACTAATATGTCTTGGATTAGTGGTTTTGTGATGTTGAGCCATTTTGTTGTTACATGTACGTTTATGCATATGTATGTTTTATGTAAATGTTAGTGTGTATGCGCATATTTCATTTACATTTCATATGTTTATTCCTGAGTGTATCGTTTGCATGTACCTTTTTACCGATATTGTCTATGTCTGTATCTCATTCTCGCGTATTTTGTGACTTCTATTGAGACATCAAATGTCCTTCGGGATGAACAAAGTTTGATCAGTCGCTGTGCCTCAATAAGGTGAATGAATAAACAACCAGTGTGTACGGACCACGCTGTGCCGGCTACAGTCATGAGACCAACACTCTCTTATCATTACATCCACTGGGTTGGAATTGCGATGAGAATTGAGTGCTTCGGATTCACGGTCTCGTCTGGCCCTTCAGAGGCTGTAACTTGATAAAAGGCTGCAAATAAACTAGCCTTGACTCTGATGAAATCAAGTCCCTTCTTTGTACTCCGACCATATATCTGTCCTGCCACTCTGGACTGAATGTGAACATATTCTGGTTATGTTTGTATCATATTCTCCCTAACCTCTGGCATTCCTGCTCAAATCCAAGGCCTTAAAAGCAAAGGTGCTTGGACTGCTGCCTTGCACTTTCTAAATCGGAGTGAAACCCAAGCCCCTGATTGACACCCGGCGTAACCAATTGCGAAACCAGAGCCGATGACTGACGGCTCTGGTGGCCAATGGGGGAGGAGGAGGCTGAGAGGGCGGTTCAACCGGAGATGTCCAGTGAGAGAGGCACTGCGACAGGTGCTGTGTGCGGAAATGTAGACGGCCGCTCGCACACCGTAGCAAACGTGAGATGTGCGCAAGCTTCTATGCACACGCATGAGACGCACATATATGATACTCACATACATGGTATGCACAGACATGTGGGCACACACACACACATGACAGGCACACACACACACATGACAGGCACACACAGGACAGGAGCAGGTCGAGTTCACTTTTTTGAACGCAAGCCATCTTTGCGTACTCCAAAGTCATGTTGGACTTTGATTTCGCCTACCATCAACAAAAGCACTGGACTATCTTATGTCAATGGAACCCGAATTCGCCCCAATGGTGTCCACTGTCGGCGGAGGGGTTAAGGATCCCAAGGTCCTCCACAGTGGTGCCCTGCCGCAGCACAGTCAACAGTCAACAGTCAGACCCAGGAGGGTCAGCACCACAGCCAAAGCTGCTGCCCCCCGCTTTAGAAAGCGGATGCAGCACCATCTCTGTCCTACCGCCATGTTGGTGTGTGGTTCTTCTGGTTCTGTGTGCCGTGCTGGGAGCTTCAAACCACTGAAGGTGTCAAGACCAAAACTTATGGGGGGGGGGGGTGAGGAACCATCAGAACCATAGACAGCCCACAGCGTTAGCGAGACACACGACAGAACCGCAACATACCTGAAAGACAAGGGATGCTTGGCTGATGGACAACTGAAAGGGAAGGTCAGAGGTCATTGTAACATTGTCATGGCATTGAGACTTCAACACTTCAGTGACCAGGTGTGTGCAGGTACTCTAGTGTGGCGAGGCCAGCTCCTGACACCAGCTGTGAATTGGGATATCTCCAGCCTGGCTTGTGAATATCATCACTGAGCAAGGCCACAAGTTTCTCCCCCACAGGACATCAAAAATGTAATGTTTGTATTCTGGTGGGGCAGCCGGCAGAACTCAGCAGCACTAAAATCAGATTCATTCTGAAGACGTCCCACCACCCTGTTGGACAGCTTGGAGTTCAAGCAACTTGATAAAACACGCTGTTTTCTGGCCACGGGCCTAGTAGGCTTTATGGTCTGGGTAGAACATTTGCCCGGTTCCCGTGGCAACACCATAACTTTTTCTTTTTTCACGTTATATATACACAATATGTCAAAGGTCAGTCAATATAGTACAACTGGTCTCTCTCTCTCTGCCTCTCTTTGTCTCTTTATCATGATCTTACCCATTCCCCCGTCCTTTCTCTCTGTCCTTCTATCCGTCTCTCTCTCTCTCTCTCTCTCTCTCTCTCTCTCTCTCTCTCTCTCTCTCTTTCTTCTCTCTCTCTCTCTCTCTCTCTCTCTCTCTCTCTCTCTCTCTCTCTCTCTCTCTCTCTCCAGACTGTTGAATTAGTCATGGTTGCTGTTACCCTTTCAGACCCTGAGAGCCAGTCTGTTGCCACACAGGCAGCGTCAGGCCATGAAACATTGTGATGTCACGCGAAGGCCAGCCTGACCCCCCCACGACCCCGACCACGGCCCACGGCCAGCCTGACCCCCCCACGACCCCGACCGCGGCCCACGGCCAGCCTGACCCCCCCACGACCCCCTCAGGCCAGGCAGGGCGCTCCTCCAGACCTCAACGTTACCCAGGGAGGTAGGGAGGATTGAGGTGGTCACAGAGAAAGTTCTGGAGCGTGTGTGTCCTGTGAGGTCCTCCTGGTGCTCAAGCTGGCCGCCGGGGGAAGCATGGGAGACGGGCGTTCGATGCCATCTGCGGCTGAGTCACTTTGACAAACCCCAGCGAAGCCCAAGAGAACAGCCCCCGCTCCTCTGGTGCTCGCACGCACAGCGGCCTTTGGCGCCGGTCGAGCTTCTACATTTGAAACACCAGAATGTGCCACTTGATGATTTATCAACAGAGCTGATCAACGTCGGCCACGTCCACTTCTGGTATATACAGACATTGAAGTTAGCATTAGCATATGGCAGCTGTTAGTCATGTGACATAGGTTGGTACTACGCGCGACGAGCACCATGGCTGTGGTTAGCCGTATGTCAGTCGCTAGCTTTAAGATAAAATAAGATATTCCTTTATTAATCCCCCTTAGGAGAAATTCACATTGACCAGCAGTACAAGGGGATAGAGGAGTGCTATAAAAAAACTGAGTATAGTTGTTTAGAGTTGTGCTGTTTAGCATTATGGTTATTATGTCGTTAGCATCCATGGAATCACCGCACATCAGAAAGGCCACAATAACTCTTTAACAGTTTAACAGTGAGCGAGAGACATAGAGACAGCACTATCCAGGCCCTACTCCCCCAACGTCACCCATACCATCGCTAGACCTGTGTCTTGCACACCCAGGGTTGTCTTCTGTCTCTTCACCATTCGCGTGTGTGCAGCAAGCTGCCAACCGCAACCTCCAGCTGTAGGTCACGTAGGGGGGTGACGGGCGTACGAACAGACCAACAGCATACGGACAGAACGCGTCTCTACGTCCCCTGGTGCTCCCCAGCCCTCGCTGGAACGGGGTGATGCCAGGGTTTACTGCCCCTGCCTGAATGAACTCAACACGTCTTCGAGTCTTTCAGACAGTCGGTGATATAATGACTGGCGTTCATTTCCAGCGCAATTTCCCTCCTCGGCAGGGAAGGGTTCCACTGCCCTGAAAATGAGTGTTGGAGACAAAATGTGCAGTGGAGAATTAGATGGCATAAGACTGCGTTAGGAAACACCGTCGTAATCTGCTTGAAGTACTGCCATCAAATCCGATAAAAGATAATGAGTTCGTCGAGCAGTCATTAAAAAGATACATCTCTCGACAATAAAGATTGAGTTCTATAAAACGTGGTAAGAGTTACACTGCGGGGGAGTGCAGCTTTACGTGTCCGTCTGTCCGACTCACAGACAGACAGACGGACAGCTAAGTGCACAACACATACAGTATGCCTGAAGCACATGGTGAGGTACCACAGTGTCCGACCGATTTAGCTCCCAGTCTCCATCTTGGCTCTGCGCAAACAAACGTCTCTGTGTCCACATTTCATAAAGAGCCCCGGGGGCAGCAACGCACACCAGAAATATCGTCTCAATGTCCCCAACAGTGGACCACCTCATCACCAAGAAGGCTTTCTTTAACTCGGCCACCATTTCAAGATCAGTGGACTAGAGAAGACCATTTTTGATTCTGTTTTTAGGGTCCGTTCGGCGATATCACAATGTCGCGCTGTTATACTAAATAACAGCGCAGCTGCACATTGGTCGCAGTTGAAGATAATCCAGCACAACCTTGACTGTGATATTGATCTTACACAACAGTTCTTCAGGCGCCCTAATGTTATTGAACACTAGTTAGTAATAGTAGATTATTATGAGGCTTTATTTGGTTCTGGCCACAAAAATAGTTCTTCAAATAGTTCTTCAACGTGAACTGGGACTGGACTGTTCTCAAGCAATACATACAACATGTTCCTCGCACACTAGCGTGTAGCTACTTTGTGTAGCTACACGTTACCGCAGGCCAGCTACGTTGTATCATGGTCATTTAACGGTGTGTTTTGATATGCTGTAGTGAGCAACCGGCTGACAGAACAGTCTGTTTTGCAGTCGCTCTGTTGGCTCGGTCCTCTGATTCCGAGGATGAATCACAGGAATCAGGACCCGTTCACGACAGTTGTAAATTAGCCTAAATGTAATTTACGCTAACATTTACGCTACGGGCGTTAGCGCAAATGTAATTTACGCTAACGCCCGCACAGCGGAGTGATACATGTAGGATTAAAAGTTCCGGTGCTGCGCTACATCAGCGCTGCAGGAACAGGCTGTAAATGTGTTCATACATGAAGGTAATGTTGCTCACTAATCCAGAATGATTATGCATTTGTTTGCATGTCCGGTCTGAGTGAAAGGATGTATGCGATGTATTCTGTTCTGTAATCCTGTCATAATCATATAATGAATCAAACATTGAGTTAATAAAATTGTATTTAATTACGTGACATATATGTATGTTGTTGCAAACCCTTCAGCTGCTGCAGGTATCATCTTGAAAACTAATTGAATTAAATCAAAGGAAGCGCCAAGGCTTTAGAACTAGAACTAGTCTTTTTGATAGAGAAAGGTGTGGTAAAAATGCAAGATAGTTTCCTCGATGCGACTGATAGCAAGAAAGGATTTAGAGGATTAGATCTCATCTCATTCTTGCCTTATCATTCAACCCACAGCTCACCAAAGCTTTGATACATTTTCAGGAATAGAATATTTTTGGCAAGACTTTACTGTGTGGGTGTGTGTGTGTGTGTGTGTGTGTCTCTCTCTCTCTCTCTCTCTCTCTCTCTCTCTCTCTCTCTCTCTCTCTCTCTCTCTCTCTCTCTCTCTCTCTCTCTCTCCCTCTGTCTCTCTCTCATGACATCCCTGCCCTTCTCAGCCAATGGGAGTTGGGACCGTGCCGGTTAGCCGTTACCACGGCGACGTCTTGACCTTATCCCTTTGTTTGCTCTGTCTCCCTCCATGGGGACGGAGGAGAGCAGACCGTGGGGTGATGGTGACGTGCTCCTGTCGTTGAGGTGCTCAACAGAGATCAAATGTCTTCATTTCGTTCTTCCTCATCCATCCAGCTACAAAATCTAAAAGTGGGATCGTTGCAATCAAGTGGCGAACAGATGGGCTCTGAACCTCCAAACCTCATTCTCAACATCATTCTGATGAGGCGTCTAAAGACACCGTGTCCGCTCGCAGCTAGCTCCCCCCGCGCCGCGCATAGGCTAACGCAGCATTAGCACGCACGCGCATGCTGAGAGCATAGAAGTGGGCAGGGCAGGGAAACAAGCACCGTAAGGAGAGCTGAGGGTTTGGTGTTTGATTTATGGGAATGGCATATTTCCAGTATGGCGAAAGGTCAGAGTTCAAACCCCAGGCGTCTGGATGAGGGACACCCAATCTCTTGACACGGCTCTCCTTCTTTCGGTTTTGGTTCCGCAAATGCTTTCTTGTTGCCAAGTGTCTTGAGAAAGACACGCCACAGGGGCCCTGAATCATCACCATGTATGTGGATGTGTTTTTTGTACACATTTTTATCAAAAGTATTTCCATTTGTACTTTTTCAAAATGTACAGCGCCTGTTTGTTTGACGTCGTCGGTTATTCCTGTTGCGTCGCGCAGCGTGACCGAACACTGGTTTCATCGTACGTTAGATAAAGTTTGATTTGAAGAGAGCGAGAGATCAAGGCGGGGAACGCGCTAATCTTACGGATTAGCGTTGGAATCGGGTTTCACGGCGGCTCAAGGTCCTCCCTCGGCGAGGGGCCGGGCGGTCTGGGTAAACACTTCCAGGTCGGGTTACAGGGACTCTGAGTCTCTGAGTCTGAGGCCGGGCCAGCAGCGCCTGGTCAGAGAAGAGCTCCTCCAACACAAGCGGTTGGGTTGGTAGACTCAGAGCCACTGTAACCCTACCTGGAAGTGTTTACCCACAACACCCAGTGTGGTCCATCAGACAATATCCTCAAGTACTTGTTTTGCACATTTTCTGTTGTTTGTTCGTTTTTGTTTAAAGTGTAGGTTATAAGATACTTCTGTCTGATCGTTGTAGTGTTTGCCCCTTTCTACTTTAATTTCTGTAGAAATTAAAGTAGAGTAGAGCAGTCACTTTTCTGCTGCTG
>JAXIVH010000059.1:666121-774394 GCA_036785325.1 Urophycis tenuis
AAAATAAATGTATTATTATTATTATTATTATTATTATTAATAGCGCACAAACTTTCTCAACTATAATCCAACACGCGCTCACACGCGCAAATAAACACACGCATACACACAAAACTGTGCAGCAATCACAGAGCACTACTCCTGAACTACAGGCCTTTGTGAGGAGAAAAGGGCAAAACTCAATAAACACGTGTCTGTCTGGATGTAAGAGCAGTGCAGGCACCACACTGCATTCCCATCCGACATCGCTGATATTGAAAGCGTTTATATTTGACACAGTAGCTGGCCTGAACCTGCTCTACTGCACACGCGGTGACGTAGCCGGGGCTGCCCTCTGGTGGCGACTCGGGATAACAACAACCACAATGACGTCACGCTTAAACATCAGAGCGAGAGAGACAGAGACTAGCTTCCATGTCTGCGATAGACGGTGGCAGAGAGATACGTCCGTGCATAATTTTATCTCTGTACACACAGTGAAAAAAACAAGGCTATTATAGTAGATACTGTAGTAATGGTTGGGATAGGGTTTAGGAGTTCATCAAAGTATTTTCTCAGACCAGGTCCTAGTCTTTTACCCATCCACGCGCATACCTGTCTCTTTATACATCAATCTATATGCATATCTCTATGCACATCGTGTGTACCTCTCTCCCGTCACCAGAACCATGCTGAGTACAGCTCCTGCTCAGCGACCTGTCAGACAACATCACCAGCGAGGACCTGCGGCAGCTCAAGTCCGCCTGCAAGGAGGACATCCCAGAGGGGGAGAGCGACCACATCGCCTGCTCCAGAGACTGTTTCTCATACCTGGAGGAGCGCAGCAAGCTGGCCCAGGGTGAGCCACACACACACACTACAGAGAGAGGGGAGGGAGGGAGGGGAGGGGAGAGAGAGAGAGAGAGGAGAGAGATGAGAGAGAGAGAGAGAGAGAGAGAGAAGAGAGAGAGAGAGAGAGAGGAGGAGAGAGAGAGAGGGAGAGGGAGAAGAATGGGAGAGGAGAGAGACAGAATGAGAGAGAGCAGAGACATACAGATAAGAGAGAGAGAGAGAGAGAGAGAGAGAGAGAGAGAGAGAGAGAGAGAGAGAGAGAGATAGAGAGGGAGAGAGAGAAAGAGAGGGAGAGAGAGAAAGAGAGGGAGAGAGAGAGAGAGAGAGATAGAGAGAGAGAGAGAGAGAGAGAGAAAGAGAGAGGGAAGCGAGAGAGAGAGAGAGAGAAAGAGAGGGAGAGAGAGGAGAGAGAGAGAGAGAGAGAGAGGGGGAGAGAGGAGGGAGAGAGAGGGAGAGAGTGAGAGAGAGAGAGAGAGTGAGAGAGACAGAATGGGAGAGAGAGACAGAGAGAGACGTACAGAGAAAGAAAGGGATATAGAGAGAGACTATTACCTGCATTACACTGCTGATGGTGATGCAGATGATGATGATGATGATGGCGACGATGCTGGGTAAAGCAGAGCCCCCCCATCTGACCGCAGACAACCTGTCGTACATCGAGCACATCTTCGAGATCTCGCGGCGGCCCCGACCTGCTGACGCGGGTCATCGAGTACCCGACCACCGTGCTGAAGATCTCCGAGGACGACGAGATCGACACCAAGCTCACACGCATCCCCTCCGCCAAGAAGTACAAAGGTAGGAGGGGCCGAGACCCCCGCGCCGGTCACACGCCACGCTGAGGTCTGCACCCGGGGAGACTGATGTCAACGAGACGCACGCAAACAAACACAGAATCTCAGAAATGTGAAGGGAAGTAACACAAACACCATTTGTATTTGTATGAGGATGTAGCACGTTCACAAGACTTTGATGATTTGGGTAACTCTCTCTCTCTCTCTCTCTCTCTCTCTCTCTCCTCTCTCTCTCTCTCTCTCTCTCTCTCTCTCTCTCTCTCTCTCCTCTCTCTCTCCCTCTCTCTCTCTCTCTCTCATCTCTCTCTCTCTCTCTCTCTCTCAGACATCATCCGCCAGCCCTCTGAAGATGAGATCATCAAGTTGGCCCCCCCGCCTAAAAAAGCATGAGGTCACCACCCCCCCGGTGACCCTTGTGCCCTGAACCTCCTCCCCTGGCCCGTTTAATCCACTAACCAATCAACCAATCAGGCCCCGCCCCCCCTCCCAGTCTCACAGCCACACCCCCCTCCTCCTCCTCCTCCTCCTCCCCCCCCAGGCACACATACACCCACGCAGGTCTCCTTAGCAACGAAAATAACCAATCAGAATGCTGCAAACGCGCACCTAAGCAACCTCATGGGTCCTCTTGGCCGGCCGGCAGCGGCGGTGTGGAGGACAGATGCTCCGTGGAAAGAGAAGGACGGACAGAAGGATGGACAGATGAGAGAGAGAGAGAGAGAGAGAGAGAGAGAGAGAGAGAGAGAGAGAGAGAGGAGGGACATCCTCTCCCTTCACCCCAATGGTTTCGTTCCCATAACTTTATTCCATATGGATTTAGTGTGTTAATGGCGTGCGTGCGTGGCGTGTGCGTGCGTGTGAGTGCGTGCGTGCGTGTGCGGTGCGTGTGTGTTGCGTGTGCATGCAGCGATGTCAAGAATTTCAGTTGTCGGTGATTCAGCTATCAGCTCGGAGGGCTCAAAGTCAGCTTTACCGAAAACAAAACCGCAAGAGAAGGGAGTTTGAAAAGACATCCCAGTGGCGACGGCCCCGTGGCGCACTCAAACATTCCAAGCGTTCAAACAAAGCCGTTCCTTTGTGCTCAAACACTTTGAAAAGTCAGGGCATCCGCGCAAAACTAAAGTCACACAATTGAATGGAGGCCTTACTCATCACAAAACAATTTATTCTCGCGGAACAAAGGGATCTATAGAGCAAGTTAACTCCTCCAAGCCCAGAAATGTTGAAATGTAGACACACCCCTGATACACATTAGAGATCATTATTGTTGGCTTGGCTCAACAATTTGAAATGTCTGTCGGTCCATATGAAAGGTGCCCTTAGGTACCCTTTAGATGGACTCAGATACAGCTGTATGAGCTGGCCATGGTGGATCCCATTTATTTCACTGGCCATAATTCTCATTAAAAGAAACTACTAAAATGAATGGTGTTAACTGTTAGGAATCTGACTGCCCCCCATTCAAACATTGATTCAGATCAAGACAGAGACATCATACAATATTTAAAAAAGTTTTTGCTAAAATATCTATATTTTTAAAGTCAAAGCCAATATTTGCCTTGAGCCTTTAGTCACTCCATAGGTTGAGAAGTCATGGGCTTTAGATGGAACATTTACATCCATAGATTCATATCCAACAATGCCATCTATGTTTCAATTTTCAAATACCTGATTTGTTTACCCTTGACATCACAGAGAAACAGGACAGTTTCAGGACAAGAAAGCCGAATAGAAACTCGACAGAAACGCCTAACATGACTCAAACTATTTAATAAGTATTCATGCACAGACAAATATGTTATATCACAATATATTTAACATGACTTAGTACAGGGCCTTATAGGCTTGTCTGGACAATGATAGTCTGACAGTGAATTCTCATTGTGATAATAAAACCAAACTTAAACTAAACCATTAAATAGATCAAATAAAATGTATCCTTACAAAAGAAACAAATGTGAAATAAATGTGAACCATATAGAGAAGGCTATGTGCCCTGGAACTTGGGTTTTCAGCTAAATATTTTTTAAATTCCATCTGCATTATGCGTGTGTTACACATGCATAGCTAAATGCTTGTTGTATTGTATGTCATTGGTTGCACAGAACACAACCATCCAATCAGTAACGTCCCACAGCGTGGTAGAGGGAGGGATTTACTGGAAATCATAACACAAATACTCTATTTCACTTGTAACTTGTACCGAGTCAGACAAAGTCAGCCAACCAGTGCCACTCTGGCACATTCTGGGCTCTCTTGACACCAACACAATAGCTAGCAAAGACTGTTGAAGTTTCACTATAATAACTGCTGTTTTAATCACTGTGTCTACGCTCCCCGCGGTGAAGCCTTAGCACACTTTGCGCCGTGAGAAATTTGTGACGTAATTATTATAATTATTTTTCTTTTTTTTTTACACAATTCGTCAGAACTGTGAAATGGTGTGCAACAAGGTGCTGTTTGACAGACACATGCCACGCATTCCTTAATAGGAAATAATAACAAAGAAAAGATAACAATAATCCACTCACTTTTAGAAATGCTTTTATCTGTTCTAGAACTTGCTAAGGATTCTGGTCCTGCGCGTGGGTGTTTTTTCAGAGATGTAGAGTGGGTCTGTTTCAGTGTAATAGTCCCATGTTTCTTCTCGCCGAAAAACGGGCAAAACAAATCGATTCAAATTCCGATTTGTACGTTTGAGCCCTTTTGAGATTTTCAGAATTCCCGAAACTGGAGAGCAGTTTTGTGCCCCATGTCACTGATAGTGCAGCAGGGTGAAGCAGCGTGGCTGGCTGGGAGAGGTTCTGGTAACATTCTGGTAAACAGAGAGATGCGTGGGCCGGCCAGCATTTTTTATTTGTAGATTTGTATAAATTGTAGGATGTGATTTTAATCATAACATTTTTTAAGTCACCATCAGTCAGCACTGACTACAGATATGTCCAGGTTATTTTAAGCTACAAGCTAGTTGAAATGTTACACATCATTGCGATTTTAAAATACAAATATATATATATACACAAAACGAAAGGCTAACAGAAACACCAAATGTCTGGTTAAGTGTCACTTCCCCTCAAAAGCTCCCTTTCTTCTTTCAGTATATGCAACAGTCCTCTACTTTAATGGTTCCCAGTGCCAACGACCAAGACTTTTATTTTGAAGCTTCCCAGTAGCTGCGATCGGGGGGTGTTGCATTCCTTATTGCTTGCCATATTGTAGTGTGCTATTGGATTGATTTGTATTTCTATGCATTTAAGTTTATATTATCTATGAAGCCTTTTGCTCTGCTTACGTAAACACGTTGCCCACTGGATCGAATGGCTGGGATTTTATAACTTGTAACACAACGGGGCGTGACAGAGAAACTGGTCATCTCTTCGCTGGGAGAACTATTTCCTCCAGTGTTTTATAAATGGAGAACGTCATTCCAAGAGTTGTGTATCCATTCACCCAAGGGAAACCTAGCAAACAAACTTTCAAATTCAGTTAAAAAGTATCAAATTCCACTTTCTTGGCAGTGACTAATTAGCTAAAGTGTCACTCTACAGTCAAATGTTACTGATTGTGTTAAGGGAATGTATTAATGCCATTTCCCATGCATTCTCCAGCAAACAATGAATTATTTGTTCAGAATACAATAACACAAACACAGAGAACTGCCCGACCATGCTGTGTCTGCTGAATAAAAGAAAAGTCTCCGACTCTCTACAATCTGTGACATTACCGACATGACATCGAACAAACAGTAGCAGAGTCAGTTAGTCACTGCTCTGACTCGTAGGAAACAGGCACTGCACTGCTGTTGTCATTAAATAAAATGTCCAAAATTAGTTAAAACAGTTAAATGAAGCTCATTCAACAGTTGCTGGTGAACAGTTAGTTGCCATGGTTTCATAATACCAAAAACCAAGGCGTCTTTGTTTTTCATAGCATGGGCATAAAGTGTTGGGTCATGGGATTCGATTTGTTGATAGAACCCCTCTTACTTTATATATTTAACATGCTTTTTGAATAGCAACTTGTGATTTCTAACGTGCGTGGCCAAGGGACTTCTCCAATAGAGCCTATTCAGTGGACCTCAAGTAGGCTGATGGGTTGATACTGATGGGCTTTATACAGCTGGCGGACATTCCCACTTGTGATGTCACAAAACAGGGGCCCTTTAATCTCAATTCTCATAGGCAACAATCTTTCATTAGAAGTTGGTGTGGTGCAATGCTTACATGTCTACAGAGCCAGGGCTCAGAACACCTGCACGGAGCTGATGCCACCAAAAACGTGGACAACCGATCACGGTGGTATCTGTTTTCAGACGTAGGCTTGTGTATCAATACGTATCAAGTCTAAACACAAACATCCTACATCTGGACATCCACTTTGATCGTAGGGGAACCCTATCCACACTTGTTCTCCATTGTTGAAGTCTTGTTCTGCAGCCATTGCACATAATATATCAACATATCAGCTGCAAACAATGTCACAATTTGGATTTCAACGTACTAAGTCAATCCTGACTCAGTACAAAATAATAATAATAACCAAGAACTATATATAATTGTTAAAACTATACACAGCATGACAATACTTACCAACGATTCTAAGAAAATCCCAAACACCAATATCATATTCCCTTAAGCATAACGGCACTGGCTGTTCCTTTTGACTAGATTGTACAAATGGTTTGTGAATATATATATATATATATCAATGTGTTTTGTAATTGATTAATTTATTTAATGCCTATATGTTGTTTTTATGTATCCTGGTTGCGTACTCATCGGAATACAATTAACAGGGAATTAAATTTTTTTTTGCTTATCTACAATTAAACCTCCATTATTAAACCTTATGACTTTTGAATTAAGAGCAAGCTATGGCGCTAATTTGTCACTATCGTTTTATGGTGTCATTATGCTTTGCCGTTCACAAAGCGCTCAGTCTTAGCATGCTTACTGCAGGCCACAAAGTGACACCATGCAGCGTTACTTAATTGTGGTCACTGACTGCTAGTTTACTTGGAATCATGGGTTCGGTTTACACAGTTTCTTTCCTGGTACTGAATGGATCAGTTCCTATACAGTATTTTAATGCAAATGATTGTGATCCTAAAACGAGTGGGATACAGATTAAAACCAGGTTAAAAAGACATGAGATTCACAGCTTTTTAAACCTGGCTCACAAACGAGATGTAACCCTGGCTAGCAGATGCCATTTGAGCTGAGCTTTCGGTTGTGAGAAGATTTTAAACATGAAATATTTATGTCACAAGTTTTCCGAATGGCTCAGGAAAGCTCAACAGGAGGAATGAAAACATGATTTCATTTGTTTTGAGTGTTTTGAGGTTCAAGTGGGAGGCAGGTGATGTCACTTCCTGAAACATGTACGACTGGTCCCGGGTGTTTGAGTTTAGCCTTTGCTTACACTTTAAGGTGGTGCTGAATGGTTCGGACGGAATAAATACATTATCACATGTGGCACAGAATGCTGTAAAAATGTATGAGGTAATGAGGTATCGGAATAGAGTTGCCTTGTGTTGGGATTTGGTGAGGATCGTGAATGAGGTTAACATTGTGTGCTGCTGGCCTTATATAACCACTATGAGTAGGAAGTGTGATGGAAAGAGAATGTTTGGTGTTCAGTGTACATTGTGGATGAAATGACGATGACATTTCCCATGCGAAAAGGATGAGCAGAAGGGGGCCATTTTGTTTTGAGTTCACAGCTGCTCTAAATGAAGCTTTGGGTAACCTCTGTTGTGGTGGCGTATACATTGACCACTCTCTACTGCGGATGGTCCTAGCCATGTCAGCCAGTGCAAAGCCTCTTGATTTTTGCATCGTCTCAAAGCAGTAGACTGTAGAGGTAATAGGGCAATAGAGGCAACTGACAGGCTAGGATCATTGATAGTGCAACGGTGAGTAAAAGATTGATCATCGATTGATACCCACCGCCATAGATACGCTGCTTGATGGATAGAAACATCACTTTGATTGGTTTGGTTAATGGGTGTGTTTGGGTAATGTGTGTGTTCACTGAAGTGGATTACAAGGATTACAAGAATTTAAGCAAGGTTTTAAGTATTTTTTTTTAAAGGCAAAAAGGTTCTGATTCAATTTTTGCCCAGAATTATATTGATTAGGAGTGAAAATGCCAGTAGATTGATACTGGCCCTAGCCAAACACACATCATGAATTATTGCTCCATTGGAGGAACATAAAATGCATATCCAAGTCAGAGGGGCAAATGAGCTGCTGAGATTGGGAAAATCTTATTTGAAAATTATTGGTCACAAAAAAAAAACAGATTTTTAAGTAAATTTAGTTTCACATCCATTAAAGTCGTGCCGCTAAAAAGATTACTTTAGCAATGTCAGTGGGAAGAAAAAGTAAAACATGTGGTCAAGTGATGTCTTTTTGTTTTTGTTGTGAAGTGGTCAGAGTGTGTGTCTAAGTTGGTCATTCTTTAAAAGAAAACAGGTCAGTTAATGCATCTTCAAACTTTTACGTTTGTCAAACTCTTCTGCGCTAGCCCACTGGATGCCAATGGGTTTCATTGAAAGAGAATGAATTCAAAGATGTGTTTTAGGCCTTTAAAATGTGTTATTAGGATGTACATTGTTAAACAAAGTCCTTCTGGTGTGGCTTCTTTGTCATGGTTTAAATGAGACTGAACTGAAATGCTGTTTTGTCATTGTGCTAAAATGAATATAAATATTATATTATATATTAAAATATATTTGCTAACCGATTGTGTTGCCTGCAAGTCGTCTTTGAATTTAAAACAATGTATACGTGTAAAGAAAATACTTGCTTTCACTTGCCACAATGCAATTGTCGGAAGTACAAGGTAATAAAACATTCAAATTACCATCTAATATACTTGTTTCTTTAGCATATCTTAACACTGTTATGTTTCTGGTTTATGACAGCTGGCTCCGCAGAATCACAATGAATTTCAAACCAATTGTAGTTTTGATCTGTATGTTTCTTATAGAGATAAATAGGGTTATCTTGTGAGCCAAAAGTTTCAAGTCCAATGCAAAACTTCAGGGTTTTCTAACATCTGATGAACCATGTGAAACTTTCTTGATATTGACATATCTTAAATGTTTAGAGTGCTCAGTATACATTTCCAATGAAATGACGATGACATTTCACACACAGAAAAGGAGGCCATTTAGTTTGGAGTTTACTCCAAATCCAAAATGAAACGCTGAGTAATCTCAGGTGTGCGTGTGTACATTGAACAAACTCTTTGGTTGATAGTCCTCGCCAGGTCAGCCATTTTTTAAAGCCTCTTGATTTTTGGTTGTCTTTGTTTGTCTTCTTGTTCTGTAATTCTTATAATGGGTGGGAATATTGGAACAGATCAAGTCTGGAATGCAGTCCCTACAGTACACAGGTTTCACACTTGAAGTGGTTGAACAGGATTGGTGAGGGCGACCAGAACAACAGAGGGCATGTCAGGTAGCGCATTCCACAGCATGATAACATCATATGTATGAACCTCAAAACAAAACCCAGGAACGTGATGCGTGACAGCTGTGCTGTTTGGTTATGGGGAAAACAAAACATAACTAAATATGTAGGCGGTGTTTAACCATCATCCAAATAAAGGTACATGAGGCTAGGATATGTTTCAATTGACTAATCATGCATTCCTAGTAGTGTGAGGGGGCATCGCCCTGATCTACTTACAGGTGAAGGTTCTTCATTCACAGGTACAGCTCCTTAGAGACACTTCAATTGGACGGTTTTCAACATGGCTGAAGGTCTGACCCAGAGGTAAGGAAGACGTGTTTCTTCTTGCTCCCTAACTACTGTACACGCCTATATTATTGAAACCAGAGGCGGAAAGAACTTCAACTACTTAATTACTGTCCTGGAGTGTCATTTACATTACAATTACATTGAGGGCATTTAGCAGACGCTTTTGTCCAACGTGACTTACAAGAAGTACATTTGTCAGAAGACGGTGAAACAGTTCACTGCTGTTAATACAGTAAGTAAGTCACCAGAACAGGTTAATCAGTTCAAACCAATTGTGAAATGAATGAATAAAAGTAATTATGTAGCCTAGTTATCTAATTAATAACTTGTATAATTTCGTTCCATCACGTTTCATATTTTGGTATATGGGAGTCAAACATCCATATCAACTACAATACCATGGCCAACAATTATGTATTACTATATATTTATATAATAATGTATTTTTACAAACTCAGTTATGATGCTTAATAAGACATTTATAACAATTACTTTGACACAAATTTGAAAACTATTTTTAAGTATTTTTATATTTTGGTTTTTCCTTTAATTCAAGGTATTATTTGGGATGCAATAAACACAAAAAAAATTACTAATCAACTAATCAATATACGGTCCAAATTCATTATGTCTTTCAATTTACAACAATTAAACTTCTAGATGTTGATTTAAAACTATTTTTATGGAAGCAGATGCACACAAGTTAAAGCTGGGGTGGCCAACATTTCCATAGCAAGAAAGGGGGTCACAGGCAAAAAGGTGTGGATACCACTGGGAAAGACACAGGTCAATAAGGCCATCAAGCCTAGGTTCAGATGATTAGACAGGAATTCTCTAGCAATGCCAATACAAAATCAAATCCCTTCCCACAACTGAGGTAAACATAGTCGTACAAAAGGAGCAAAGGAAGGAGAAAGACTTTAACAAAGAACTTTTCTTCCGCTGTTCCCTGTCCCTTACTAGGAACCAAGTGGGAATGGAGATGCAGAGAATAAAAGACCGTCTGACACTGGACGTCCTCCATGAAGATGCCTTCAGCGGAGAAACCGTAGATCCGGCCGCTGCGCAGCAAACAGAAGTAAACTTCTACCGCGGGGCTCCGCCGCAATGGTTGAATTTCTACCTTGCTGAACAAAACGCAGACGAAGACGATCACCCAGCCCATTTCATTAAACGGGACGGATATGATGAACTCAGGGAAAAAATCCTGAGTAAGAAGTCTGGAAAGCCGACTTCATGCGTGCGTTTCCGCCACGAGCGAGGGAGTGGTGGTAGCACATTGGCCATGCAGCTCCTCTGGGACTTGAAAAAATCCTTCAGATGTGCTGTTGTAGTTGACCGCACTCCCGCTCTAGAAACCTCAATGATCGCCTCCCAGGTGATTGAACTCTACACCGCCGGCCGATTGAATCACCATAAGACTGTGCTGTTGTTAGTGCAGAACGCAAACACAAACGCTCTCCAAAATAGTGTTGTCACAGAAATGTCGAAAAGGAAGATTGATTCAGACGAACCCATCGTTGTCATACTTAACTGTGTGAGGATGGCCTTCTACAATGCTAGACGCCCCCCTCGAGGTGTCATCATCAGAAAGAAACTCTCTGCTGAAGAGGCAGGAAAATTTAATGGGAAACTAAAATGGCTTGTCCAGAAGTACAGCAATAAGCATGCACAATTCCATGGCTTCAAAATTATGCAAAGCAATTTCTCCCCAGACTACGTCAAAAATGCATGCGCCGTTTTTGAAGCAAAAGATTCCCCAGACTCGAATCGTGGTCTCAAGCTTACGGCTTGCATGTGCCTGTTGAACAGCTACGTTTCGGGCTCTTTCTTTCTAAAGAGTCGCTGCAAGACATTTCTCAAGAATGGAATCCAGAACTGTACGTTTGAAGAGACAATGAAACCTTTCAGTCATCTGATGGTTAGCTTCTCTCCCCATGGAAGTGGCGAAGAACATATCCGGATGGCTCATCCAATGATAGCAGAGCAGGGCAGTGATCTGCATAGTGCGGCGGTGGACAGGAGTGTCACAACACTAGACCTGCTGAGGATGCTACCTGAAGAGAGCGACGCCCGAACGCTCAAAGGCTTTATTAAAGTCTTGCTCACCAACCGAAAATCTTCTCAAAGCAATAAACAACTTCTTTTTTCCAGATTGATTTTAGACATTTTGGGACCAACCAAAGCAAAAAAAAACAAAGAAAAGTGTGTGTCGGTTTTAAAGGAAGCAGTCAGAAGATTTCACAACGATGACGCCTTCTACCAGACACTTTCTCGTTTCTATTACCTGCAGAGTAAAGACTACCATAAGGCAGAGGAATGTGCAAAGAAAATCATTTCCAACAACTCCTTTTTCGCGGACACACTGGGACAAGTGCACAAGCACCATCTGAACACACTGCTCAGTCAGCACGCACCTCAAACCAAACTCACTTGTCTCGCGGAAAAAGCCTTTGAAGCATTTCAAAGGGCAGAGAATCTCGCGGAAAGAGAACCAGAGAAGAGAGGTGGCTTGTTGACAAATTTTAACTTCAGGGTAACCTTTGCATACGTGCAAGTTGCGAAAAAACTTTTTGATGATAAAGTGATAGGGAGGCAAACAAACAAATTTGCAGAAATTAAAGATAACATTAAAAAAAGAGCAGAATTCCTCAACATGTTACTAACTTACTCTAAAAAGGGCGCAGAAGCAAATGACCCCTCGTATGTTTTGAAAGATGTCAGAACCTGCTATACAGATTACACTGGACAGACCCTGCCGGAAGGTCCTGGAACAGGACCCACAGAAGACCACCTTGATATCCTTCATCAGAACTGGCTGAAAGACACAGAGGAACCAATAGAGTTTGACTTCAAAAAAGCGGTCAAAGACATGAGGACCTCCTATGAGAACACATACAAGAAATACCTGAGGTCCAGGCATCTCCTACCCCTGATTTATCTCAGAAGTAGAGTTCATGGAAAGGTCCATTACTACAAAGTGTACACCACGGTGGGTGGTAAAGAAATACAGCTGGATGTGGATCCTTGCCAACAACTGCTTCTCTGCAGGTCTGGGCCAGTATCGTTTAAACTTGGATTCACCATCAGAGGCCCTACAGCCTATAAAGTTAAGTACAGTGCATGAGTACTAATGTGAAAGAAGTACCAAAGGTTTCAAGTACCGATAAAAGGTTAGATTAGGTTTATCAACATTGATGGTGACTGGGAGGTGGAGGTAGTCTAGATTATTCAGAATAAAGAAATACTAACATGTTCTACATGTATACATATTAACATGTTCTACTATGACTAGTCTTGGCAGCAAACCACCAAGACGTGAACCAAGTGCCCCACATAGACTTAAGCTTTGATGTTTTTCTGGGGGGGGGCGTTAAGTATTTAAGTAAGTGATTTCTCTTAAGAATGTATTGTTGTATGTATTCACAGCACTCATGCAAGAAATTTTCTGGCCCTAATGGATACTTTCAACCTGACACAACACATACAGGGCCCCACTCATTCTCAGGGCCACACACTCAACTCAAAAAGAACAACCTCAAAGGGTCTGTCCTAGAGGCCCATATTAAACTTACCTTTTATTGGCAGAAATATGGAAAAAATAGTTTTTAATCAAGTGTCTGCTTTCCTGAATTCAACTTGCTGCTTTGATATCTACCGGTCAGGTTTTAGAGATTATCATAGCACTGAAACAGGCCTTATAAAGGTAATACATGATAGTCGGCTTAACAATGACTCTGGCAAAACCACAGTTCTATTGCTGTTGGATCTCAGTGCAGCCTTCGACACTGTTGACCACAGCATATTACTGCATAGACTTGAGCACTGTGTGGGTTTCTCTGGCATTGTTATCAGCTGGCTGAGGTCCTATTTAGACCATAGAAGTTTTCTTGTGTCTATTGGAAACTTTACCTCAACACCTACATCCTTAACCTTCGGTGTCCCTCAGGGGTCGGTCCTCGGGCCGCTCTTGTTTAATTTGTGTATGCTCCCACTTGGCCAGATCATAAAGAATCACTCCATCTGCTACCATAGCTATGTCAACGACACACAGATATACCTGTCCCTGTCCCCAAATGAGTTTGTCCCCCTAGAATCCCTCTATAAATGTCAAGACTGAAGTCATCATTTTTGGAAATAAAGTGCATAGACTCAAGACTGCCGCTCTACTGGGCATGAAAGGTTTTAAGGTAACCAACGTTGTGAAAAATCTTGGAGTCATTATTGACAGTGACCTAAGTTTCAGTAGTCACATAAAGGCAATCACAAAATCTGCTTTTTATCATTTAAAAAATATTGCAAAGATAAAAAACTTCATATCACCAGGTGACCAAGAAAAGCGAATTCATGCATTTATCACCAGCAGGGTGGACAGCTGTCATGGTCTTTTCACTGGCCTCCCCCAAAAAACAATCAAACCTCTCCAAATGATTCAAAATGCAGCTGCAAGGTTACTGACCGGAACCAATAAAAAAGATCACATTACACCCGTTTTAAAATCCCTACACTACCTGTGACCTACAGAATAGATTTTAAAGCCATTTTGTATTTAGCAGATATGCTTAAAAAGTACTGTCCCCCCAGATCACTTAGATCAGCAGATAAATATCAACTGGTACAACCCAGTGCCCGCACTAAGCAGGGAGAGGCAGCTTTCAGTTGCTATGTGGTCCTTCTATGGAACCGCCTAGCCCTAGATATCAAGACATCTCCCACCATCTCCATTTTTAAATCCAGACTAAAAACCAAATTGTTTACCGATGCTTTTCACAAACCCACTCCTGCACCTGTGCTCCATTACTCTAGCTTTTATTGTTTTACATGTGTGTCTTGTCTTTTTTTTATTATTATTTTGTTCATTTCTTGTATTGGGTTTTGTATTTTCTTAATTTTTCCATGTTTTTTGTAATTATTTAACCATTTTAATCTATGTGATCTATTTATGACATTGTAACTATTCTAATTCATGTGATTTTTTCATGACCATGTTAAGCACATTGTGTTAACGTTCCGTGTATGAAAAGGTTATCCTACTGTTTGCAACATACACAACATCGAATAGATGAACGGTAACTTTGGCAAGTTAACAACTGTGTTAACAATACCGCCGGGTAAACTCAGCGGAGAAGGGTCCGGCTGCGTCCTGCAAGACGGAGGCGTAACTTGTAGTATGTGGAGGCGTGTCTTGTACTTTTATAAATCGCATAAGTAGGAGGTGTGTCTTGTACTTTTACAAGACTTACAAAATGTTACATTCACGGTGCCGGAATACTTTAAGCCTGAAATGTCTTCAATAAAAATGAAATGTCTTCAATAAAATTCTTTGATTTATTCATCTGCTGTCTTTTTGTTAAAGGTATGAAGGGATAAAGTAGGCAAACTGATGCAGGTTCCCCACGTTAAACTGCTATATGCATTAAATGTCATTGTAAAATTGTAATAGGCTTATTTTCTTAATGCATATGACTCAGTGATGTCAGTTTAATGTAAAACAGTAAGGCTATGATTAAGATAATCAAGAGCATATTTTTAAATGAGCGGGTCGGGTGCATTATTTTTATATAAGGCCTAATATTTGCGGTCCGAGTTGCGGTCATTTATGTACCCGCGCACCACTGCTACATACAGTCGGCATAGGCTACTTGGGGTTAAATTGGAATAGAAATACAGATGCCTAGGTAAAGTTAATAGGTTAACCTAGTGAAATAATCTTAATTCCCCGATTTAGAAAACTACAAGACACGCCTCCTACTTCCGCGATTTAGAAAAGTACAAGACACGCCTCCTCCTCCTCCTACAAGTTACGCCTCCGTCTTGCAGGAAGCAGCCGGATACTATTGACTCAGCGGATGAAGAGCAGTGTTGACTGGTGGCGGCTGGCCCATAGGGGGCGCTGGGGCTCTGCCCGCTGTTGAGGGGAAAACATCGATTTTTATTTATTTATTTTTTTAAATCAATGTCAGTTTTACTTAATAGTGTGTGTGCCGACATGCAAGTTTAATCATTTGAACAACATTTCCGCCAACGGATACTCATTAAACAGTGAATTTCCACTGACAGACAGTGTATCATTCTCTAATGGGGCGATCAGCAAAGTGCCCCTGACCTGCAGCTAAACAGCCGTTATGGTTGCTAGGGGGAAACTATGAATAATTGGCCTATCAACATCGCCAAATTTAACGCTGGTGGGGCGCTGGAAATGTAGCCCCGACTGCTACGTAAAATGCGTGAAGGTTTAGGATTGCTAAAGCTACATGAGGAGCAGCGATGGTTTGTTTTTCGTAGTGCGACTCCCAGACTCTGTCCTACGCTACGGGAGGAGAAATACGATGAAAAGCGACGGCGGTGACAACCAGAGTTCAAGAGCAGCTTCCACCAAATTCTGTGAAATCACAATGTACCCTTTTGACAGACGACGGAGGAAAAACTTCTCATTAAGGAGCTGGGACCCGACAAGCCTGAAATCAACATTTCCCATCACATCAAGGTGAAGGATAAATGTTCCAAACTGAGTTTTTGTCAGAGCTGGTTCAACCGTGAGACGTGGCTGGCAGCTAGATGATGGGCGCAGCATTGCTGTTAGAAGGCACAATGAATAGGTAGATAAAAACCATAATATGTAATATAATTATAATATTACGGTTGTAATAATGTCATTGCATGTCACAGGCTGTGACATGCAATGACAAATGGCACTGATGCTGTTTTCTCCAAGTAAATGTTACATTTTGATATATCTTTTGATATATTATGATATCTTGATTAGAGATGGTATTACAATCATCTGTTTATGTTTGATTTTTGAAAATAACTTAGTTCTATTCTTAGCTCTATTCTATTCTCTAATTCTTTGTATGTTACATTTTAATAGGAAAAGTTCTCTTTCATTTTCTCTTCTCAACCCACACTCACCTTAGGCAGCCCCCAACCCCCCTCCACTCACTCACTGTTGATTAATACCAAAGAACATAAAAGTGCCCATTGTCTAAGGATCACCCTTGTATTGATTCAGCTGAAATCACACCATTGTTGTGAATTTATCTCTTGATTGCATTGTATAGTATTTGATAGCATGAAGTCTTATATAGTTGTAAATTGTTACTTTTTCTGTGAAACTGGAAACTGTGAAATTAAATTATAATTGTGGAACTGTAGTCATTTTCCTACTGTTCATTTGAATGCTTATGCTAAATTAGGCAGGGAAATCTGTTAGCACTCCAGCCCCACCAAGATTTTTTTTCACCAGCCGCCACTGGCACTGAATTGAATTGAACACACAAAATATTTGTCTAGGAGGGGCAGGTGCGCGGAAGATTAAAATGCAGCGCTTTGATTGGCCAAAAGCTTTTCACTCCACTGACACGCAAATTGCTGTTGCTCAGCGACAGAATCAACTTCCTAGACTGCATAGAATCTGAAACCAACGAAATGCGAGATGCAACATAATGCGTACTTAGAGAGAGAGCAGCTAATCGTCCAAACCTACTGAAGGGTCAAACTGCTTGCCGAGTGCAAAAAATGTGTATATGTTGGCAAGTCTCATTCCTAGTAGTGTGAGGGGGCATCGCCCTGATCTACTTACAGGTGAAGGTTCTTCATTCACAGGTACAGCTCCGTAGAGACACTTCAATTGGACGGTTTTCAACATGGCTGAAGGTCTGACCCAGAGGTAAGGAAGACGTATTTCTTCTTGCTCCATAACTACTTAATTACTGTCCTGGAGTGTCATTTACATTACATTTACATTGAGGGCATTTAGCAGACACTTTTGTCCAACGTGACTTACAAGAAGTACATTTGTCAGAAGACGGTGAAACACTTCACTGCTGTTAAAACAGTAAGCAAGTCACCAGAACAGGTTAATCACTTCAAACCAATTGTGAAATGAATGAATAAAAGTAATTATGGAGCCTAGTTATCTAATTAATAACTTGTATAATTTCACTCCATCACATTTCATCTTTTGATATATGGGAGTCAAACATCCATTTCAACTACAATACCATGGCCAACAATTATGTGTTATTATATATTTATATCAGGGCTCCAAACTGGTTCAAGGAACAAAAACGAAAACCGAAAACAAACAGAATTTTACGAGGAACGGAAACAGAAACGAAAACCAAATGGTCTTCAACTGTTCCGGAACAGAAACGTTATTCTGAAATCCCCAAAACCAGTTAATAACTTTTTTTTTTCGTTCTCTATATAGCCTATAAAATTTCACAAAAGCATAGCCTATTTCATGAAAAAAAAAATATATATATTTCCGTTTGCTGTGTTCACTTCGCCGCTCGCTAAGCTCAGCTGTCACAAATTCCCACCACCACCCTGGCGAGAGGCGATTGAAATGTAGAGTTTCTAGCCCACTTATCCAGAAATGATTTTGATATGAAATGATATTTATCATAGAATATAGGCTACAGTCAGCAGCAGTCTGCCTGGTATGTGAGGATGGTATGATGGTATGCTATGTGAGTCTGCATTTGCAAAGTTTTTTACTTTTTTATCTCCCTTTTGTTTTTAATCTCACACCAACAGCACCCCCCCCCCATCATAAGACCCCACAAACACACAGCACATTACCTCATTGACACCCTTCTAAGATACATACAACTACCCCCCCACCACCACCACCACGCCCTATCCCCACATGGATACAGCACACTGCACCCCTACCTCCATTGCTCCCATCACTCCTCATCCTCACAATGGATTGTGCTTACCATTATTGTTCTTATCCATTAATGCACAAATAGGCTCCTTGTATTATGACTATAATCTGTTCCATCTCTATACATAAAAACGTTGTTGTTAAATATGTCCAACTATAACATGACTCCACACAACACAAACTTTCAACACCTACACATTGAGTGATGGTTACCACCTTAGCGCGGCTAGGGCCGATGATGTCACGCAGTGACTGATGAACAGATGCAACTACGCAGATAATATGGAAGATATTAACCAAGTTAAGACTAGTACAATTGTTGGGTTTTCCATGTAAAGCATGAACTAACTGTGGAAGGAAACAGATGGCCACTCATAGAAATCTCCCTGTGTTCAACTCAAGGTACACTTACTGGTTCACCCCATGTTGTCTTTAAGGTGCCTGTTTAAATGCTTAGTGGACAAAACAGACACAATTGGAGGATGGGGTGCCTATATGAGATATGCTGATGGGGTTTCAGCAGTGAGGGAAGTAAGGGCCGTTTTGTATAGTAGGCAATGTTTAAGGTGCTGACAACATGTTTGGAAAACAGGATAAAAAGGGACACACGGGGGATGTGTGGCAGTCACTTTGCAAACCGACTCAGGCTTTGTGTTGCTTCGCTGCAAGCGATAATAAAGTTGTGATCATTCAAACTGCGGCCTCCCAGAACCCTCTTACTTTTGTTAAGATATGTGCTTTAGCCACCACATAATTTGGCGTCACGAACAGGATTGAAGAAAAGGGACCAAGACGACTGCTTCGCTGCGGGTTGGCGTCCGCACAGACCACACTACGAGTGGCCACTCATTATAAAAAGGTAAGCGTCGTTCTTGCCTATTAGTTATAGAAAACTGTGTGATCTGTGCTCGACCCATCCTAACGCTAAGCAGTAAGTCAAGTGTCTCTCCAAAAAATAAACCAGTGTGTAAAGAAAAAGAGGGGGAGGCCGGGAATGAGTGCTCAGCATCAAATCATGGTTATTGTGGTTTACTAATTCATGTGTTATCCTTAATGCTTTGTGGTTTATTAACAAACTATGATGCTCTGTGATATACTGAATTGACTAACCATAATGCTCTGTGGTTTACTAAATTGCTGAAATGTTTGTATTTTTGTTAAAGCCTGTGGGTACCGCTTTGTAGTACGAATTAGACTATAGATACTGCAGAGGGCTGAACGATCAGGTCCCTAAACTATTAGGGTGAAATTCTTTTCTACTCTAAATCCTGTGGTAATCCTTTGTAGTACACATTAGAGTATAGATACTACAGAGGGAAGAACGATCAGGTCCCTACACTAGTAGGGTAAATTTATTTCCTAACCTAAATCCTGTGGCTGTCCTTTTGTAGTATAATTCGAGTATAGATATTGCACTGGAAGAACGGCAGGTCCCTAGTAAATGTTGTATTAGGGTAAATTGTTTTTTATTTTTAAATCCTGTGGATACCGCTTTATAGTACAATTAGTGAAGAAGTAGTATAAAGGGCTGAACGGGCAGGTAGTCTGCGATACCGCCTCCTACGGGGAGAAGCCGCTTCGTCAGGCTGAAGAAATCTGAGATACCGCCTCCTACGGGGAGGGTCTGCTTCGTCAGATTGGATTGTTTGTCTGAGATACCGCCTCCTACGGGGAGGGTCCGCTTCGTCAGACTTTAGAGATTGAGAAAAGTAATCTGAGATACCGCCTCCTAAGGGGAGGGTCTGCTTGGTCAGATTGGGGATTCTGACATACCGCCTAGTAGCGCTGCTAGGGACTGCTTGGGTAGATCCTAACTCTGCGGTTACCGCTTACCAAGATAAGCTTGGGTAAGGTCTGCTCGGGTAGAGTATAATAATTTGGACGCATTGGGAAACGATCAAATAACTAAATTCATTGTTAGAGTAGGGACAGTACTTTGTTTTTGTCCACGGATGGCCACAAAGATAGTCCATTAAAGGCGTAAGGACAAACGCTCAGTGGCTATTCTTAAGATGGTATCTATTTTATTCATTTTATAACAGATCTGTTAAATCAGTGATACTGAAGGATCGCCATTGTTTTTGTCCACGGATGACCACGAAGATAGTCCATTAAAGGCGTAAGGACAAACGCTCAGTGGCTATTCTTAAGATGGTTTCTATTTTATTAATTTTATAACTGATCTGTTAAATCAGAGATACTGAAGGATCGTCATTCAAAAACAAAATACATACATTTCTCAAAAACTGTTGAGGAAAGTATTTTAGAATAAGGTGTAGGAGTAACCGATACTCATATGATTATTCATTTTTAAGTTTAAAAGTCTTAGACACTCCTTCTGACAGGAGGCCTCACTTGGTTGGAAGAGTTATTTGTGTTAAGCTTGATCAGGAGCTTTGTTTTGTGTTGGTAAATCTGAGATACCGCCTTTCAAGAGAGAAAGGGTCTGCAAAGTCAGGGAATTGTGTTTTCGTCCATTGTAGTTAATTAATTGAGAGTAGGAGCATAGGACGAGTGCTATAGTAATAGATAAGATATAGATAAAGATAAGGTATTATAATTAATAACTAACCTAAAAATACAAAATAATAACAGGATCGAGCAGAGTGGTTTGGGAAGTCTGTAGAGAGCAGGGGTTAGAAAGGAGGAGAGGAGAAAAGTGAAAAGGTGGGGGTCGAGCAGCTCCAGAGGAGCTGCAACACCAGAGAGGAAAATAAAGAGAGAGACAGAGTTAAGTAGGGAGGAAAGGAAAAAGAAAGTTGAAGAGGAACAGAGCTAGGAGCTAGAAAAGGTGGGAGGGAGTTGTACACCCCACGCTAGGACACGGTTAAATAATAATAATAATAATAAATAATAATAATAGAAATAATTTCAAAAAGTAGAAAACTCCTTATTATAAGAAGTAACCATGCCAGCATCAGCGGTAGAAATACTATGTAAAAATAACCCCTTAAATAAAGATGAAATAATAAAAATCTCAGAAAAATGGGAAAAAATAACCGCTAAACAAGGAACAAAATGGCCAAAGGAAGGGACATTTGATGTGGTTCTGTGTGAGGAGATGGAAGTAATGATAAAAAATTACAAGTGTAACAAAACAGGAAAGAAATCAGTGGAGAAAAGGGAAAGAGAAAAGCTGATATTGTCCATGTTTAAGAAGGAAGGAGAGAATTGGAGGAAAAAAGAAAAGGTAACAAGAGAAATGGTCAATAGGGCCGAACAACCAAAACCACCACCCCTTAAAAAGTGTCCACCACCCTACCACACAGGATTATACCCACTGATTTCAGGAACAGTAGATATAAAAGGAGAGATAGAAATTGACAGAGAAAATGAGGATCATGAAGAAAAATGGGGACCACACATACACATGGACTGTTACAAAGGGGTTAAAGGAGCGGAAAAGGAATGGGATAGTGACAGTGAAAGAGATGAGAGGGATAGTGATAGGAAGGGTTATGATATGTATGCAAGACAAGGTAGTTCAGCAACTCAGATAGAAAAAAAACATTCTAGAAAACCTAGGGAGGGAGAGAAGGAATGCAGCTGGGAGGGGGGCCCACCACCCAGATGCAGTGACATCCCTCACAGCCCCCTAGTGGCCGAACTACAGGAAGAACTTAGAAAATCACAAAAGGAGAGGAGGAAAAAAAAAGTTATGCAGGCGTTTATCCTATTCTGGTTAAGGGACAACAAGCTCAGTATGTCCCATGGGGATCACAGGATCTAGAGGGATTAGTATCTAGACTCCCTAACATACACAATGGGGCTTCAAAATGGATCAGGATATTTGAGGAGAATACAGTAGGGAAGTTGATGGCGGTGGGGGACCTGAAGGCTTTGTTGGCTAGAGTTCTAGGTATTGCCAAGATGGAGAGTGTACTGCAAAATGGGGGTCTGCAACATCTACTGGATGAAGGCGTTGATGGAACAACGTTTGACATCTACCGATCAAACACCTGGGCGGCGCTAAGAAGTGAATACCCAACCCATGTGGACCACAAGAACCTGAGGGGCTCCACAATCGGTGACACAGAGAATCCTGCATCCTTCCTGGAGAAGCAAGTCATGAGATGGAGATTGGAAACAGACCGAGACCCAGAGCAAGACCCACTGGTCTCCATCCTGTTTAGAACCTCCATAATAGAGACAATGCCTAGCTCAGTTCGGAGCAAGCTAGAAGATGTGGTGGGACTGATCTCATCAAAGTCTCATAAAGAGTTCAGCGATCATCTGGTCCATGCAGTAGAAAGATATCGTCAAAATGAACAAAAAATGCAAGAACAAAGCAGAGAGGTGCAGAGAAAGTTATCTCAGCTCCAGTTGGAGGAAATAACAAGAAAGGACAAAGACAAGAAAAAACAGGCGGTCGTTGCAGAGTCAGCTACAATGACACCCGTTGTCCAGCAGCCCCCACCTCAGATGAACATTTCTGCAGTTCCACAGCAGACATCCTCTCCCCTAGTGCAACAGCCTCAGGCCCAAGGGTTACCCACCACACCAATTTTCAATGTATTCACCCAGAGTAGAGAACAAGGGACTAACAATGGGTATAGGCAGAGACAGTTTAATCAATACAGAGGACCACAGGGTCAGCCAAGATATGGCCAAAGACAGGGGCCACCCAATCAGTTCAGAAGGTTCAATGAATGTTGGTCATGTGGACAGGACGGTCATATGAGCAGAAACTGTCCAACAGTTCCTTTCCAACCAGTTCAGCAACAGAGACAGAGGGGACAGAGACAGCAAAGGCAGGAAGAATATAATCAGTACCCAGCGGGACCCTGGATGGGTCAAGGTTACTAGGGCTGCCCAGAGAATCCACAAGGGGAGGGTCAGCATGTAGCAATTACGAAACAGGCTGATAAGGAACCAATACTGCAGGTTCTAGTAAATGATAGAGGCACACCAATGATGGCAGACACTGGAGCAACTTACACATGTGTAGGTTCAAAATATGCCTCTCACCTCCCAATGGCGAAAAAATTTATCAAAACTGTAGGATTCTCGGGACAAACACAGTTAATACCAGTGACAGCTCCAGTAACGCTACAATTACATGGACGTACAGCTAAAATACCCATTTTGGTATCGGACACCACGCCGGTCAATCTAATAGGGAGAGATGCATTATGTAAATTAGGAATACAAATATTATGCACACCTCAAGGCATACTAATTGATACTACAGGGACATCTCAAATGGTGGTATCAGAGCCAGACACAGCAAATGTCTACTGGATAGGAAACATTCAAGAACAGGTAAATGTAACAATGACAAAATGGGGTGGCTACATCAGAGCTCAAATCCCGCAAGCAAGAGAGTCAAGGATAGGATATCATTGTACTCTAATTTATGACCCAGAGCAAGATCCAGAACTTGAAAAAGAGTGGCAGAAGACAGCTGCAGGTAAAAAAGCAACAATCGAGTCACAGTATATAGTAATTGGACCACAAGGAGCAGCTATGGCAGCACATGATACAGGTGAATCTACAGTGATAAAAGATTGGTTTAGGGACATTGACAGGGCACCGCACATCACTCTGTTAATAAATAAGGGGTTTGAGGCTAAACATTTAGGGGTAATGATGCTCAATGAGAAAAAACTAAAATGGGAACAAACCGATAATCCATTGATTCTCCAGTCATCTTGCAGGAAGTACTTGAAAATGTTGTGTTTTACTCACATGACAGGTGTGTTACAGGAAGTGGAAGTGGTACAGAAATACCAGAAACTAATGACAACAGGGAAGTCGTACAATGATAGGCGGATGGAGATGGAGACAGAGATGATAGCTAGAATACCTGAACAGGTATGGTCCAGATTCGACACAGATGTAGGATTGGTGCATTCTGCTAACCCAGTAAGAGTACAGGTTAGACAAAATGCTAAACTACCATGGCAGAAGCAATATTACATGAAACCTGAGGCTGAGATGGGAATAGCCCCTACTATAGAAGGTCTTATTGCTGGGGGTGTACTGATAGAAACAATAAGCAATTGCAACACTCCTTTGCTTCCAGTACTAAAAACAGACAAACAAAAATGGCGGTTAGTACATGATCTAAGAGCTATCAATGATGTGGTTGAAGGCATGCAGGCAGAAGTACCAAATCCACACACATTACTAACCAATGTCCCACCTGATGATAAATATTTTACAGTGATTGACTTGTGTGGAGCGTTTTTCAGTGTGCCACTTGCAGAAGAGAGCAGACATCTTTTTGCATTTACATATAGAGGTAAACAATATACATATACTAGAATGCCACAAGGTTTTAAACATTCCCCGCATGTATTTAACCAAGTACTGAGAAATGATTTGGAGGCGTTGTCTCTGCATGGAACTTTAATACAGTATGTGGATGATCTTCTGATATGTTCTCCCACATTGGAGCAATGTCATGAAGATTCCATGACTGTATTGAACAAATTGGCAACTGGGGGACACAAGGTGTCACAGAAAAAACTGCAGTATTGCCAGACAGAAGTGGAATATTTGGGGAGGCTGATTGCACACCAAACTAAGACAATAGCCCCCAGTCAGCTAGAAGGAATTAGTAAAGCACCCAAGCCAGAGACGGTGCGACAATTGATGACATTCTTGGGGATGACAGGTTTTAGTTCAGATTGGATAGAGGACTATGCCATAAAAACCGCACCCTTAAGGGAAATGATGAAGACCGCGGGGACAACAAATTTACAAGCTCAATTAACGTGGAATACAGATGCATTGATGGCCTTTGAGGGCATCAAAAAAGAGATGCAGGGAGCAAGTGCACTGGCCATCCCAGATTATACAAAACCATTCCTATTGTATGTGGCAAATAGGAGTCAGGGATATGCATCAGCAGTACTCATGCAAGAATCATGCAGTGGGAGGCGAAAGCAACCCATAGCGTACTACAGTACAAAACTAGATGCAGTGGCACAAGGCTATCCACCTTGTTACCAAGGATTGGCGGCGGTACAGTATGCTTATGACAAAGCCTCAACCATTACAATGGGTTACCCGGTAACTATTTTCACCCATCACAAAGTCACTGAATTAATTGAAAAAGGAAAGTTTGTATTGACAAATTCAAGGTTAATGGAATATTTGGCATTACTAACATTTCCAGATGTTACTATTCAAAGGAGTTCGACAGTGAATCCGGCAGAAAGAATCCCCCATGATTTTGAAGGGACATCGCATGATTGCGTAGCGGATTCTTTGACGTACACCAAATTGAGACCAGACCTGTTGTCAACCCCCATAGTAGGGGCGGAGGAGGATCTGTTTGTGGATGGATCGTGCTTCAAAGATCATTTGGGAAACCATGCAGGGTTTGCAGTGGTGAGACGGAACCCAGATGAAACATTTTCTGTCATTCAAAGTACATCTTGTAAACAACCGTGTTCAGCACAATTGGCTGAATTGAGAGCTCTTACAGCCGCTTGTCAAGAAGGAGCAGATAAAACAGTCAATATATTCACAGATTCTGCGTATGCACACGGTGTATGTCATTTGTTCGGAGCAGTATGGAAAATGAGGGGATTTAAGAAAACAGATGGGTCTCCCATATTACATTGTGATCAGATTGTGGAATTGATGTCAGCACTGTTATTGCCCAAGCAAGTGGCAATAATCAAATGTCAGGCTCATAAGAAAGGTCATGATTATGTCATCAAAGGTAACAATGCTGCAGATGAGGCTGCCAGGGTAGCCTCAAACAGTAGCAGGGCGGTCCAGGCAGTATTGGTCATGCCTGAAGCTGCGCCTACTGAAGAAGATGTTGTCCGCATGCAAGAAAAGGCTGGAGTCTATGAACAAAACATGTGGCTAAAGAGGGGTGCTGCACGTACCCCCACAGGGTTATGGAGAACTCATGATGGGATGATGTTGGCGCCTATGGCGTTGTTAGGTTTACTTATCACTAATGCGCATGGTTTTGACCATTGCGCAAGGGGGGAAGTAATGAGGAAAATTCGCCAACAAGGTTTTTGGTCACCATACTTGCAAACAATGGTTGATAATCAACTTAATGAATGTGAGATATGTGCAAAAAACAATGTAAGAAAAACAATCACAACTCCATTGGGACACATTCCTACACCTGAGGGACCATTTAGACATTTGGTCTTAGACTATGTGGATATGATTAAGAAGGTGAATGGAAAAAGGTACATGTTAGTGGTCATAGACAGATTTAGCAGATGGGTGGAAGCAGTCCCATCAAAAGATCAAAGTGCAGCTACTGTAATCAAATTCTTGACGAGAGAAGTTATGCCGAGGTTTGGAATTCCGACAGAAATAAGCTCAGACAATGGCTCAGCATTTATCCAGAAAACTGTAAAACAAGTAATACAGCATTTACACATCAAACAAAGGTTGGGTTGTGTGTATCATCCTCAGTCACAGGGAATGGTGGAAAGGGTGAATGGCACACTTAAGACAAAAATAAATAAAATATGTGCAAGTGCCAAAATGAATTGGATTGATGCACTACCACTAGCACTAATGACTTATCGCATGCAAGCTAACAGAATGACGCATCTAACTCCGCATGAAATGCTTACGGGTCGACCCATGCCTGCACCTACGCTCAGAGGACCCCACAAGGGCCCTCCATTGGAACAATTACAATTGGAAATAAGGGAATATGTCAGACAACTAACTGCTATACACAAGCTTATATTCAAACAGGAAAAAAACAGAGCTCCAGAGCCGGAAGATGACCCTCCAAGGGGGGTGGAGCCCGGTGACCAGGTTTACATAAAAGTGTTCCGGAGAAAGTGGAATGAGCCAAGGAGAGACGGACCATTCAAGGTGATCAGAGCAACGCCAACTGCCATCCAGGTGGAGGGAAACACCACCTGGTACCACCTCAACCACTGCACAAGAGTCACCCAGCCAAGGACGAGAGAGGAGCCAGGGAAAGATCAGGATGCTGACGCATCCAGACCCAACCAACCGCCCCAGAAGGACCAGACCCAACCCAGCCAGGAGCAACTGCACCCAGCCGAGGATGCTGAAGCAGATGACCATGTTCCTGATACTCTACAGCCTCTGGCAGATTCCATTGGCCCAAGGGTGGAGCCAAAGGACGGAGGAAGCACCAATGACACAACAGGACTGGAGTAGCCAGATATCAAGAGACAGTACTAGGGATAACATGAGAGTGTCGCAGAAACAGCCGGTTCTGAGGTATTTGAGACGAGTAAGCCAAATAAGGGAGAAAAGGTCAAAAAGAGTGGTCTTACAAGCCCAAATACCCTCTCAAGAACTAAAATCAAGAGAACAAATTACTTTTGAGGTAGAGTTAGGAGAGACAATGCTATGCTTGGTAGGCTTTCACCAGGAATACGGTCCATTTGATATTGGACAAGGTCGGTGTAAAATAGGTATCAAGAAAGGTCGTATACATTGGTGTTTGACAGTAACATTAGAAGATCAGCAGGACCATTTAAAAGATAAATATAAACTAGGAATGAGGAAAGGTGAGTTTCCAAATGTAGAGTGGGAAACAAAAGTAGATCTTCAACCGAAAACCAAAGATCTCTGTACAACGCAAGAACAAAATAGCACTGTGGCTCTAACCAAACAAAATGAATCAGAGAAAATGATAATGCCAATCATTACTACACCAGAGAATACCCCAATTACTGACAAAGTAGAGTTAACTACAGGTTCTGATAAAATAGCTACGACCTCAGTTGTGAATGAAATAAAAGAGATTCCAGTTATCAGTACATTGGAAACAGTCTCAGTTGCAAGTAACCTGACACCAACCATAGCCACAGCCAAGCCGAGGGATATCCTAACAACAAGGGATGAAACGAAGATTGTAAATGGTCCAACAACCTTAACGACCATTAGTACAGAAGCCAATTCATGGGACAGAGACAGGACAGTAGAAGTAACAATGACTCCAAAAGAGAATGAAGTGACTATGGAGCCAACTACAATATTAATGATGGATAGGACTGCAGCAGTAACAATCACTTCTGAAAGTAAGCCAATTGACATAAAAAACTCAACTCGGATTTCTGAGATAATAGGCCCAAACTCTGAGACCTCAATTACTAATAACTCAAGTGAAACTTTGGACTCAATTAAATCAGAAGAAGCCGCAGTGACACCAGAACAAAAAAGTAGTTCAACTGTAGCTATAGAGATACCAATACCCACCTTGGAAATGATTGATAAAATAACAAGTCCCGCCTTAAAGGTTGAAACAATAACAACAAACGATAAAGTAGCCATTTTTCAGACAAAAGTGCCCGCAACAACAACCCCAAACGCAAGGATAATGGACAATGTAAAAGAGAAGGATGATCGACTCCCTATAACAAAAAAAACGGCGAGAGCCATAAAACAGGACATATTTGTAAAACAGGAGACATCTGATCACTACGAACGCAAAATTAAAGTAACAACAGTAGACCGGTTGTATGATCAAGCAATAGAAAATAGTTGGTATAAATGGGTGGAGTTCACTGGGAAACAGATTGATGCAGATAATTGCTATTTATGTAGTAAAAACCGTCAACGTGCATTATACGTAGTAAACTATGAACACGACTGGGAAGAATGCAGAACCAGCGAGACACAGATCCAAGGAACAGAGGAAGAAGTGGCGGAAAAACTAGCTAACCTAAATAAGTTACGAGCAACAACGAGTATATCCGCAGGCAAGGATCAATATCATCACGAGTTGTGTCCACTACGATGTTTAATGTTTCTAGGAACAGAAAGGTTCACCCGATATTTGGCCCAAAAACAATGGCCTGTGGGAATTATAATGAACAGGTGTATAGAAATGGACGTAACTCTGACCCACGAAGTAGGCAAAGCAACACTTCCATTAGGAACAGATTTTAATATAGAGGAAGGATTAGACTGTTATCAAAACGACCAAAAGCACAACAAAGGCATTTATGTGGGTCGTGTGGAAGAAGCTAAGTGTAAAACAATCTGGAATGTTGCCATGTATGACACCGACAAACACCCACCACATATGATAAAAAGTGATAAACATCCAACAGACCCTGCCCGAATTGCAGCGGAATCATTTATGGCGAACATGTGGTGGGAAGGTGCATTACTAGAGCAGGATAAAGTAGTAGCAGACCATTTTTGGATCTGTGGAAGCAAAACTATTCGCGCCATACTACCTGAGCAGTGGTATGGAAGGTGTGCAAGAGTACGAGTTGTAACGGAAATTGTAATACTTCCAGCATTAGACAGGATTGTAAACAAGTCAGAGACAAATGGGTTAGATAGACAAAAAAGAGGATACACACCGGATAAGGGAGTCAAAATTAATAAAATAGGACAACCCACAGGTATACCAAGCAGATTCAAGGCCAGGAACGAAGTAGCAGCAGGATTTGAAGCTATCCTGCCAATAATAGGACTAGTGAAAAACGCTGAATGGATTAACTACATTTATTATAATCAACAGCGGTTTATTAATTATACGGATGACGCTCTTTCCGCCTTAGGTGAACAGTTGAAAGCCACAAGTGCTATGGCTTTGCAAAACAGGCAAGCACTAGATTGGCTCTTAGCGGAGAAGGGAGGAGTGTGTGAACTCATAGGCGAAATGTTTGCACCTTTATCCCAGAAAATACTGCGCCAAACGGAACGTTTACACTTGCCATGAATAAACTCAAAAGGCTAAGACAGGAGGTTAAAGACAATGCGGGATATGGGAAAGATTGGTTGGCATGGCTAGAATTGCGTATGGGAAAATGGGGAGCAATACTGGCTCAGCTAGGAGCAATTCTTTTGATTGTACTCACAATAATGGGATTGATTTTTTGTTGTTGTATTCCAGTACTAAGGTCCATGCTAGAATCTAGGCTAAATAAACAAATGCTTGTTACGTCCAAAGCCATAGGCATAGTTGAGGAGAAAAGAATAGAATGGGAGTATATTGGGAACAAACGCCAGAGTGCTCATGGTGATGATGAGGAGGAGGAATGTGAACAAATGCTAGTTTAATCCTTGAGGAACACTTGGACTATGAGGAGGTTCACATTGATCATGTTGGTAGCCTTTCCAAGTGAAGCTGTGTCAACAATCTGGAGGCAAAGAAACATCGACAACAACATTGCCCAACAATCTCTACATTTTTTGTTTTGCATGATAAAAGTAGTTTAGGTTGATTATTAGTATAATTTGTTAGAAATATACACATATGTTTCAACTTATAGTAGTGTGATAGTTTTGACTTGATAATTGTTGAATTAGCAAGTCATTTAGTAGTTTTATATTTTGTGTGTTTTTCTTTTTAATTTACCTGATATTCATCTGTTTATCACATTGTCACCATTTCATGATATGCTCATTGATTGTTGAATGCTGAGTTGAATTTTCATGTGATATGACGAGAAACAGTCCCACTGAAGGAGGTTTTTCCTACAAAAGATAGGTTTACTCCAGGAGGACAGAGGAGGTGCATGGGGATTTTTACTACATTCCTGTAACTGGGCATTAGGACAGGGAAGTAGATGTTTATCCCAATGTACCTTGTGATGAAGGCCTGAGTCTCTGATGAGAGCCACATTTGATGGTCGGAGAACTTGAAGTCTGAATCACTATGTCACTATGAAATGAGATTATAAGTTCACACTTATAAGAAACTAGTACCAAAGGTTGTAATATGTAGTCATACTTTTTGGGACTTGGTAAGCCCCAAAGGGGGGAATATGGAAGATATTAACCAAGTTAAGACTAGTACAATTGTTGGGTTTTCCATGTAAAGCATGAACTAACTGTGGAAGGAAACAGATGGCCACTCATAGATACCTCCCTGTGTTCAACTCAAGGTACACTTACTGGTTCACCCCATGTTGTCTTTAAGGTGCCTGTTTAAATGCTTAGTGGACAAAACAGACACAATTGGAGGATGGGGTGCCTATATGAGATATGCTGATGGGGTTTCAGCAGTGAGGGAAGTAAGGGCCGTTTTTGTATAGTAGGCAATGTTTAAGGTGCTGACAACATGTTTGGAAAACAGGATAAAAAGGGACACACGGGGGATGTGTGGCAGTCACTTTGCAAACCGACTCAGGCTTTGTGTTGCTTCGCTGCAAGCGATAATAAAGTCTTGATCATTCAAACTGCGGCCTCCCAGAACCCTCTTACTTTTGTTAAGATATGTGCTTTAGCCACCACAATAATGCCCTCTTTGCACTATATTTTATTAATGTCAGTATCATTGTTGTTGAATGTATCATTCATTGCGAATAATTACACCGGCGTAAAAACCAGATAAAGCGCGTAGAAAACACCTTATGACTTCCTCATTCACGGCTGGCGCAGTGGAGATGACGCTGTTCTCAGAGACCAATCAGAAGCCGAGTAGGGCCGACCGTGGCGAGGCCGAGGCCATAGATGCTCCTATCAATCACAGTCATTTCCGAGTCACTCAACTTGCTTTAGATCAAAATTGGATTAAACGGGAAACGCTCGTATCCATTTTTTTCCATTTTTCATTTGAGCACAAAATCGGAAATCGAAAAAACAAGTCGTTATCCGTTTTTTCATTTTGTTTTGGAAACAAATACTGAGAAAAAGGGTCATTTTTTCATTTTTTTATTTTTGGTTTTATTTTGAAAAACGAATGAACGAATGATACACGGATTTCGTACAAAAGGAGCAAAGGAAGGAGGAAGACTTTAACAAAGAACTTTTTTTCTCCTGTTCCCTTTCCCTTACTAGGAACCAAGTGGGAATGGAGATGCAGAGAATAAAAGACCGTCTGACACTGGACGTCCTCCATGAAGATGCCTTCAGCGGAGAAACCGTAGATCCGGCCGCTGCGCAGCAAACAGAAGTAAACTTCTACCGCGGGGCTCCGCCGCAATGGTTGAATTTCTACCTTGCTGAACAAAACGCAGACGAAGACGATCACCCAGCCCATTTCATTAAACGGGACGGATATGATGAACTCAGGGAAAAAATCCTGAGCAAGAAGTCTGGAAAGCCGACTTCATGCGTGCGTTTCCTTCACGAGCGAGGGAGTGGTGGTAGCACATTGGCCATGCAGCTCCTCTGGGACTTGAAAAAATCCTTCAGATGTGCTGTTGTAGTTGACCGCACTCCCACTCTAGAAACCTCACTGATCGCCTCCCAGGTGATTGAACTCTACACCGCCGGCCGATTGAATCACCATAAGACTGTGCTGTTGTTAGTGCAGAACGCAAACACAAACGCTCTCCAAAATAGTGTTGTCACAGAAATGTCGAAAAGAAAGATTGATTCAGACGAACCCATCGTTGTCATACTTAACTGTGTGAGGATGGCCTTCTACAATGCTAGACGCCCCCCTCGAGGTGTCATCATCAGAAAGAAACTCTCTGCTGAAGAGGCAGGAAAATTTAATGGGAAACTAAAATGGCTTATCCAGAAGTACAGCAATAAGCATGCACAATTCCATGGCTTCAAAATTATGCAAAGCAATTTCTCCCCAGACTACGTCAAAAATGCATGCGCCGTTTTTGAAGCAAAAGATTCCCCAGACTCGAATCGTGGTCTCAAGCTTACGGCTTGCATGTGCCTGTTGAACAGCTACGTTTCGGGCTCTTTCTTTCTAAAGAGTCGCTGCGAGGCATTTCTCAAGAATGGAATCCAGAACTGTACGTTTGAAGAGACAATGAAACCTTTCAGTCATCTGATGGTTAGCTTCTCTCCCCATGGAAGTGGCGAAGAACACATCCGGATGGCTCATCCAATGATAGCAGAGCAGGGCAGTGATCTGCATGGTGCGGCGGTGGACAGGAGTGTCACAACACTAGACCTGCTGAGGATGCTACCTGAAGAGAGCGACGCCCGAACGCTCAATGGCTTCATTAAAGTCTTGCTCACCAACCGAAAATCTTCTCAAAGCAATAAACAACTTCTTTTTTCCAGATTGATTTCAGACATTTTGGGACCAACCAAAGCAAAAAAAAACAAAGAAAAGTGTGTGTCGGTTTTAAAGGAAGCAGTCAGAAGATTTCACAACGATGACGCCTTCTACCAGACACTTTCTCGTTTCTATTACCTGCAGAGTAAAGACTACCATAAGGCAGAGGAATGTGCAAAGAAAATCATTTCCAACAACTCCTTTTTCGCGGACACACTGGGACAAGTGCACAAGCACCATCTGACCAAACTGCTCAGTCAGCACGCACCTCAAACCAAACTCAGTTGTCTCGCGGAAAAAGCCTTTGAAGCATTTCAAAGGGCAGAGAATCTCGCGGAAAGAGAACCTGAGAAGAGAGATGGCTTGTTGACAATTTTTAACTTCAGGGGAACCTTTGCATACGTGCAAGTTGCAAAAAAACTTTTCGATGATAAAGTGATAGGGAGGCAAACAAACAAATTTGCAGAAATTAAAGATAACATTAAAAAAAGAGCAGAATTCCTCAACATGTTACTAACTTACTCTAAAAAGGGCGCAGAAGCAAATGACCCCTCGTATGTTTTGGAAGATGTCAGAACCTGCTATACAGATTACACTGGACAGACCCTGCCGGAAGGTCCTGGAACAGGACCCACAGAAGACCACCTTGATATCCTTCATCAGAACTGGCTGAAAGACATAGAGGAACCAATAGAGTTTGACTTCGAAAAAGCGGTCAAAGACATGAGGACCTCCTATGAGAACACATACAAGAAATACCTGAGGTCCAGGCATCTCCTACCCCTGATTTATCTCAGAAGTAGAGTTCATGGAAAGGTCCATTACTACAAAGTGTACACCACGGTGGGTGGTAAAGAAATACAGCTGGATGTGGATCCTTGCCAACAACTGCTTCTCTGCAGGTCTGGGCCAGTATCGTTTAAACTTGGATTCACCATCAGAGGCCCTACAGCCTATAAAGTTAAGTACAGTGCATGAGTACTAATGTAAAAGAAGTACCAAAGGTTTCAAGTACCGATAAAAGGTTAGATCAGGTTTATCAACATTGATGATGACTGGGAGGTGGAGGTGGTCTAGGTTATTCAGAATAAAGAAATATTAACATGTTCTACATGTATATATAAGAATCTATTGTTGTATGTATTCATGTATTGCTTTTTTCCTCTAAATAATCTTCTTCCCATTACATATGTTTCCATGAAAGTTACATGTGAAGATGGTTGATATTTGGATCGGCATGCAACACTGGCAAACTGCTACAAATAGGGAGAGAAATGAAATGCTGTTCTGTCATTGTGCTAAAATGAATATACATATATTATATATTAAAATACATTTGCAAACTGATTGTGCTGCCTGAAGAAGTCTTCTTTGAAACAACGTGTAAAAAATATACTCGCTTTCCCTTGCCACAATGTAATTGTCGGGAACACAGGGGTAATAAAAGATTAAAACTACCAACTGATGTACTTGTTTCTTTAGCATATTTTAACACTGTTATATTTCTGGTTTGTGGCAGCTGGCTCCACACAATCACAATCAATTCTTCGACTGTAGTTTTGAATAATTAATAATTGCTTTGGAGATAGTTATCTTGTAAGCCAAAACTTACAAGCACAATGCAAAACTCCAAAGCAAACTTCTTGGATTTTTTGACAAATCTTAATGTTTAGTGTTCAGTTTACATTTCCAATGAAATGACAATGACATTTCACACACACAAATTTTGAAAAAAAAGGCGGCCATTTTCTTTTGAGTTTAAACTCTTTGGTTGATGGTCCTCGCCAGGTCAGCTATTTTTTAAAGCCTCTTGATTTTTGGTCTTTATTCGTCTTCCATCCCATCCATCCATCCATGTCCTCCGCTTATCCGGGGTCGGGTCGCGGGGGCAGCAGCCTGAGGAGAGAAGCCCAGACTTCCCTCTCCCCAGCCACTTCGTCCAGCTCTTCCGGGGGGATCCCGAGGCGTTCCCAGGCCAGCCGAGAGACATAGTCCCTCCAGCGTGTCCTGGGTCTTCCCCGGGGCCTCCTCCCGGAGGGACGTGCCCGGAACACCTCCCCAGGGAGGCGTCCAGGAGGCATCCTCACTAGATGCCCGAGCCACCGCAACTGGCTCCTCTCGACGCGGAGGAGCAGCGGTTCTACTCTGAGCCCCTCCCGGATGACCGAGCTTCTCACCCTATCTCTAAGGGAGAGCCCGGACACTCTGCGGAGGAAACTCATTTCAGCCGCTTGTATTCGCAATCTCGTTCTTTCGGTCACTACCCTCAGCTCGTGACCATAGGTGAGGGTAGGAACGTAGATTGACCAGTAAATCGAGAGCTTCGCCTTTAGGCTCAGCTCCTTCTTCACCATGACGGACCGGTGCAGAGCCCGCATCACTGCCGACGCCGCACCGATCCATCGGTCAATCTCCCACTCCATCCTCCCCTCACTCGTGAACAAGACCCCGAGATACTTGAACTCCTCCACTTGAGGCAGAATCTCCTCCCCGACCCGGAGAGTGCACTCCACCCTTTTCCGGCCGAGAACCATGGCCTCGGATTTGGAGGTGCTGATCCTCATCCCAGCCGCTTCACATTCGGCTGCGAACCGCTCCAGTGAGAGCTGAAGGTCACGGCCCGATGAAGCCAACAGGACAAGATCATCTGCGAAAAGCAGTGACGCAATCCTGAGGCCACCGAACCGTAACCCCTCAACGCCCTGGCTGCGCCTAGAAATTCTGTCCATAAAAGTTGTGAACAGAATCGGTGACAAAGGGAAGCCCTGGACGAGGCCAACTCTCACCGGAAACAGGCTCGACTTACTGCCGGCAATGCGGACCAAGCTCTGGCACCGGGAGTACAGGGACCCGACGGCCCGTATCAGCGGGCCCGGTATCCCATACTCCCGGAGCACCCCCCACAGGGCTCCCCGAGGGACACGGTCGAACGCCTTCTCCAAGTCCACAAAGCACATGTAGACTGGTTGGGCGAACTCCCATGCACCCTCGAGTACCGCGCCAAGGGTACAGAGCTGGTCCACAGTTCCACGGCCGGAACGAAAACCACATTGCTCCTCCTGAATCCGAGGTTCGACTATCCTACGGACCCTCCTCTCCAGGACCCCCGAATAGACCTTACCGGGGAGGCTGAGGAGTGTGATCCCCCTGTAGTTGGAGCACACCCTCCGGTCCCCCTTTTTGAAGAGGGGAACCACCACCCCGGTCTGCCAATCCAGAGGCACTGCCCCCGATGTCCACGCGATGCTGCAGAGACGTGTCAACCAAGACAGCCCCACAGCATCCAGGGCCTTTAGGAACTCAGGGTGGATCTCGTCTACCCCCGGGGCCTTGCCACCGAGGAGCTTTTTAGCCACCTCGGCGATCTCAGCCCCGGAGATAGGAGAGTCCCCCCCCCCCCGAGTCCCCAGACCCTGCTTCCTCAGTGGAAGGCGTGTTGGTGGGATTGAGGAGGTCTTCGAAGTATTCCCCCCACCGATTCACAACGTCCCGAGTCGAGGTCAGCAGCGCCCCGTCCCCCCCATACACGGTGTTGACAGAGCACTGCTTCCCCCTCCTGAGACGCCGGATGGTGGTCCAGAACCTCCTCGAAGCCGTTCGGAAGTCCTTCTCCATGGCCTCACCAAACTCCTCCCACACCAGAGTTTTTGCCTCCGCAACCGCCGAAGCCGCGCCCCGCTTGGCCCGCCGGTACCCATCAGCTGCCTCAGGAGTCCCACGGGCCAAAAAGGCCCGGTAGGACTCCTTCTTCAGCTTGACGGCATCCCTTACCGCTGGGGTCCACCAGCGGGTTCGGGGGTTGCCGCCGTGACAGGCACCGACGACCTTACGGCCACAGCTCCGGTCGGCCGCTTCAACAATGGAGGCACGGAACAAGGTCCACTCGGACTCTATGTCCCCCGCCTCCCCCGGGACATGGTTGAAGCTCTCCCGGAGGTGGGAGTTGAAGCTCGTTCTGACAGAAGATTCAGCCAGACGTTCCCAGCAGACCCTCACAGTACGTTTGGGTCTGCCAGGTCTGACCGGCATCTTCCCCCACCGTCGGAGCCAACTCGCCACCAGGTGGTGATCAGTTGACAGCTCCGCCCCTCTCTTCACCCGAGTGTCCAAGACATGCGGCCGCAAGTCCGATGATACAACTACAAAGTCGATCATCGAACTGCGGCCTAGGGTGTCCTGGTGCCAAGTGCACATGTGGACACCCTTATGCTTGAACATGGTGTTCGTTATGGACAATCCATGACGAGCACAGAAGTCCAACAACAAAACACCATTCGGGTTCAGATCAGGGGGGCCGGTCCCCAGAAGGAGCGCTTTCCAACACCCCCCCTAAGGACTCAAGAAAGGGTGGGTACTCTGAACTGCCGTTCGGTGCATAAGCACAAACGACAGTCAGGACCCGTCCCCCCACCCGAAGGCGGAGGGAAGCTACCCTCTCGTCTACCGGGGTGAACCCCAACGTACAGGCACCAAGCCGGGGGGAGATAAGCATTCCCACCCCCGCTCGGCGCCTCTCCCCAGGGGCAACTCCAGAGTGGAAAAGAGTCCAACCCCTCTGAAGGACGCTTGTTCCAGAGCCCAAACTGTGTGTCGAGGTGAGCCCGACTATATCTAGCCGGTACCTCTCAGCCTCGCACACCAGCTCCGGCTCCTTCCCCGCCAGAGAGGTGACGTTCCACGTCCCCAGAGCTAGCTTCTGCAGCTGAGGGTCGGACCGCCCAGGTCCCCGCCTCCTGCTGCCGCCCAGCTCACATCGCACCCGACCCCTTTGGCCCCTCCCACGGGTGGTGAACCCATGCGAAGAGGGTCCCACGGCGTTCCTTCGGGCTGTGCCCGACCGGGCCAAAAAGTAGAGCAGCAACAACGTACAAAGCCCTACGATAAGCCGGAAAGACCCTACTGAAGAAGAAGAGAAAAATACTGGGGCACGCAAACACCATAGGCGACCAGAGGGAATCTTTGTTCGGGACTCAATGCAATTTATTCAACCATCAAAAGTCACAAGCAACACATGGCTGTTCCGTGGGAAGCAGAATGGAGGGTGGGGTTTTCTGAGTGTTCCGGGGGGGGGGGGCGTGGAATGTCCTGCAGCACCATGTCAGTACGGCTGGCTCACCTGCGCCATCAGACCCTCCAGTTCAGGACGGGCCTTGAAGCGCTCGAGGAAATCACTCTCCACGTGCTGCAGGGAAAGATCGCCATCGTTAACGCACCGTTAAAAAGAACAGAGACAGTTACCGTGGTCCCCCCCCCCCCCCCCCCCCCCCCTCATGCACATGCAGAGAGGAGGACAGTGTTGCGGTTGGCGTGCGGGGGGCTCCCAGACGAAGTCATACCGGGTCGGGAAAATAAAAATAACAACAATAACTGATACTTATATAGCACCTCTCAAGGGACCCAAGGACACTTACATCTGAAGCAAACAAGAACACAAAAAACAGCCAATAAAACACAGGTGACAATGCGCTCGCTTGCTGCTTACCTCCTTCACAGAGAGCTTGACGCCTTCCGGCTGGTTCTGCAGAACGGCGTCCATGAAGGTGGGGCAGAGCGTGGCGGTCATGCTGCTGATCTGCAACAGGAAGACAGCAGTCACCGGCCTGCTAACAGCTCTGAAGAAATAAGGGCTCTTCTTCTAATGGTTTGGGTTTTTGTTGGTAATGCCTGCATGCTGAAGTGTCCATTTAAAAATACTACTAAGAGTGAAGGGCACCTGGACGATCCTCTCGTGCGTCTTCAGGAGGGCGTCGACGTACATCTTCGTACCTTGCTCCTGCATCAGCAGGACCTCGGTGGATTTGGTGGGCAGACCGTAGCTGCATGTGGAACAACCAGAAGGTGAGCGTTGTGGTGAGAATGTCCACATGGGAGGAGGAGCTACATTTAACCACAACACAGCTACTGGATTTGGAAAGTGAGCCGAGTTTTGAAGAAAAGGCCCTCACTTTGTTTGATGGGCCATTAATAATAATAATAATAATAATAATAATACATTTTATTTCAAGCGCCTTTCAGGACACCCAAGGTCACTTCACAAATAAAAAACAATGATAAATAAAATTAAAATAAATGGAATACATAATAATAAAAACATCAAAAAGAGTCTAGGGCCATATTAAAGTCCATATGCTAGCCTGAACAGATTTTCAGTCTCTTCTTAAACTGAGCAATGGATTCACACTGCCTGGAGTCATGTGGAAGCGAGTGCCACAGCTTGGGGGCTGTGCAGGTCAACGCTTTCATTACAATCCATTCCAAAAATCCATCCCATCACAGATGCATGATGTGGCCACATGGGACGATTTTATCAATGGCTTTTAACAGCAAAAATGAACATCACGCCTGATAGCATCACAGCTGCTCTGCAAATGATAACTTACAGAAGGCATCTTGTTTGCCGACAACAAACTGAAGAAAATGGATTGGTTGAATATCATGCGGTCACATGACCACACAATGGCCGTAGGGATTCAGAGAGGACAGCGGGGCACGGAACCCGGGGACAGCGCCATCTCCGGACGGGCGACCGCAGCCGCCCCTTTCTGAGCGGCGCTTAAGCGGTGGTCGTTAGCCACGCTACAGGCGTGACGCGTGGCTAACACAGAGCCCACAGAGCACACAGCCCACAGAGCACACGGAGGCCACAGAGCCCACAGAGCACACAGCCCACAGAGGCCACAGAGCCCACAGAGTAAACAGAGGCCACAGAGCACACAGAGCCCGTAGAGGCCAGCTGTAAGCGGTGCCGGCGGCAGGGGGAGAACCACCCACCTTTCGGTCACGCGTATGCCGAGGCGGTGGCAGAGGTTGTGGATGTACTGGGAGTAGTGCTCCACCAGCGTCATGTCGTAGCCCGACACCCGCACGCTCAGGGAGCCGTACGCTGTGGCGCTGGCCGCGCGGATGGGCTTCATCTGCAGCCGCTCCTTCTTCTTCCTGGGCTGAGACAGCACACAGCAGCGCCACGCTGTGGTTACACACCACGCTGGACTGCAGAGGGGCCCTTTGGTCACCCAATCTCTTATGGAAGCATTGCATGGCGGTCGCTTAGAGACACTTTTTTTTTTTTTCAACAGAGTGCGTTCCTATTTTTAGGGTGTGTAGTTTCAGAAGTCACTGAAAGTGAGCCACTCAAAAGTGTCCTTAGGCATCACAAGACAGCAATACAGGAAAGCACAATACAAAAAGGAACACAGCACAACAACAACAACACATTTCCAGACTTTGAATGAAATGAAACAACTCACTGGTTCTTTGGGAAGCAGATATTTCCACCTGCCAATGCCATGTGTTGGCATTGTTCTGTACTGCCTTTCATTCTGAGGATCAAGTCCTTCAGGAAAAAAAAAAAAAACACATCCATAAATACCACGCAGAGGAACATAGCCTACGTTTCTTACTTTTTATACTTACTACAAAGAGGATTCGGCAAAGATGATGTAACCCTAAAAAAATGAAAAAAATGTTGTTAGAGGTGTTACAGAAATCTACACCAGGAGTCGACTGCGTTGTCAGAGCATTGAGTCGTTGGAGCCAACACCAGTTAATGTACGTTTTCACATCAAATTAGAGAAATGAAGTGGTAGGGAAAAACCTCACCGTTGTAATAATACTGACGCTTGATTCGTCAAACATGATTGCTGCACGAGGGCCACCTGCCAGTGGAAGAAACAAACAGTCCAGGGGTTCCAGCCCCAGAACAGAGCATGTCAGCTCTACAGCCATACCTTCAGCCTCATGGGCACTTTTACATCCCGTTTACCTGGGCCAGGGGTCCACTGTTTCTGACCCCACCTACTCTGCTGATTTGATTTGCTTAGTCTGATTTTAGTCAACACTAATACTAGGTTAGGGATCAAATAAAATAAAATACTGACAATTGGAATAAAGAGTTATGAAGGGGAAACGTGTACACGTGTATTACTGATAGTACCAACGTTAAGCGAACCGTACATTTCGGTCAATAAACTAAAACCACACAAGCGATAATAGCAGAAAGCGGTGGTCCGCTCACGTTAGCTCAATGTTGACCTCTAAAGAGGGGGTCGCTGGAGGAACGGTGAGCACCGTACCTGTCGAATCAGCGAGTTCATGGCTTCAGACACGGCTCCCTGTTGTCACCACAACTAGGACTCGCTCAACGCCAATGTTCTGCTCTCAAAAATGACTTTACCCACAGGTACTGAGCTGTCCACGAACCATGCCCGTGCACTGGCCAAAATCAACAAACTGAAGCGAGTCCGTCAGTAATTGTGTCCGTGTGTTCGCAGTGGCTGCAACATTGGGTTCCGCTTATGGTTCGATTGTGTGGAGCGTACTATACAAAAACAAAACCTATGAAACATTCAGATTGTTATCATTTAAACAAGCTTTATTTGGGAATTGCTTCAATACATTACCGTATACAGTGATATTCGTATTTAAACAAATAAGCTTCTGTATTAAAGTGCAAAAATCTCCACTCGACGTTTTATATAACTGCATATGAACCGATTAACTTTGAAAGGGAAAAATAAACAAATAATGCTAACCATCGATGTGTACTTTTCAGACAATTCAGTGCATAAAAATTGAGGCCAAGCTAAAAATACATTTTCAATCACCTAGCCATGTTCAAACGCAGATAGGATGACAATGTCAACAGGATGTTCTAGTGCTTAGGTGGCATTGTTATGGCAGTCAGGAACGTTTTAACCATTGTTTGCTACACCTGAAAAGGATGAAGGCTACAATTTGTTTTAATAATCTGCTGGCAAATCAAAATGAATATTAATTGCATTCAATGTAAAATGTGGTTTAATAGAGCAAAGACTTGAGTACAAACGAACGCCGTTATGTAGAACAGGTAAATGCAAATATTTTGTATTTTCATATTTTTATTTTTATATTTTTTTATAAGTGTGAATAAATACTATGTATAATCTCTTATGTGTATGTCACAAGCATAAATATAAACAAAACAATATCCACCGTTTGTGTAGCATTTCTTTAAAATACTAATCGGATACGTATTTCAATGTTTACCTCTTTGCTAAATCATTTTTTAAATCAATAAGTCAAGCTGTGAACTCATTTATATGGAGCAACCAAGCACCCAGAGGTCATTAATAAGAACCTTAGGCAGCGTTGTGTTGGCGGACTTTGCTTCGTCCAGTTTTTACAGGCACAGTCACTAAAGCTCAATCTGAAGTTATTGCATTGACTTAATTTATCAAAATAAATACTAATCGGCAGCATTTTGCTTAAATACTTTCCCATTTTAGCATGTACATCAGAATGTGTGTGTGTGTGTGTGTGTGTGTGTGTGTGTGTGTGTGTGTGTGTGTGTGTGTGTGTGTGTGTGTGTGTGTGTGTGTGTGTGTGTGTGTGTGTGTGTGTGTGTGTGTGTCTACCCATTTTAAGCATTAAATTGGCAGAGGCAATGTTTTTAGCAAAATTGAAACTGGTAACAAAAATGACCATTTTAAAAAAACTCAACCCAAACCACATTCAAAACGCCCCTTCACACTCCAATATCCATAACGATCTTGCAATGAAGGACTGAAGATTCCATTGCAGCATTCCAAGAATTTTCCAATGTACGCAGCTGCGTGTGTTGCCATGGCAACTTAAGCGGTTGTAGTCGATTTGTTTGCTGTGATGACCCAGAGCTGACCAAAGGCTACATAAGTTTACCATCGCCCCATCTCCCCTCAAACATCCTCCTCCTCTTCCTCCTCTTCAGCCTCCTCTTCTTCGTAGTCGCTGTCGTCAGCAGAGTCGATTTGGTCCTCCTCCTCCTCCTCCTCTGCCTCCTCCTCACCCTCGCTTCTGATCTCCTCGCTGCTGTCATCATCTTCGTTGTCGTCGTCTTCCTCCTCTGTCACCTCCTCCTCCTCCTCCTCCCCCTCCTCCATCCCCACCCGCTGTCCTTCCTCGCCTGCTTCCGGAAGAAGTCCTGTGGAAGAAAGGGCCGAGGTCAAAGGTCGCAGCCTGTTTTCTGCACCGCAGCTCCTCCAGCCGGTTCACCCCTCTGTGCTTACGGAGGTGATCGATGGCGGTAATGATGACTTCCTGGAGCTGCACCTCCAGAAACTGAATCATTTCCTGGTTCATGGCGTCACCCAGGGCATCCGCCTCCAGGTCCACATACTCGGGGTAGAACATGCTCTTTCTCAGCTGACGACGACAGCTGCAACACACAGACTGCTCTCAGAAAGATCCTGGGAACAGGATTCGGCGAATCCCAAATTATTTTAACCCCAGATCAAGCCAACCCCGCATCTCGCTAACCTTGAATCAAAACATGCTAAACCAGCCAGGAAATGAAGGTCAGTGATATACTTACTGCTTCCTTGTGGTTTTGTATGCCTAAGGAAAAGAAAAAGTAGAGTGAAATATAACACCCAACCGTACTGCGCCATATTATAGAAGTAAAACAAGTAAAAAGCTAAACGTAGGCCAACCAGTTCAGTTCTTACCTTAGTTAAAGATAACATCTCAATCAAAGAAAAAGCAACTATTCTGGCGCTTGTTAACTTGGGGGGTGAAAGCAGAGCCAGACCTGCAGATATTTGATGGGGTACATTCTTCACGAGCAAACACTCCTAACTCCTACCGAGGGGTTTGGGTTAAAAGGGATGCGTGTGTGGCAGCGCGGAGCGTTACCTGGAGGAAGCGGAAGGGGTCGTTCTCCAGCAGCAACGTCTCCACGCCACAGCGGACCTCCTGCAGCCGGGCCTGGTCCTGGCCCACGCGCTGCAGGTTCTCCTGGATGACCCGGCGGTTGGTGTCACCGTGGCCCTGGGCGGAGCCGCGCAGCCGGGAGATGAAGGCGTCGACCTTGGCCTTCAGCTCCTCCCCCAGCGCGCCAAGACACTGCTCAGAGTCCTCGGAGAACTTCTGCACCGAGGGGTGGGTGGAGGGGTGGGTGGTGGGGTGGGTGGAGGGGTGGGTGGAGGGGTGGGTGGTGGGGTGGGTGGTGGGGTGGGTGGAGGGGTGGGTGGTGGGGTGGGTGGTGGGGTGGGTGGAGGGGTGGGTGGTGGGGTGGGTGGTGGGGTGGGTGGAGGGGTGGGTGGTGGATGGATGGATGATGGGGAGGTGGGATGGAGGGACAGATAAATGGATGGAGAGTAGCAGAGGGCCCCATTTTGGTTCTACAATCTATCTGCTTGTGGCATCAAACTTGTGTCCGCCCATCTGTGACGTCACACGTGGGAGTGTCCGCCCGGTCCGGATGGTTGGTCCTCGTGGACTCTTACCCGGTTCTGTCGCTCCTTCTCCCTCTGCTCGTGGATCTTCTTCTCAGTGTGGCTGTACCTCCTCTCCAGACGGTACAGCTGCTTGTCCAGAGACTCCTGGCGAGATCACAGTCCCATCGCCGCTTAATGTATGGAGATAGGACTGGAAGTACATACTTTCAAGGACATTACGGCCACAAAGCCATTAACAAGAGTCTCTCTCTCTCTCTCTCTCTCTCTCTCTCTCTCTCTCTCTCTCTCTCTCTCTCTCTCTCTGACAATAGGACAATAGATCAGCCATTCACAGGGCTTCCAGATGAATCACTTCACTTAACAAAACTAGAAGGTGGAGCCAGTGAAAAAAAAAAAAAAAAAAAAATTATATTTAAATACACATTTATTATAACTGTATATAATTTCTATAATTGTATATATAATATAAAAATATACACACATATTGTCATTGTTGAGTGATTATTGTTATTATTATGATTATTATTATCATTAATAAATCGATATTAATAATAATTATTGTTAATATTGTGCTTCTTCTTTGTGCTATTGAGGCTGACTCGAGGGATCACCACGGCGACCCGGTCACCACTACCATCATGCTGCTTGTGTGTGCGTGCGTGCGTGCGTGCGTGCGTGTGTGTGTGTGTGTAGGAGGAGTCTAGCATCCCTCGACCAATCCCAGGCAGCCCCTCACACCTTCATGTCTCTGGCCGTGTTCCTCAGGGTCTTGATGCGGTGGCCTGCGTGCCCCCCCTCAATGGTGCAGGCGTTGCACACACACAGCTTGTCGTCAAGGCAGTAGTACCTGCAGTCACATGGTCAGGCCACCAGGTCACAAGCACTACGTTTACATGCAGCAAGAAATTCAAATTTCTAATCGTATAAGACATCGTTCGGACTTTTAAAGTGCATGTAAACACCTTAATCCGACCTACTTCGGACATCTCAAAATCGGATAACAACACCTAGATAATTCGTTCATAGTCGGACTTTTAACGGCATGTATACTCAGCAATCGGATCTGAATCTGATTTTTCTGCGCACGCGCAGTGCCGTTCTGCGCATGCGCAGCGCCACATAGCGTCCGGAGTCAGCCCACGCTCCGGCTGTTAATCCGATTCTCTGAACGGCATGTATACTCGGACAAGTGATCCGGTCTTACGCATGTCATTATCTGATCCGATCAGAAATTCGAATTTCTTGCTGCATGTAAACGTACTGAAGGTCACCACAGGAGGTCACAATGCACAGGCACAACTGGAAGAACTTTTGTTATTGTCATTTGTGACATCACAAATTAAGAACATCCACACCTTATTCCACATATTCCAAGGGTAAAAAGGTCCCTTATGCGATGATATGATCTACAGCCACCAGCACACTAATAATAACTACTTCGCTGGGACCAGCGGCAATACTGACAGGGGAAGCAAGATTAAACAGGCCCCACTACAGGTTGGCAGGTAGGCGCCCACCAATCTCCCATCAGATGAGACAGCACCTTATTGATCCCACACAGGGAGTTCAGCTGATGCTGCCGGCTGCCCTGCACACCACACCCCACGGCGGGGGGCTGCCGGGGCAGCGGGGGGGTCGGTACCTGTAGATCTCGTCGTGGCTCGGACACTTGCGGCTGCGGAGGTCGTCCAGGGGGTCGGTCAGCGGGTGCTCCCTGAACGCCGGCAGCTCCAGGTGCGGCCGGACGTGCTGGCCGCACATCGACACCTCGCACTTCAGGCACGTCTTGACCGCAGGGGTCGCCACGGCAACGGCGACAGCCGGGTCCACGGAGGGGTCGTCGCCGCCGCCGCCGCCCGCGACGGCGCCGTCTCCCGCCGGCAGGGGGCAGTAGTCACACGGGACCGAGAGTCGCGGGGCAGCGCGGGGCAGTGTCCCCGCGGAGGACGGCGAGCCCCGCGACAGCTCTCCACAAACTGCCGCCGTTGTGGTCGCCGAGGCCGCCGCCGCCGCCAGCCGGCCGCGCCGCCGGAAGTCGTCGGCGATGTTGGCCAGCTTGAAGTTCCTCTGGAACTTGACGGAGCAGCGGTGGCTCTCGCGACACTCGGGGCACAGGAAGTGCCCGCGCTGCGACGGAGCCTGCAGCTGCAGCCGCCGCAGGCAGCCCAGGCAGAAGTTGTGGCCGCAGGGCAGCAGGCGGGGGTCCCGGTACACGTCCAGACACACGGGACACGTCAGCTCCTCCCTCAGCACGCTGCTGGACAACTCTGGGTGGTCACACGCCATCTTAGGGGGGGGGGGGGGGGGGGCAGGGGAGGGACGTATAGCATGAGGGAAGAGTGGTTTTGAGGGAGAGAGAGAGAGAGAGAGGATAAGCCAAAATAAAAATACAGGTGTTGACAGGGCATGACAGGGCATGTTCTTTCGATAGCCACACAACATAAGCAGTGTTACATTAGTAAAGATAGGAAAGTCTTTCAAAAACAATTATTACATTGATTGTATTCATTTGAATCTCCTGAAACAAATATAATAACAACAAAAAACACTAGAGCCAACATAATTGAGTGACAAAGAGTTACATTCATTATGAATAAATTACAGTTTTTCTATATATGTAAATATACATAAGTTGGGTCGGTTTGTTGCTTCTAAAGCAAACGTCAAGTTTTTAATGAGGTGTTAATAATACTGACCAAATATATGTGAAGTGAAGTACATTATCTCTCAGCAACTAAAGCACACACTCACCTTGCTCCGCTCTGGTACCTGCGGGGGGTTTCGCTCATCGGGGTCTTTTGTTTCCACCTCTAGTGTTTTCGGCCCATGCGAGGTGGGACCCCGTGTGTAGAGGTGTGTAGAGGTGGGACCCCGTGTGTAGAGGTGTGTAGAGGTGGGACCCCGTGTGTAGAGCTGGAGCCTGTGTGTAGAGGTGTGTAGAGCTGGAGCCCGTGTGTAGAGGTGTGTAGAGCTGGAGCCCGTGTGTAGAGGTGTGTAGAGCTGGAGCCCGTGTGTAGAGGTGTGTAGAGCTGGACCCTAATGAGATCACAACACGGAGAGCTGCCGGACACAGGACTGTCTGACGTCATTTCAATGCGCTTCCCGCGGCTATGTTGCTATGGTGATGGTGCGTTGAAGTTATAATACACGGTCATGGTTTATACCGTATGGGGGAAAATATTTAGGTTTAGGAGGATATCTTATATAGATAATATAATAGGAGCACACACACATTAAAACAATCCTAAACAATGTGCGACCAATCCGGTTATCATTTGCGACTGTGATCCCTTCTCCCCCAAGTAAATTATTATTTTTGTTTAATGTATGGTGACGACACATATACCAGTAGAAAAACAAAAACAGTGGCATTTAAAATGTGGTCAATCGAATCCACGCAAGTTGGGGGGAAATTGGTATCTTTCTGATCGTGGTCTTGTGTCCTACATGATTTGAACGCAGCATTATGCCCAGTGTACCTGTACAATGTACAATAACGGCCAATGGATGGTTGAACAATGGCTCTAACACCAACACATGTCGACACCTGGTGAGCTTTATGGACATTATGCACAGATATATTATGTATTCAATATGGCAGCTGACGTTAAAATGTTATCGTCTGTGAGTCATGAGCGCACCGACAAAATAGCCATGCACTCGCATTAACTAATGTGGGCCCCGCATTCGGAATGTATGTAGACTTCGTCACTTTTCCAAATGTTCTGTTAATTGGCCTAAGTGGCCTGAAAGGTCCTCCTCCTCCTCATGGATCTGTGCACAGTAGAACATACGCGCGCGCACACACGCACGAATGTGAACGTGCACGTGAGTTTGGAAATTAACTTTGCAAACCAAATGACTACTAGAAGTCTAGAACAGAGCAGCACATTTGTATTGTACAGGTGCAAATCCTGCGTTTAACATTTGTTTCACTTTTGCCATGGTATATAATATATGAGAAGCAACACAGAAAGACAGATTGCTGTTATATTTGTATTTTATTAGTCCCCTACATCGATTGATTTGGAATTATTTGTATTTTTACATTTAGATTTTATTTACGTATTTTTATCATTCTTTGATGGTTCTTTGATATCTAAGAGCCATCAGAGTCATTTGAATGTGTTTTGATTCACTGCATGTCTGCCTATGTGAGACATTCACTTTGGGTTCATGTCTGAGCAGCGCGTGCGTGCACACGTGTAGGTGGACAGTTGGTTCAGTCAGTCAACATTCTGCAAGGAAAAGAGGAGAGGGAGTTAATCACAACATCATATTAATTGACTATAAAAGCCCAAAAGTAGTTGAATGTGTATTCACTGATAACCTTACGGACAAACGGATCTTCTACCAACCGTGCCATCACAGAGTTACCTGGGCCGCGGCTCTCGGCTGCAGAGCTCTCCTTCGTCTCCGCCTGGCCAGAGACGTTGCTCCTCCAGCTCAGCGTGAAGTCCGATATCCCCTGACTTTTCATCCTCTCCTCAAGCTGCACACACAAACACAAACAGCGGTTCTCGCGTAGCGCAGGCGTGCTGCTTATCTGATGCAACATATAGGGTGGACCTCACAGTCACAAAATAGTTTATACGTTCACGTATGAATCCAGGCTGAAATCACGATTCAATGGCAATCCACATTTGCCAGCATCAGGGCCGCAACACGTTGTGCCCTCGTCGACTACAGACTGTGTAGTCTACGACAAGCTGTTGGGCTACAGACTGTGTAGTCTACGACAAGCTGTTGTACTACAGCCATTCCCGTCCTGAAAACGCAGAACCTGATCCCGGAAGCAAAGCAGGGTCGGTCTGGTTCCCGGCCACACAAGTGCACATCGGCTCTCTGACCTGCTGCAGGAGTTGAGGGCGGGCGGCCGAGGGATGGAGGACACTGTCGGAGTGCATCTTCAACCTCATCAGCATCGCCCGTGATTTCAGACCTGCGACGAGATCATTACCACTTACACTACGTTCAACAAGTCGCCCTCATCGCTTGTCACCGGATGTGGATGTTGATCGGTCCTCACCATTCAGCGCCTCAATACATACCCATTTAGTGACATCACAAACCGCTAAGAAACCCCCTGCCATGATCCGGACGCAGTCTGAACCACGGTAGGGGGCTTCCCACTCCCACTTGTGGCTCTAAGACTCACCGCCCCAGCAGACGAAGGGCATCCTGGTGTCACAGTCCTCCTCGTCCCAGCGGCCCCCATCCCCGGCGCTGACAACCGCGCAGCCGCGGAGGTTGACGGGCCGGCCCGCCAGCCAGTGGCGGAGAGAGGAGGGGCTCCTGTCGGACCACGCCCACAGGTCCTGAAAGAGGCCGATCCAGGCCGAAGTGTGGCCCGCCTCTCTGAGGACGGCCTGGTTCTGGTCCCAGCTCTGGACGGTGGGCAGGTCCATGCTGAGGCTTCGGCAACGATCCCGGGCGTCCGCCCATGTCCGCCAAGTGGACTGGTGGAAAAAGTGGGGCGGCTTTGCTGCAGACGGGGAACACAATGCCTGTTAAAATGGCTGCTTTAAGAGGTAACATTTAAGATTGAATTTCAGTGTCATTTGTAAAATATTACAAAAATACAAATACACACACACACAGCCTTCTGTGAGCTTTTACTGATTGAAATTCTCGGTGAGAAAACGGGTTCTGGTCGTGGACGTTGCACTCTCTATTTGAGGCATGTATCTTTTTGATGCCTATTGCATCAAGTGGGTGGTTTGGACTCACCACTTTGGCACACAAAGGATTTCAGCACGGTACACGGGACATCGTTCCAGCCCTCCTCCTTCGTCTCCACGCAGGTTTCACTGGCCGGGCCGTTGGGCTCCGACTTCTGCCAAAGCGAGGAGCCCAGCGCCCCGCCTCCGTCCGACCACAGCCACCTGGGGGGTCCGCCCAGCCGTAAGCCCATCCAGGCGTGGCCCCGGCCGACGGCCTGAGCCAGGAGCCTGGCCTCCTCCATGGAGGTCACGGTGGCCAGGTCGCTGTGCTTGATCCGACAGAAGCTGCGAGCGTCGTACCAGCTCAGGGTCTGGTTGTAGTAGTGGTACTCTGGGGGGGGGGGGGATTGCATGGGAGGTGGGGGGGACTTCAGACGTCCTGTTTCACGGACCAAAGCTACCACAGTGCTCTTGGGCAGCAGGGGTTTCATTGAACGTGGTGCTGGTGGATGTGCATGGGTCACTTCGTAGCTGCACTTACCTGATTCAGTAGTCATTTTTGGAAACATAAAATGCCCTTTTAATAAAAAATATGTGTAATTAATATTGGTTCATAATGAATTTATTGGTATATGTCATTTACTGCTAAACATCCTGCACACAAAATAGGTAGGATACTATGCCTCGTAACAGTAGTATAGTAGTAATAGTAATTGATCATATTAATGTTACATAAAATTGCCATATAATTGACGTATTCTGAGTTGTATTCTGTTGATAGTAGCTGTTAATAGTTACAACCTCTGTACTGTAATTGGCTGATGATATAATGCTGTTTTGTGATGTCATCCTCACCAATAAGATGGGCAGCAGCAACTCGTATCCAAAACATTGGTCTGAGGAAACAGGAAAACAGCAACACAATGACGCTTAACCTCAAAAATATCTCCAGGCGCCGACCATCACTCTCTGAGTCTGTGGCAGAGACCCTCATCCACGCCTTCATCACCTCCCGGCTGGATTATTGCAATGGAGTTCTGTCTGGGGTGCCCAGCAAAGCCCTGGACAGGCTCCAGTATGTAGAGAACTCAGTATCCAGTGTGTACAGAACTCAGCTGCCAGGGTTCTCACCCACACCAAGCCCTGGCAGCACATCACCCCCTCCCTCATCCACCTTCACTGGCTTCCGGTCGAGTCCCGCATCTCCTACAAGACCCTCCTCCGCACCTATAAATCCCTCCATGCCCTTGCTCCTCAGTACCTGACCGAGCTCCTCCACCCCTATACTCCATCATCTGCGGTCCTCTCACCACCCCCCGCACCAGCCGGCGGACCGTCGGTGACAGAGCTGTCAGTGGCAGCCCCCACTCTCTGAAGCCCTATCCCGGCTGAGATCCGCAACGCCGCCTTCATCGGCACTTTCAAAAGGCACCTGAAAACATAGCTATTTCACAAGGCCCACGGTCTTAACTAACTCTGTCCCCCGACTGTGTCACCTGTGTTTTTTTGTTTTTGTGTTCTTGTTTGTCCCCTTCATATGTAAGTGTCCTTGGATCCTTTGAAAGGTGCTATATACTGTAAATATCATTATTATTATTATTATTATTATTCACATAAGAACAATGAATTACTTTCAAATAATGGATGAGAATCACAGAGCTATACTCGAGGTAGACTTAAACCAAGAACATGACACACTAGAAGCTAGAAGATCACCAAACTAAAAAGGTACATTTTAGGATTAAGTTTAAAGATATTGACAGCTATATTGACGCCCTCAGTTTATCTAAGTCCGCAGGAAAGGAGAAGCATTGAAACAAAAACTGGCAATTAGACAATAACAGGATCCAAAGCTTAAACAGCATCCTACCTGGTTGGTAGATCTCCCCTCTTCTGAATCTCCCGGCCTCTCCTCCTTCACAGTCACTGACATACATTGTTGTACTTGTGTACAAATGCAAAACTCACACACAACTGACTTATATTTGGTTACCAGCCTTGCATTGACTTGGGCCCTGCACACCTATAGCTGTCAGCTTGGTTTGATGGATTGACTCCTAACACAACATGTTCCTGGCGGCTGAGTTAGGAATTATGTTGACGACAAAACAGTGTCTCACTGATGAAACGTCTTCGAATGAATGATTTCACCATCCTACCAGTCCCCAAGCCCATGTCACCAGCCTGAACGACCACCACTATCATGAAGTGCTTTGAGTGGCCAGTAAAAACCCACATCTGCTCCACTCTTCCTTCCACCTCAGTTTGCATAGCGCCCAAACCGCTCGGCTGACGACGCATATCAATGGCACTTCACACCGCCTGTTTGTTGACTACAGCTCAGTATTCAACACTGTTGTTTCCTGGGAGGGTCTCCATCAAGCTCAAGGACCTAGGACTGAGCCCCTCCCTCTGGGTCCTGGACTTCCTGCTGGGCAGACCTCAGGGACCTAGGACTGAGCCCCTCCCTCTGGGTCCTGGACTTCCTGCTGGGCAGACCTCAGGGACCTAGGACTGAGCCCCTCCCTCTGGGTCCTGGACTTCCTGCTGGGCAGACCTCAAGGACCTAGGACTGAGCCCCTCCCTCTGGGTCCTGGACTTCCTGCTGGGCAGACCTCAAGGACCTAGGACTGAGCCCCTCCCTCTGGGTCCTGGACTTCCTGCTGGGCAGACCTCAGGTGGTGAGAGTGGGCAACTTCACTTCCTCCGCACTCACTCTGAGCACTGGTGCTCCTCAGGGCACCCTGAGGGGGGCACATAAAATCCCCAGGGACCCCAGCCACCCAGCTCATTCACTGTTCACCCTGCTACCGTCTGGAAGAGGATACAGGAGCGGTCAGTCATGTTACCTACAGGCCATCAGACTTCTGAACCGCTGAACTATACCTCAAACCCGCTCATGTCACTCATGTACAATTACACACTGATGTATAATGCTTATATACCGTCACCATGTCATGGAAACATATTATACCCACTGTATAATTTCAATCTCAAAATTTTAGTGTATATTTCGACACTTTATGTAAAATACTGTATACTGTAATACATACAGTACATGCACCTGCACATCTGTATGCATATTGTTCGATCATCATTGTACCATCAACACTTATTGGATTGTGTGGATTATATTGTCTGCTCTGTTGTTACTGGAATGCCATATAATGCCCTCACCAAGCTTAGAAACCCACAGAGGCCTTCAAACCCCATCTAGTTGTTTGCAGAGGTGGAAAGTAACAAAATACATTTACTCATGTTACTGTATTGAGTAGTTTATTTGTGTATTTTGTTTTTTTGAAGTATATTTAAAATTGGTATTTTGTATTTTACTAGTTTTCAAATCAAATCAAATCATTTTATTTGTATGGCACTTTTCATACTTAAAAGCAACACAAAGTGCCTCACAGAGGCTAAAAACAACAATGACTAGAGAAAAAAAAAAAAAAAAAAATACCCAGAGAGACACATAGACACACACACACACACACACTCACACACACACACACACACACACACACACACACACACACACACACACACACACACACACACACACGCCCACACTCACACACACTCACACACACACACACACACACACACACTAGAGAGAGACATGGCAAGGCACTGAGACCTACGGCAAGGAAAAGCCACCTTTGGGGGGCCTACCACGTCGAGAGGGCCCGGCCCACAACTACACAGAGTCCCGCCACAAGCAAAAGCAGCTCCCAGCGTGGTAGGCCCCCATGAGGAAACACTGGAGCTAAAAACTAAAACTAAAACAGTAAAGATAAGATAAAATGGTATAAAATGAACAAAATAAATCAAATCTAGCTAAAACATGAAATTAAAATGAAGTTAAAATATATAACTAAGACATGTAGCTAAACATGTAACTAAAACATTTAATAAAAACCTAAAACTAAAATATGTAGTTAAAACATAACTAAAACATGTAGTTAAAATATATAACCAAGACATGTAGCTAAAACATGTAACTAAAACATGTAATAAAAATATAAAACTAAAATGTGTAGTTAAAACATAACTAGAACATGTAGTTAAAATATATAACTAAGACATGTAGCTAAAACATGTAACTCAAACATGTAATAAAAACATAAAACTAAAATATGTAGTTAAAACATATAGCTAAAATAGTAAAAAATAAAAACTGATTATGATGAGAAGTTTGATGAAAAGAAATAAAGGAAATCAATAAAATCAAATAAAAGCCTGACTAAAAAGGTGAGTCTTCAGCCTCTTTTTAAAAACATCAACAGTCTCTGCGGCCCTGAGGTTCTCCGGCAGGCTGTTCCACAGTCGGGGGCCATAATAACTAAAAGCCGCCTCCCCGTGTGTTTTCGATCTAACTTGTGGTATGGTTAAAAGGCCAGAGCCGGAGGACCTCAGGGTCCGTGAGGGTTGATATGGTAAAAGTAAGTCCGATAAATAAGGAGGCCCAAGACTCTTAAGACATTTAAAAATGAGTAAGAGAACCTTAAAATTGATCCTGAAGCGTACGGGGAGCCAATGCAGCGATTTTAAGACTGGTGTGATGTGCTCCCGCCCTCTGGTCCTCGTCAGCACTCGTGCAGCTGAGTTCTGCAGCAATTGGAGACTAGAGATACTCTTTTTTGGAAGACCAGAGAGCAGTGCATTACAATAATGTAAGCGACAAGAGATAAAAGCATGCATCAGCACCTCCGTGCTGGCCTGAGAGAGAAACGGGCGGACTCTGGCTATATTCTTAAGATGGTAAAAACCTATCTTTGTTATGTTTTTGATATGCGGAATAAAACTAAGCTCAGAGTCAAAAATCACGCCCAAATTTTTTACAGTTTTTGATGGTTTAAGATCTTTTAATTTTGTTAAAAGTTTCTCTCTCCGGCCTTCAGGACCAATGACTAAAACCTCAGTTTTGTCCTGGTTGAGCTGTAGGAAATTCGCTGCCATCCATGACTTGATATCTAAAATGCAGTTTAAAAGGGCATTTATTGGCCCTGTGTCATCAGGAAACACGGCGATGTACAGTTGCGTATCGTCAGCATAACTATGAAAGCTGATGCCGTGCCTCCTGATGACATCCCCCAGGGGAATCATGTAAAGATTAAAAAGAATTGGACCTAAAATTGACCCCTGGGGAACCCCACACTTGATCTCATGTGTTCCTGAGGAACATGTATCCATACTTACAAAGAAGTGTCGATCTGTGAGGTAGGAGACAAACCAGTTAAGAACAGTACCAGAGAGGCCGACCAGGTTCCTCAGTCTGTTTAATAAAATGTGATGGTCTACTGTATCGAAGGCGGCGGTAAGATCAAGTAGTACCAGGACTGTTAGTTTATGGTTATCTAAGTTGCACCTGGTATCATTTAAAATCTTTAAAAGGGCTGTCTCGGTACTGTGGTTTATCCTAAAACCAGACTGATGCTTCTCTAGAGCGTTGTTTATGTTTAAAAAATCATTTACTTGGTTAAAAAATTTACAATGTTTAAAAGCTGTTCCTCAAAGAATCCATAAAATGTTTTAAAAAACGGTGTGGGAATTGGGTCTAAAAGGCAGGTTGTAGGGTTTACCTGGGAGAAAACTCGACCAAGTGTCCTTGCATCAACCAGGGCAAAACTCTCCAGTGTTTCCTCAGGTAAAAGCAATGATCCAGGGTTGGTGACAGCTAAAATCTGTTGGGATAAAAGACTGGATCTGATGTCATCGATTTTACTTCTGAAGTGGTCTGCAAAGTCCCTACAGAGAGTATCTGTTGCAGTTCTAAGGGATCCTCTAAAATTAATGTTTGTTAAAAGCTCAATGATGGAGAAAAGGAATTTATGGTTGTTTTTATAGTCAGAAATTAGTTTTTTGAAATGGGTGATTCTTGCCTGTTTGATTGTATTATTGTAGGTTTTGAGTTGTTGACATAAAATTTCATAATGAACTGTTAGTTTTGTTTTTCTCCATCTCCTTTCAGCAAAAAAAAATCCCAATGAAAACCTACAGGGGAAAAATAGGCACCAGGAAACCAACACAGTGACGAATGATGATGTGATGAGCACTGCCGTGAACATAGAGGACACAAACTCATATACTGATGCACAAGCTAGGTCGGTGGGCGCTAACTCATATACTGACACACCAGCTAGGTCAGTGGGTGCTAACTCATATACTGACACACCAGCTAGGTCAGTGGGCGCTAACTCATATACTGACACACCAGCTAGGTCAGTGGGTGCTAACTCATATACTGACACACCAGCTAGGTCAGTGGGCGCTAACTCATATACTGACACACCAGCTAGGTCAGTGGGCGCTAACTCATATACTGACAAACCAGCTAGGTCAGTGGGCGCAGGCTCATATACTGACACACCAGCTAGGTCAGTGGGCGCTAACTCATATACTGACACACCAGCTAGGTCAGTGGGCGCTAACTCATATACTGACACACCAGCTAGGTCAGTGGGCGCTAACTCATATACTGACACACCAGCTAGGTCAGTGGGCGCTAACTCATATACTGACACACCAGCTAGGTCAGTGGGCACAAAGGCTTTCTAGTGCTAATTTATAGGATAAGATAAGATATTCCTTTATTAATCCCCCTTAGGAGAAATTCACATACCCGTTTAAGAGCCCTTATATAAGCCTAACATATTTCCAAAGCCTAGTGCTAAAGTTCTACAAGTACTATATAGATTTAAGTTTTTAAAAAAACTTTTAATCTAAGAAAAAAGGAAAATGGATGGAGAGCTGCTGTGTCGGGCTGCCACTCGCTGCAGCGCCACAACCGGAAGTGATGGAGGAAACTGAACAAGAAGTCTACTTAGTTGTTATTGCACTCACATTTATTATTTATTTATTTATTCATTATTGCACTTACACTTGTTCTTTAATTAAAAACACAATAGTTTTGGATTTATGACCCCTTGTCCTATTTTCACTACCCTCACCCCCACACACAGACACACAGAAAGAGTACAATATTTTAGTTTTTTTTTTAAATAATTTTTCCACCTCTGGTTGTTTGGTATAACCTTATAAAGTCCTTCTAGGTAAGTCCTCTCACCATATGGCATGGCCATATTGGCAACGCCTGTCGGGCAGCTATTTGGTCTTAGCAAGACCAGGGCCCTATGTAAATGTATAGGAGGAGAGCTGTATGTCCATTTTCCAAGGTCTAAGGGGCATACAAAAAACACATGTTTGAAATCACGATGAAAAACAGACTAAAATCGCTGAAAGGGTTTGGTGGTTTTGTATCAAATTAACGTTTTTAAAGCACTTCTCCTTACAGGTAATCATAACTGCACATGCGCAATGCTTCACAACACTGTTTTTATCTACGGCATAACAACACCGGGACTAGCAGCAAGACGTCATCGCTCACGGTCAGCTATCACAGATCATGCCATAAAGCAAGAGATCAACAACGTAACTTTAACCTTGCCTGTGTCTGATTTGGTATTGACTGCTTAAGGGACATGTCTGTTTGGATAAATAAAGATGATTGAAGATAACTTCCAAGTGTTGCAAAAAGCGTGACCGCGTAGGACCTGCAAAATGATTGGAGCAACGGCACCCGAAGAGACGGGACATGTGCAAACAACTGCCATCTTGGCATTCTGAAGTTTCCCCATGCATTTCAATGGGAGTGATGGGTCTCCTCCTTCTATAGTGTCTCTGCTTACTTGGTCATGGTTTGGGGAAACCAGAGGATGCTTGACAGGTCACATAGAACAGAACCGGGGTTCCTTGAAACCTCTACCTCGTACATGTACCAAAGGGCTTAGGCCTGCTATAGTGATCCCTGCCCAAATGACAAGATAGTATCCATGGAAACCAGGAAGGAGTTCTCCAGCTGACACCTATTGGAGCATACACTAACTCCGATAGCGTATGCTCCCAAAAGCCAATCAGGAGAAGCTTACCATTTAGGTGGAGCTTCAAACTTCAAAAAGAGAACATTTTTATAATTGAAAAGTAATTTAAATTAAATGTTGTTGTTTATTCATGACGATGCCAAGTAAACACACTCAAAGGCCCTTCATAGTGCACAACCCTCCCGTTCTATCTAATCACTTATCTGACATGGGGCAGGCTTAATACAATAACTGTACAGAGAAACATAGAGTGCTCTATCAACACAACATTGAGGCATTTGCATAAACAACTAAGATGGCTGCCGCAGGCAGGCATTCAGAGGATAATATTACATATAAAAGAAGGAAAGGTTAGTCTGAAGTTGCCTCAACTACACAAAACTTTATTTCTTAATATAAAAGACTACGAACGAAGTTACTGGTCCAGGATTTGCATCCCCATTGGTCCGATTTGCAGGAATGAAGGACCAAGTAATTACTGAGGTCCAATTGGAGGTCCGACAGGAAACACACCTGTTCTCTGTTGGAAAAATAAGTGTGCTATAGTAAGCCTGCCCCTATAGGTCAACACACAGAATTACACTTCATTATCGGAGTCCGACGACCTAAGCGGTCAGACTAGAGCTAAACATGAGTCTTGTGTCTTTGGTTCCTGCCTGTGTCTTGACAGGGGACCTGTTCAGAAGCATGTACAACATTCTGGGGGCAAACTGCCATGGTCTGATAAAAGTCGTGATTGTTTCACTGGTGGTGAGATCATCAAACAATTGATCACCAGGAGTCAATCAAGTGTATTGAGAAATGCACCGTGACCTGCTATCCTCAACATCCTAATTCATTCAGTCAACAAAGTATGTGTGAGTTTTGTGGTGTGATGGTATAGAGAGGAACTTCCTTCTCACCATTCTGATGGACTCCTTCCCTGGTGGCACCCGGTCATTTGGTGATCCTCCTCCATCGAATTCTGAAATCTGTCATGTGCTTCAATTTCATCATGGCATTCATCTAAAAAACACCCCGCCCCAAAGGATTTGGGATCAGGGATTAAGGTCATTAGGAGTGAACTGTTGCTACAAAGGACAGAATGGATCAGAGATTAGGAAACAGTAAGGTGTGTGGGGTTTTTTATATCTCAGAGTACCTTTTTTGTCTCTCTAATTGTGTATTTAGATGTTCCAAAGTAATGGGAGTTTCGCCACTGCAAACCACCCACAATTGCGAATTTCAACTATGATTTTGGGGCACATCTACCTGCATTCTCAGGCAAATCAAATGGGACGTTCACACCCCCCTGTCCCTCAGTTCTGCCTCGTCTATTCCAGTTTATTGAAGCCCTAATATCCTGTAATACCCATGGAGCGGCAACATGAGGCGATTTGGGAGCCTCACCTTTTCTAAAACCAGCTGCTGTATAATGGGGTCGGTCAGGTCAAGGTCGCTCTTCAGCTGCATCCTCAGCATGCCCTTCTTCTTGAAGGCTGAAAAGTTGTTCATGTGATTGAAATTACTTGGTTTTTACAGTACACACACACACACACACACACACACACACACACACACACACACACAAACGCACAAGGATGAAGCAAGGGCACAATGAACAACCGCCTCACTCACAGTAACAAGCAAAGGCCCGTTGGTATTCACAGGTTCCCCAGCGCCACATCGCATCCAGGGTGAAGGCGCAGTGCTGCTGCCCGGTGGCTTCCAGGTCCCAATAGGAAGGGGTCTCAGCCCAGTATCTGAAGGAGGAGCCACTCCCGTCTACCCAGGCCCAGGGCTCCGCGTACAGGCCGATCCAGGCCAGCGCCCCCTCTGGCACCTTGGCCTGGACCTCCACGTTGTCCTCTGTGTCTCTGATGAGGACCAGGTCCGTGTGGTGGGCTCGGCAGTAGTCCCGGGCCTGCTGGAAGGTCATGGCCTTGGCCACCAGGACTGACCTCTCCTGGAGACTGTCTGTTGGAGATGGTGGTTAGTGGGAGCAGGGCAGTAGAATGAAGCAGAGGCTATGGGCTATGGCGCCGGGTTGGATCCCTCAATGTCCACAGCCAAACCTGTAGGCCACCTTTAGCAAGATGCCCCTTACCCCTACCTGCTCATTAGGGACAACTATCTGAACCGTTGCTCCAGGGCTCCACAGAAATCACTGTGCCACATCACCGCCAGCCTTCGGTGGCCGTGGAGTACCTTCCACAGGTTATCATAGCAGTGTATCCCAGCCGAATTAAAAACGGGACACTTGTGAGAAGCACCTGCTTCGGCGTTGTGCAGGGGCACATTTTGGAAAAATAAGAGCAGCGATAAGAGGTAAGAGGTGCCCTGCTCAAGGCCTCCCTTCAAGGAGAAGCTGCAGAATAAAACCTTTAACCCACTAGTTGCCCCGAGAGGATTGGCCGAAGTCAAAGAAGAAATACGTCCATCATGTTAAAGCCCAGGAATTAGCCCTTTGAATGACACTTAGCCAAAACATTTTCTTTCCTTGGGCCGGGTCTCACAAAGAAGGCGCCGCTTGCTCCATTACTTCAAGATGCATGCGAGCGTGTCTCACCATCGTAGCAGATGAAGAAATTCGGCACGTGGCACTCCACGCCTTTCCATTTTCCTGTCATTGTCATGGCAGCACAGAGGTCCTTCCTGTGCCCGCTGACCGGCTCGCCGGCTGCCCAGTTCCTGAATGTCTGAGTGCCGTAGTGAGCGTCATCCCACAGAGTCCAGGTCCACACGGGAACCCCCTGGTGCAGGCCGATCCAGAAGTCCCTGTGGTTGTGCTTTTCCACAAAATCTTGCAACCGGTTCAAATCCTGGGCACTGCCGATGGTGGCTAGGTCCGTGTAGTGCAGGCGGCAGTAATCCCTGGCTTGGGACCAGGTCAGTAGCTCCTTTGTGACCACCACATAGTCACGACCGCACCTGTGGCAGTGGTCTGTTTGGAGGAGGCACGGGGGTAGGGGTGGGGGGGGACAAAGAGTCAGGTTTTGAGCCTGAGAGCTGCCGCCCCCACAAGGACATCCCCATACCCTGCTACGCCCATTTCTGCACTGGACCACACGCATATTTCGTGTGCTGAAATATTAAATTGATGTATTTTATTTTATTTCCGTTGGAAAGCGGTGTGCTGAAATATTTTTTAGATTGCCGGGTAATTTATTCTGAGTTTTGAGAATACATGGTTAACTTTGACCTGTTTCCCCTGATGCAGTACTCAGAGGTGCTCATCCTACCCAAAGGTGTCGTTGTCTCCAGTGTACTTGTACATATCCTATTCCCGTAACTCATTTGTGTTGATGACCGCTTTTCAAACTTCTTTCAAGATTGCGAGGAGGCATGCATTGTTTAACACCGCAGTCCAGACAGACACATACGCACTCACCCATCTTCGGTGGTCTCTGCGGCAGTGCCTTGTGATATATCTCCTTGAGGCTATACACCTCCACCTCAGACACACTCATCCCCACCACCGGGGAGTACAAGTCCACGTAGCGACCCACCATCCCACCACAGTCCAGAGTCTGGCTTTGACTAGACAACATCCACCCACAGCTGAGAGAGACAGACAGAGGAGAGAGGTAAGGCATAAAGGCAGAATAGACAGGCAGCTATATACTGTAGATGGACAGACAGAGGTATAGATGGACTAACTGATCAATATCTAGACAGATGAAGAAACAGGTTCTCATCGCCGGGCTGTACAGACTGACAATGCCACAGTTTGATAGCACCAACGCATGGACACCTGCACATGTGGTATGTTGTTTCTGTGTATTCTGTAATCCCTGTTATTAAGCACAATCATCAATCATCATCACCCATATTTCAATTAAGCTCCCAGCTAAGAACATCAAGGTGCCAATAACAGTCATACAACAAACAAGGCCCGACACCATCACATTGTCCTTACGCACCAAGCGGCGCTCTTGGCTCTGAAACGCAGCTGGGTGAAGTGAACTGAATGCAAATTTCTTCAGTTCCCCCCCCCCCCCTAGCTACCATTTACAACCAAGGTGAACCCAAGATGGCTGCTCTGTCAAAAAGGCCCCTAACTTTACATGATGTGTGGTCTTTGACTTCACCTGGGGTTGACATTGCCATCGCCCTCCAGCAGGTTCCCAACTTTCACTTCTACTGGGGAGCAGCAGCCATTCTCGGTCAAGACCTGGATGGAAGTCACGTTGTGGGGGACCAGAAGGTCAACTCTCATCCATTGGAAGAGCGGTGGGGTGTGCACAAATGTATTGGTTCGTGCGTCATTTAAATAGCTGGTCAACCCTGAGGCTGTTGATGAGCGGGCCGACACCCCCTTCAAAGCCACGTTCACTGGGCAGGTCGAATGAGGGGAGAGCAGAAGGCACATTGTGAATTAACTATTACCTCCTGTGGTGGGAGTGAATGGGGGTGATGGGTGTTCCCCAAGGAGGCTGTTTGGATCCCCTTCTATTTTCATTAAAACCTGTACGTTAAAATTAAAGTGTTATGCAGTTGATGTCTTAAACCCAAAAAATAAAACATATCCCTCGTTTTATCAATTTAGTCAGTTTTATGCATGGCATCAGCTTGTCCACCGAAACTAAATGTCATGTAGTGTGAGCATACCAACAGCCATGGTAGAGATGTAGGGTTGGCACAGGCTCAGGGACTTGTTATTTCCAGGGAGGAACACATGGACGTATCGACCCTCCAAATTGGCACATTTATATCTGTAATGTCGGATCCTGGATTCAAATTCCACTATGGCACACCTGGACAGGAAATGTAATGGAGAAAACTTATGTTTCAACCTAGTGTTTGAAATCTTGACCATGATTCACCTATTGGTTGAAATCCTGACCCTGATTCACCTTTTATTACTGTTTTTGTCAGAAAAGCCGACACGGATCTCAACACCGTCCATGGTCTCCGGCAGTGTTAGTCCATTGATGGAGAAGTACACTGCCCCTATCCTGTGCACCTTCATAAGGTCCAATTTCCAGAAGGGGTCATCTTCTGGCTCAGTGGTAACGCAAGAAGTTGAAGTGTTGCCAGACGACCAGGTACCATGTCTTCCCCTCACAGTGCCTTCAGAGGACAGTCATTTAGGTTCAGTACACACATGACAAGCACATGAACAATTTAAAAGGGACGGAATGAAGTGACAATAGTGTGGATTGACTGCATTTATATCGCTGTCATTCGACTACTGAGCATTCACCTTACTAACACAATCACACAAAGGGTTAAACATTTTCCATCAGGGCACTTAACACTTAACACTTGAATCAGTGAAGCAGCGGGAATCAAACCGGCCACCTCTCCGTTTATAACACAAACTGCTTGACCATTGCCATCGTGAAGATGTAAGCAGGGCTGCGCTATTCACCCGCTTTGATTGAGAAGGTGCCATAGACTTTGACCTCGCACATGGCCCAATCGGACCCAGTGGGTTTATGGATGTTGACGTAGCGGCCCCCCATGTTGCAGCTGACGGTGGCGGTGGCGTCGGCGACGGACGAAATGACCGCACACCTGAGTGAAGGACAGAATAACAGGGTGGGTGAAAGCCTTGTCGACATCGACAGAAAAGAACAGCTGGATAGAGAGATGGGTTTGTGATTGGGGTCATGCCCTCTCCCCTGCACTGACCTCTCTTCCCCTTAGGCAACGCTGCCCCCCCCCCCCCCCAAACTGTTCTCATGATGGTTTTTACGGTTGCCATGGTATCCACGGAGTCACAGCGGCCACCGTGCATGGTTTCCACGGCTCCTCACCTGGGATTAGAGTTGCCATCGTCCAGGAGGGAGTCGCCGACGCTGACCTGGGCCCCCAGCAGACCCTGCGTGCAGCAGTCCACACTGGTGGTGATCACCACGCTTGTGACTGTGTAGGACACCAGCAGGTCCACCTGCCACCAGGCGCCGGGACCCTGACTGAAGGTGGAGCATGTGCCGAGGGCGGTGTGCGGCGTGGAGTCTCCGTCGATCAAGACGTTGGCGTTGTGAGCATCGTCACCGCCGGACTGCCGCGCCACGCCTCCGCGCGCCACGTTCACTGGAAGAAGCGTCGTTTTTGAATTCACGCTCTTTCTGACATGTTACAGTGTTACACTGTTACATGTTACAGTGTTACACTTTTACATGTTACAGTGTTACATGTTACAGTGTTACACTGTTACATGTTACAGTGTTACACTGTTACATGTTACACTGTTACATGTTACAGTGTTACACTGTTACATGTTACACTGTTACATGTTACATGTTACACTGTTACATGTTACAGTGTTACATGTTACATGTTACACTGTTACAGTGTTACACTGTTACATGTTACACTGTTACATGTTACAGTGTTACACTTTTACATGTTACACTGTTACATGTTAGTGTTACACTGTTACATGTTACACTGTTACATGTTACAGTGTTACATGTTACAGTGTTACACTTTTACATGTTACAGTGTTACACTGTTACATGTTATAGTGTTACATGTTACAGTGTTACACTGTTACATGTTACAGTGTTAGAATTAAGAGGGATGTTGAAGAACACCTAACGTGAATGAGTTAGATGCAGCCTGCTTCTTGACAGCACATGTATTCACTTAAAAGCAATTTAATGTTTCTGTAAATCCAACTATAAATGTACTCTTTTAATAAAATGTTTTTTTTTTTTCAGAGAACACTTGCATCATACCACACTGTGATTAGTAATAGTTTGCTTGTGGCCCTTTACTTTCTGAGACCTTTCAGAACCTTCATATATTTTTATCTATCAAAAATGCATCATCAAATACATGTATCTATAGCAATCTCCTGCGACTCCATGCAATGTCCTGACCCACAGGTTGGGAATTTTTAAGCCTCATCAAGGTTGTGCTCCTCATTCACGAGACCTAGCAGAAGTAGTCGCAGTAGCAGAAGAAGAATTATGAACACCAAAGACAATACCGGCACATGACATAGAGAACACATAGAATCACACAAGGATTATAAATATACAGGTGAGGCTAGCCAAGCAGCACTGTCACTTTCATGTAGCCACTGGTTAGTCGCCTTGGATAAAGGCATCTGCAAAATGATTACATACTTAACAATGAAGAAACAGTGGAGGAGACTGTCGCTGTAATGACTCTCAAAGCATCGTTAGGGTAGAGCCTGAGATCTCAAGGTTAAATCTATATGGAAATAACACATTTTCCTTGAGCATCAGCTGTTCCTTATGCAAAAATGTTGTCCTACCTGGCAGTGGTGAGACCTTCAGAACCAGAACCAGGGCCCCTGTGAACAGGTGTCATACAGGAACAATTTCTTTCACTTTTGGGGCATTTGGGGAAAATGCTGAATTTGGTCCGAGTGTATCATAGGATGGGATGTCAAATTTTAGTATGTGGGTATACGTGTAATGTATATGTAGTGTAAAAATAATGTTAAAAAAAAATAGTGCAGAAACACACACCCATACACCAACAATTAACTTAACAACAATTAACAATAAAATTGCAATCACAAATAATGATAAATAGTTTACATTAACTGTAGTTATAAATATCAGACAGAAAGAAAATAGATTTTCATAAAACATTGCAAGCTATCTAAATACAAGGAACAAAAAAAGGAGCAAATACTCACCCATCAAAATCAAACTTCTCCAACCTCCAAACATGGTAAGAAGTCACTCTTATGTCCTCTTGTTTGAACAAAACATGCTTCACAAAAGCTCTTTAAGTCGTCTGCAAGGTGACAGATTAAGAGCTCCTGTGTTAAAGATGTTGTACTTCCGTTATCTGTCCCTCTTGTGCAAATCTCAGACATGCACTTAAATCCCTGTCAGTATAATTACAATAATGTGTGTGCGTATATGTTGCACGCAAACGTCCGTACCGACGGGAGGTTTGCATTTTGATGTCACGCTGGATGCTCTGATTGTGAAGGACAAGCCGTCTGTCTTTTGTTTTGGCACGAAAGTGATCCCTGGTTGGTGTTCACAACCAATGGGAAAATGTTATGTATGTTGCCATAGTGTCATCGAAGTTACGAACAACGCAGTTCAGTATATCAAACAGCTGTGCATTTTGATGGAAAATAAAACATTACATGACATACATGACAAACTCTTGGAAAAAAAGATGGGAAATCTCCAATGAGGACAGAGTCAGAATGATCCTTATAAGTCCTAAATGAACAAATGATTTAATCAATACATTTAATTTGAATTACCCATATTCCAATTACATAAATGTACCAAATCCCTTGTATTTTCTCGAAAGAATGTCATGCAGCTCTTTGATTTTTTTTGTAATAAAGCATACTCCAAATTTGATTTTATTCTTAAATTTTTTCAATCCAGTTGCCCATTTAGAGCCTACCACTGTGGTCAGACTTCGACACAGTCGTCGCCAAAAGTCAGTACCCCTTCTCACCACTCGCACTGATCTCGACATTACTGACACTGCGCTAGCCTGGTTCACATCTTACCTTATGGATCGCACTTATCAGGTCACATGGAACGGCTCCCTGTCCAAACCCCGCTCGCTAAACACTGGTGTCCCTCAAGGCTCAGTACTTGGACCGCTTCTGTTCTCCCAATAACCCAGATCTTTAGGCTCTGTAATCACATCACACGGCTTCTCCTATCATTGTTATGCCGACGACACTCAACTGTTTCTCTCCTTCCCCCCCTCAGGCACTTGGACAACTGCACATCACCTCAAGCTCAATCTCGCAAAGACTGAGCTTCTCTTCATACTGGAGAAAGACTGCCCTCACTGGGACCTCGATTCCTTTGCATGTCTTGACATTAAAGCTACTTTGACTTTCACTTTGACTGACTGGTCTCGGTCGAGGGCACTCACCCACCGCAAGGAACCTTGGCATTATACTCGACAACCAACTGTGCACTGCAGACATCACTGCAGTGACCCGATCCTGTAGATTTGCTCTCTACAACATCCGCAGGATCCGGCCATTCCTCACAAGACACAGCTCCTGACCCAAGCACTTGTCATCTCCCGCCTTGACTACTGCAACTCGCTCTTAGTTTGACTCCCTTCAACCGCGAAAAAACCTTTGTAGCGGATCCAGAACGCTGCAGCACGCCTCGTGTTCAACCACCACAAATTCTCCCACGTGACCCCCCTCTTCCATGACCTCCACTGGCTCCCTGTAGTGGCTCACATCAAATTCAAGTCGATGGTACTGACCTACAAAGCTGCTAATGGAACTGCCTCTACCTACCTCCAAACATTAGTGAAACCCCACGCCCCTGCTCGAGCACTCTGCTCAACAACCTCAGCTGGTCGACTGGTACCTCCATCACTAACAGGAGGAAAAGGTCGGACGGCAAAATCACAACTCTTCTCCGTTTTGGCACCGCAGTGGTGGAACAAGCTCCCTGCGGAGTCACTCCACATCTTCCTGAAGAGACTCAAGACTCACTTATTCAGAGGTCACCTGAACCCTGCATGACATCCATCCTCTACCCCCTCCCATAAAAAATTCCAAAAAAGCCCTACCCTAATGCTCTTGTATGTTGTATGTCTTGTATGTCTGCCACCTTTGTAACTTGACACTAGTTTCTTTTAAGTTTCAGTTTCAAGTTTACTGTCACGTGCTAGACAACAATGTACATTATTACCAGCAGTGAAATTCTTGTTGCTCGGGTTGTTCAACTTTGCTATATAATATAAATACAAATACAAATGAAAAAATAAAAAAGGGGCAATATAAACAGAAAATTAAGAAGAAAAATAGATTCCAGAATAGAATAACTAATGTAAACACAATAAATAAAATAAAATAAAATAAATAAATGCTTTCTAAAAGAATGAAATGAAGTAATGACGTAAGGTGCAGAGACATAGCAGCTAAAAATAAAAAATAAAAGGCCTGTGCCCTGTGTGTGTGTGTATGTGTGTGTGTGTGTGTGTGGGGGGGGGGGGGCAGTCATGTGTGTGCAGTGTTGCAGCAGCAGTTCAGTAGCCTGATGGCTTGTGGTATGAAGCTGTCTCTGAACCTGCTGGTTCTGGTCCGGTGGCTCCTATACCGTCTGCCAGATGGGAGGAGCGTGAACAGACTGTGTCTCGGGTGGCTGGGGTCCCAGATGATCCGCTGGGCCTTCCTCCTGCAGCGCTGGCTGTAGAGGTCCTGGATGGTGGGCAGCTCGGTCCTGGTGATTCGCTGGGCCGTCCTGACCACCCTCTGCAGAGCCTTGTGGTCGAGGGCAGTGCAGCTGCCGTACCAGGCCGTGATGCTGCCAGCCAGGACACTCTCAATGGTACGTACACCTGTAGAAGTTGGTGAGTATCCTGGAGTCCAGACTGAACCTCCTCAGTCACCGGAGGAAGAAGAGTAGCCGCCTTCATGACCACACCTGTGAGGTGTGACCAGCTCAGATCCTCACTGATGTTAATCCCAAGGAATCTGAAATGGCTGACCCTCTGCACTGTTGCCCGCCCGATGTGGATGGGTGCATCTCTCTCCCTGCAGCCTCCTGTAGTCCACCATCAGCCTCTCTCCCTGCAGCCTCCTGTAGTCCACCATCAGCCTCTCTCTCCCCGCTGCCTCCTGTAGTCCACCATCAGCCTCTCTCCCCACAGCCTCCTGTAGTCCACCATCAGCCTCTCTCCCTGCAGCCTCCTGTAGTCCACCATCAGCCTCTCTCTCCCCGCTGCCTCCTGTAGTCCACCATCAGCCTCTCTCCCCGCTGCCTCCTGTAGTCCACCATCAGCCTCTCTCTCCCCGCTGCCTCCTGTAGTCCACCATCAGCCTCTCTCCCTGCAGCCTCCTGTAGTCCACCATCAGCTCCTTCGTCTTACCGACGTTGAGCAGGAGGTTGTTATCCTGACACCATGATGTCAGGGCGCTCACCTCTGCTCTGTGGGCCGACTCGTCACCGTCAGTGATGCAGCCGATGAGGGTGGTGTCGTCAGCAAACTTAATGACGGTGTTGGAGCTGTGTGTGATCGTGCAGTCGTGGGTGAACAGGGACTACAGCAGGGGGCTGAGGACACATCCCTGGGGGACACCGGTGCCGAGAGTACGAACGAGTAAGAACGAGTCTGAGGATCAGTGTGAGAATACCAGTTGTGTAACAGTTTTATATTTAAATGTGTAAACCGCTTAAAAGGTACAGTGTATACGGATTAGCGACATCCAGTGGAACACACTTTTAATATTTAATCCATTTAATACAATATTCATACGTTTGTTTTACTTAAGAGAATAATCCCATGGAAGTTAGAATCGTTGTGCTTTCGTTACTTTAGAATGAACCCTTTCCAGTATATCGACACAGGGGGCGGGTCCTCATCCATGGGGGCAGCCATGTTGCACCACCATGTTTCTACAGTACTCAAGAACAGATAGACGCCTCTAAATAAATAAAAAAAAGAATCAGCAGTAGGAGGGAGGCGAGTCTCATTGAGGCTCCTCATTTACAAGAGAGACCTAGCAGGAACGCCATTATGAACGCTTCAATACGATACAGGCACATGAACATATACAACAACACGGCCAAGGATGACAAAAGGATGACTCAAATGACATTGAGTGGACGTTTACGAATGATTGGGCAATTTTGAATGACCACCAATAAATTAACAAAAGTGACAAACCTTGAACTTAACCAACCTTGTTTTTCAGATTCTTACAGATGCTCTGCTCGTGCTTCATTTCTGAAGTTCAGTTCTGAAGCATGATTAAAAAAAAGATGGCAGCGACTTGAACATTTCTTTGGATAAAACAAATGGACTAAAGATGTGAATATAAAGAAAGGGAAATGTTCACTGGAGTAGAGATTGTAGCTGTAATGACTCTAAAAGCATCATTAGGGTAGAGCCCGAGATCTCAAGGTTAAATCTATATGGAAATGACTCATTTTCCTTAAGCATCAGCTGTTCCTTATGCAAAAATGTTGTCCTACCTGGAAGGCCTGAGACCTGGAGAACCAGTGATGGTGTCTGTGAATAGGAGCCATATGGGAACAATGTGGTGGATTTTCAAGATGTTTCGGGACAATGCCTCATTTGATCTAAGCTAATCGTACAGTTTGGGACGTGGGTGTGTGTGTGTGATCTCAAACAAATTGTATGTTCACAAACAAGTTGCTTGTGTGTGGTAAGAGCCTTTTTACTCTTGTGCAAATACTGTTTTCACCATTAAAATAGTGTGCATGCGTGTGTGTACTGTTGGTGCAATGTGAGATGCACAATTAGTTTGAATGGGTGGGTGCGATCCTGAGCCCATCAAAGGTAGTTTGCATTTTGATTTCACACCGGAAGCTCCAATTGAATGAGGCAGTCGTTTAGCTGATTTTAATGGGGGTCACATTATGTTGCATCGTCTTTTCACTGTCCTTTAGCGTTGTATAGCTTTTTTTTTTAATGCAGATACCGGTCATGATAAGCAACCAAACTCAAAAGTCCTCACCAAAGGGAGTTACTTCAGTGCAGTCCGCTGTACTCAGTGACGTACCTCGCAGACCTCAGAACACTTGATAGGGGACCGTTTGTATCAACAGGTGTTGCGTGTTCAGTCTCTGTGCGCCCCGGGCCGTCCGTCATGTTTATGTCATGTTGTGGCATTTTAGACCCAAGTTCATCCAGCTAGCGGGACACGGCGGTCAAAGAGGACTTTTATTCGTTTGTATGAGAATCAGCGCTGACAACACGGTGCAGCGCATTGCAGTGTGAATGACGTACATTGACTGGGTCGACCACACCGAGGCTTTTCAACATAAGAGCCGGGACAAAGCATAGGCTACATTTCCTTTTAATTTTATTACAAAAACAAAAACAGGGTTTTAAGAATTAACAGTAAAACAACCTATCTAGTCAAAATGGAAAAAAACGAGAGGGCAATAAGGGTACTGTGTTTATGTGGTGTGTGCATGTATGTATGAATGTACAAACAATATATATATATAAAAAAAAATCTGTCATTGCAGAAAAAGAAAAAAAAACTATCTGTCCCTACTGAAGAAAAAGAGCAATATTTTATTATTTATTTACCCCCAGACAAAAAAAAAAAAAAAAAGCAGAACAGATGTTGGGGTGGAGATAGAGTTGAACGGGTTAAGGGTTGGGCTGTTACTCCATCTCATATAAAAACAGTTGGCAGAGGACATCTCAGCATCTCTTCCATGAGGCGAGAACACACACACACACACACACACACACACACACACACACACACACACACACACACACACACACACACACACACACACACACACACACACACACGAGAGAGAGAGAGAGAGAGAGAGAGAGAGAACTGGAGAGAAATGACAGCAGAAAGTAAAAAAAGAACCAAAGTGTGTTATTGTCTGCTGGTACTTTAACACGATACCATCTGAGCAACACAACACGACCAGTATCTACCTCTATGTACACATCCACAGTGTGTGTGTGTGTGTGTGTGTGTGTAAAGGAGCTGAACGGCGGGGGGGGGGGGGGGGGGGTGTTGACCAGTGTGTGTGTGTTGTGTGTGTTCAGCGCCGTCGCTTCTTCTTGCTGGGTGGGGGTGGTGGGGGGCGGACCTTCCTCTTCCCCCTATTGGTGGTGTCCTCTGCCTCCTCGTAGTGACTCTCTCTGTCAGCTGAGTCACACAGAGGGAGAGTCACACAGACAGAGAGAGAACGAGTCAGAGTCACACAGAGGGAGAACGAGTCAGACAGAGTCACACACAGAGGGAGAGTCACACAGCCAGAGAGAGAACGAGTCAGACAGAGTCACACACAGAGGGAGAGAGAGACACAGCGGGAGGAGAGAGACAGACAGGCGGAGGGGGGAGAGAAAGACAGCGACACAGAGAAAGATGAAGAGTAAAAAACTAATCTTGGATGAGATAAACTTTTAGAGGCAGTCTGCTGCGAGGGGGGCGCGACACATACCTTTCCTGGCCTCTTCCTCCAGCTCATCCCAGTCCTTCCCACTCTCCTCTTCGCTGCCCATTGAAGCACTGTATTCTGGGGGCGAGAGAGCATCAGATGCCATCAACACAGGAGAGAGAGAGTGCGAATTCAAGGGTGAATGATACAATGATACAAATCAGATTGGATCCATTTTTTTTTTGTTTTTGTTTATGCATTATTTTTTTCAAACCAGAGAGTCTACCGGAGTCTTCCGTTTCAGAGTCGTAGTCTTCGTCGCTGTCCTCTGCTTCCTCTTCCTCCTCATCAGCCGAGGGGTTGAACGTCTCGTCCTCCATCTCTGACTCAGAGTCCTCCTCCCCTCCGCTACCCTGGGGGGGGGGGGGGGAGGGGAGAGATGTAGATTAAAGAGGGGAAGGAAGAGACACACACACACACACACACACACACACACACACACACACACACACACACACACACACACACACACACACACACACACACACACACACACACACACACACACACACACACACACACACACACACACACACACACACACACACACACACACACACACACACACACACACACACACACACACACACACCTCGCTCTCGGGGTCCAGGAAGGACCAGCCGCCCTGTTCAAAGAATCCCTCGGGGTCGTCCACGATGGTCTTCATGATCTTGGTCCAGTTCAGGGACTGCACCCCCTCGGTGTACTTGATGTCACAGGAGCTGGGGGAGGGACCAGGGGACAAACACTTGCCTCACTCTTCCTTCATGAACCGTGAAAAGTGGTCCCGTCGTCCAGGAAACCCTCCAGTTCAGTGGTTCCCCAAACTTTTTAGACTGTCGCACCATTTCTACTGTTGTTCTACTAAGTATACTATTGTGTCCCTGTTAAGAATACACACACACTCACCACCTGCAGTACCCCTGGTACACACACACACACCACCTGCAGTACCCCTGGTACACACACACACACCACCTGCAGTACCCCTGGTACACACACACACACACCACCTGCAGTACCCCTGGTACACACACACACACCACCTGCAGTACCCCTGGTACACACACACACACCACCTGCAGTACCCCTGGTACACACACACACACCACCTGCAGTACCCCTGGTACACACACACACACCACCTGCAGTACCCCTGGTACACACACACACACCACCTGCAGTACCCCTGGTACACACACACACACCACCTGCAGTACCCCTGGTACACACACACACACCACCTGCAGTACCCCTGGTACACACACACACCACCTGCAGTACCCCTGGTACACACACACACACACCACCTGCAGTACCCCTGGTACACACACACACCACCTGCAGTACCCCTGGTACACACACACACACACCACCTGCAGTACCCCTGGTACACACACACACACACCACCTGCAGTACCCCTGGTACACACACACACACCACCTGCAGTACCCCTGGTACACACACACACCACCTGCAGTACCCCTGGTACACACACACACACACCACCTGCAATACCCCTGGTACACACACACACACCACCTGCAATACTCCTGGTACACACACACACCACCTGCAGTACCCCTGGTACACACACACACACACACACCACCTGCAATACTCCTGGTACACACACACACACCACCTGCAGTACTCCTGGTACACTGGTACACACACACCACCTGCAATACCCCTGGTACACACACACACACACCACCTGCAGTACCCCTGGTACACTGGTACACACACACCACCTGCAATACCCCTGGTACACACACACACACCACCTGCAATACTCCTGGTACACACACACACACCACCTGCAATACTCCTGGTACACACACACACACCACCTGCAGTACTCCTGGTACACTGGTACACACACACCACCTGCAATACCCCTGGTACACACACACACCACCTGCAATACCCCTGGTACACACACACACACCACCTGCAATACTCCTGGTACACACACACACACCACCTGCAATACCCCTGGTACACACACACACACCACCTGCATTACCCCTGGTACACACAAACACACCACCTGCAATACTCCTGGTACACACACACACACCACCTGCAATACTCCTGGTACACACACACACACCACCTGCAGTACTCCTGGTACACTGGTACACACACACCACCTGCAATACCCCTGGTACACACACACACACACCACCTGCAATACCCCTGGTACACACACACACACCACCTGCAGTACCCCTGGTACACACACACACACACCACCTGCAGTACCCCTGGTACACACACACACCACCTGCAGTACCCCTGGTACACACACACACCACCTGCAGTACCCCTGGTACACACACACCACATGTTGAGAAACTCTTTCCTTTTTCTCATAGGTTGAGAAAAAGGAAATCTTCAAATCAGAAATAACAGACGGCCATTTTTGACCATTTCAGCCCGGCGTTGGCATGACGACCAACAGCGTTAAGCATCAACACCAAATCTAAAATCAGGACCACCGGCATCTTCGTCAACATGCAAACACCCAGCAGCGCTGCCCCCACCAGGCCGGCCGGCTGGGGGGCCCATGGTGAGTGAGTAACACGCGGCGGCGTGCGGGGGGGGGGGGGGGGGGGGGTCTTACTTGAGCCACTCCTTGATGGGGTCCAGGGAGTTGACGGGCACGGCGTTGATCATGGTCACCTTCTTGTTGTAGTCCTTGTACACGATGACCACGTCAAAGTTCTTGAGGTGGAACTGCACGCGCTCAAAGTGCACCAGCTCCACCTCGTCCAGGGTGACCACGAAGGGGGGCTGGCGGGGGAGAGGGAGACAGAGGGGTTGGACTCCCATCATGATCACACTTGAAAGGTGAGCCCGGGGCCCGCGGCCTGTCGCCTACCCATTCAGTGGTGTTGACCAGGGAGCTGGAGGTGGGCTGCAGCAGGCAGGTGCTCCTGTAGGGGGCGCCCTGGAAGCTGCAAACAGATCAAGCTTGGGTTGTTCTTTGTTTTTAATGCCATTAGTCAAATAAAAGTGCATTAAATGCTGATGTTACCAAGTCGTAGAAGAAACGATTCAAAAGGCTTGAAAAGGAACGTTACGGTACGGTACAATGCCTTGTGTTCATTTTGAAATATAAAAAAGCATTTCTATATTCCTCTTCAACGCGGCTTGCTTGTAATTTTACACTTTCCATTTCTGCGCAGTTTCCTGCGCCTGCGGAGCGACTAACCGGGGCGTCCCCCTGCGTTCCTGTGGTCCCACCGGGCGGCCAGGGGGGCCGATGGAAACACTGACGGAGTGGACTCACCCCAAGTCCCTGAAGGGCACCTCGAACTCCAGCTCCTCCTTGGTGAGCGTCTCCACCTTCTCGATGAAGTTCTTGAAGGCCGACTTCAGCTTGTGCCGCATCTCGCGCTCCATCTGCTCTGCGTACAGGTCGTCCCGGTCGTGCATGTGCTGGTGCTTGCCGAGGTCGGTGGTGATCTCGCCCACCTCCGTGTAGAACTGCACGTCCGTGTGACGCTTTTTGCCGAACATGATGGCGTTCTGGTCAGGGGGGGGGACGGAGTTAGAGACCAGCCGGAGACAAGGAGAACGCAGAGTGTTTGGCTGAGGCGTGGCCAGACGGTGGTGGGGTTGCGGTGTGTGTGTGTTAGAGGTGGGTGCAATTCATCGATGTTGCGATGCATCGCGATGCTTCACGTGACAATTCAGCATCGATTAATTCACGTTGATGTTTAAAAAAAAAAAAAGAATAAATGTCGAAGCTTTGCCGCAAGGCCGGAACAAAAAACACATAACCGGAACCTTAACGCGCGCACTGCCCGGACTGTTTAGAGAGTGGGACCACATCAAACAGAGCACACATTTAAAAATGGCAACCACGTCGGCAACAGAGCGGCCAATTATTTCTCCACCTGGGCTGACTGCATTGGTGTGGAAATTCTTTGGTTTTTATGAGACAGCCAACAAAACAACGGACAAGACATACGCAATTTGCGTACTTTAATAGTGTGAGTGCCACTCTGCTCTACTGTGTTTGTGTTGTGTTCACCTTACTGTACTAAAGCTACAGACTGAATAAGTTCAGTTGAATTTTGCACTTTTGTTCAGAAGAATGCAATTTATGTTTAATTCATTTGAATTATTGAATGTTGAGGAATGCACTTTTGTTCAGAAGAATGCAGTTTCTATTTAATTAATTTGAATTATTTAATTTCGAATGCACTTTTATGGCAGCTATTTTTGTTAAGTTTATTCATATTCCAATAAATTTGTTGGGAGTACATATCTTGTTTACTTGAATTAATGAACTCACTAACTGTTTGCAGTGTTTTCTGCCAATAGAGGGGACTCTTGTGATAGTGGAGCTTTCCACGGTCAAAGTTAAGTACCGGTAGGCCAAAGTGCAAATGTTTACAGAATAGTCATAAAAGAAAATATTTTTGGCCTTTGAAAAATACAAGTCAAATATTCCAAAAACCTTGTTATTTACTTAGAGTGTAGTTTTAGAGGAACTGAGTTTATTGATAGGCTATTTATTTACAAATGTAGCAACAGATGAAGACAAAATAAATCTTTTATGGAAAAAAAGCATTAGAAATCGCAATAATCGAAGAATCGTGGCACCAAGAATCGAATCGACAATCATTACAATCGAAGAATCGAAGCTCCAATAATCTAATCAAATCGTGAGGTACCCTTGTTGGAACACCCCTAGTGTGTGTGTCAAGACATCAAGTGTCATGGTTTGGATTGAGAGAACACACACACACACACACACACACACACACACACACACACACACACACACACACACACACACACACACACACACACACACACACACACACACACACACACACACACACACACACACACACACACACACACACACACACACACACACACACACACACACACACACACACCAGAGAAAAAAAAGGTGACAGCGTAATGGGGCCCCCCAATAATTTTTTTTTGTGATTTCAATATGTTAAGTACGCAATTCTGAGCGTTTTGACAGTAGGATTTCTGGAGGTATATAGCATGTCTATAGTACAGTATACTCAGTGCTTCCCCTAGATTTTTTTTGTAGCAGTGGTGCTGTGTGTTGGTAACCTAGCAACACTAGGGGGGTCCGGGGGCATGCCCCCCCGGAAGAAAAAATTGAAAAATAACCCTTTAAATGGTTACTTCTGGTGAGATTTTTATGAAATAAAGTTACAGATTGAGCTTCCAAATATGACATAACAACCAACAGAGTCAAGGTATCTGCTGAGACCAGATCATTGTGAAAATGTGCGATCACACTGTTCAATATTGCGATGACGATATGACTTGCGATAATAAATAAGAAAAGAGTAAAATTTTGGTCATGGTGAATACGTCGATATGAATTTAAACAAATTTGCATATCGTGACGTCACTGACCGCGTCTCCATCCCGTAAAAGTTTAGTGGTCTCCTTGACGTCAGTCGACACGTCACTTTATAGCGGTGTCGAGATATTTCAATGCATTTTTTCATGTAGGACCTATTGCTACCGTGCATGAACCCAAAGTAATAATTAGCCTTCTATAACTTTGAAAGGTGACTGCGAACATTTTCTTTACTGCAGCCGCAGCCATCATAACAGACAAGCGCTAACCATTGAGGAAATGAAGCGAATATAAAAGAAAGAACGTAGCCTACGTGTGTATGTAGGCTATTTATATTCGCGATACCTTCTAAAATATAATTAATAGGGTTTTATTGTAGTTACATTAGTTATTTGAAGAGTTAAAAAAACAACGGTCGGTCTTAACGCAAGTATACAACCGGCAAGTCGGTCGGACTAAAAGGGAAAAATAAATATTTGGGTCGGTCCTAAATTGACAGGGTGGGTCGGGTTACTGCAAACCACAATATTTAAGGATGATTTAAGGATAAGGATGGCCCGAGTGTGCGTGGCGAACTTATCGCATTACAAACCAGCTTTTGCGATGTGTTTATCATGAACGCTCACATCGCGATGACGATGAAAATTGAGACGATGAGTCCATACAAAGTACTGATAAACTAAATTAAAAAATGTTTTGCACTCTGTTGCTGTCACTCTACACGTGCAAAAAACTCACTTTTTGCCTGGCCGGCATGCGTGTCTCAGCCTCCACTTGATAAGGCAACGCAGCCTTCCGCGACACCCCCCCCCCCCCCCCCCAAAAAAAAAAAAAACTCTTCGGATCTACACGAGTCACGTGAATGACCCCTTTGACCCAAAAAACGGCGATTGTAGCCGAAAAGCGACAAGTTTGCAGGTATGACACACACACACACACACCTTGAGGTGGAAGTGCAGAACGATGATCATCTCTCCGTCGCAGGGCTGGAAGATGGAGTGCTTGATGTTGTTGTAGAGGATGTCCACCTTGTCTCCGCGCACGGACGTGAAGCGGAAGCCTGGACACACAAGGGGGGACACCACGGCCGGTGAGCATCCAAAGCACCCCAAAGACAGCCCACCGTGGCAGAGCACCACCCCAACCCTCAGTGTGCCCTGGCTCTCCGTCGGGGGTCCAGCATGTGCCCCTTCTCTCTCTCCCTCCCTCCCTCTCTCTCTCCCTCCAATATCCATCCACTCTTCCACACACCCACCCGTTTGGGGCAGCCGCGGTCTACTGGTTAGGGCTTCGGACTTGTAACCGGAAGGTTGCCGGTTCGAACCCCGACCAGTACGAACGGCTGAAGTGCCCGTCGAACGGCTGAAGTGCCCTTGAGTGCCCTTGAGTGCCCACCTAACCCCTCGCCGCGGGATTAGTGTGTGCTTCACCTCACTGTGTGCCTCACCATCACTGTGTGCTGAGTGTATTCCACTAATTCAACATTGGGTTAAATGCAGAGACCAAATTTCCCTCACGGGATCAAAAGAGTAATTCTTCTTCTTCTTCTTCTCACTCCCATCACAGACCCAATGCGTTGACTCCATACATATCCCTCCCTCCCTCCCTCCTTCCTCCCTCCCTCCCTCCCTCCCTCCCTCCTCACCGTTGGTGTGGGCCTCCAGGGATCCCTGCATCCTCTTCTGGGCGATGTTGGGCCGGATGTAGAGGTCCTTGAGCTTGGGGTTGCTGCGGTTCAGGTTGATGACCAGCGAGTCCTGCTTCACGATGCCCTCCTTCTCCTTCTCCTCCGCCTCCCGCATCTTGTAGCGCTTCTGCACCTCCTTGATGATGCGGAAGGCGTTCTGCAGGTTGGTGGAGGGGACCGACGGGTCGCCCGGAGCCTTCAGGTTGGACGCCCGGTAGGTGCTGGTGGGGGGGGAGGTCAGAGGTCAGGGGTCAGGGTGGAGCATAATGTGGACGTGTTGGGACGTCTCCTTACGACTGTATTGCGATTGCTGCGATCTGCGACAGTGATTCAAATGTGGACATTGTGACTGTTGGTTCTGATATACCATTTGAAAATATAATTTGGTTCTAACTACTTGACATTATGATTTGTAGATATGATGTATGTGTTACAATTTGAATGTAGAAGCTGCAAGTCTATCATTGTTGATCGAGCGTGGTCAACTGTGTGGCTCCAGGAACTGACAGCAGCTCCCTCCTGCCACTAGCCCCCTCCTGCCACTAGCCCCCTCCTGCCACTAGCTCCCTCCTGCCACTAGCCCCCTCCTGCCACTAGCCCCCTCCTCCCGCTAGCCCCCTCCTCCCGCTAGCTCCCTCCTGCCACTAGCTCCCTCCTGCCACTAGCTCCCTCCTGCCACTAGCTCCCTCCTGCCACTAGCCCCCTCCTGCCACTAGCTCCCTCCCGCCACTAGCTCCCTCCCGCCACTAGCCCCCTCCTCCCGCTAGCCCCCTCCTGCCACTAGCTCCCTCCTGCCACTAGCTCCCTCCTGCCACTAGCTCCCTCCTGCCACTAGCTCCCTCCTGCCACTAGCCCCCTCCTGCCACTAGCTCCCTCCTGCCACTAGCCCCCTCCTGCCACTAGCCCCCTCCTCCCGCTAGCCCCCTCCTCCCGCTAGCCCCCTCCTGCCACTAGCCCCCTCCTGCCACTAGCTCCCTCCTGCCACTAGCCCCCTCCTGCCACTAGCCCCCTCCTGCCACTAGCTCCCTCCTGCCACTAGCCCCCTCCTGCCACTAGCCCCCTCCTGCCACTAGCCCCCTCCTGCCACTAGCTCCCTCCTGCCACTAGCTCCCTCCTGCCACTAGCTCCCTCCTGCCACTAGCTCCCTCCTGCCACTAGCCCCCTCCTGCCACTAGCCCCCTCCTGCCACTAGCCCCCTCCTGCCACTAGCTCCCTCCTGCCACTAGCCCCCTCCTGCCACTAGCCCCCTCCTCCCGCTAGCCCCCTCCTGCCACTAGCTCCCTCCTGCCACTAGCCCCCTCCTGCCACTAGCCCCCTCCTGCCACTAGCCCCCTCCTGCCACTAGCCCCCTCCTGCCACTAGCCCCCTCCTGCCACTAGCTACTTATGGGACCTACATTTCTTTGACGAAGGTGGCATCAGGGTTGGGGAAGATGTTGCCCTCGTGGCGCCCCAGGGAGCTCCCGGGGACGTAGAAGTTGATCCTCAGGTAGGTGTAGTCCCCCTCCACCGACATACTGATGTTCTGAGGAGAGAAGGAGCACAGGTTCAATACCCTACTGTAGGACAGCACCCTCTGGTGTGTGGCATCACTAGGGTGGCATCTTAAAGTCACCATATTGCAGAGACGGGAGTAAGTCACACATATGCAAGTCTCAAGTCTTCACCGTCAAGTCTCAAGCAAGTCCCAAGTCATTTTTGTTAGAGTCGAGTCAAGTCAAGTCAAGTCATAGCTTAGGTCAAGCAAGTCACAAGTCAAGTCATAGAAATGTAATAAGCTGGAAGACAACCGTCTTAAAATTTTAAGAGACTGCAGCCTAAGTTTTATGTAGCCCTCCTTTGCACAAAAGGGCTAACAAATAGAGGAAGGGGATATAAGGCTAAAGAATAATTATAAATACTCACTAGGACCAGCAGGATCAGAATTACTAGGAACGACTACTGCTGCTATGCGCGTCGTTGCTATGCGCGGAGTGATATGTGAAGCGGTCAGCAGCAGCGTTGGATGGGGACAGGTGTACCTTATAGTCTCATAAGGTACACCTATCAGCCAATCAGAATCAAGCATTGGGACTAACAGTTTTAGAATCCGAATTTAATAATTGTGGGAACACTGGCTGCGTCAGCAGCAGAACTATTATCACCTTCCATCTTTCAAACCCCAGCCGCTCTACTGTAAGATGGGCGGGAGCGGGTGCATCACCTATTAGAGCGATTACTTGTTGCCAGGTTCGCCCACATGCAACAGGAAACATCCAATCGAAAATATTTTTTATTATTATTATTCACCAATTAACCAAGACAGCAATGACTTGTCGAGTCATTTCATGCAAGTCTAAGTCAAGTCTCAAGTCATGAGTAGCAAGTCCAAGTCAAGTCAAGTCTTTTCTCACTGTTGATCAAGCAAGTCACAAGTCCTCAATCTGGCGATTTAAGTCTGACTCGAGTCAAGTCACTAGACTGGAGTCCCCCATCTCTGCCATATTGAGAGTCGATGCAGTATCTAACAGAAATCAAACATCTGGGATTCCGTTCATTGTCCTTGTAACGGATTCCCCACAAGGCCAGTTCTTTTCCGAGGCGAGTGGCGCATCACGCCGCTGCCATTGGCAAATCAAAATGGCGGTACCTTGATGGTGGCGATGTGGAAGGGCGTGGCGATGCCGAACACGGGCATGACGACCGTCTCGTACTTCTTGTCGATGAAGATCTTCATGTCCCGGATGTCCTTCTCACGGGGCATCTGGGAGCCGTTCTTGTACGACACGTTGGATTTGCGGGCCCTGGGCGGGGTCAGGTGGGAGGGGGCGGGGTCAAGGTCAGGTGAGGGGGGGGAGGGGTCAGGTGGGAGGGGGCGGGGTCAGGTGGGAGGGGGGTGGGGCTGACATTAGTGTGACATGTCGTGGTGCTGATGCTGGGAGCCATCACATTAAGGAGGAGGAGCCCTACTGACGAACGCTGGGCGACCAACTTAACATTAAATGTACACGAGTAGAGAAATTAATTTAAACAACAAAAAAAAAACAAGGCTGAGATTTCATTTAAATGTGTCTGTTCAGATAACACTGGAGTTAAATTCATTCAAGCTTGATGAACAGACAGTAATTACGCTCATTCCCAGAGCGACGTGTCATTCTAAATGAGCCCTTCATGAGTCCATGAAGACCAACTAAAGGGACTCAGTGATTCAGTGCAGTTTCCTGTCCACTCAGCCTAGCCTGTAACTTGACAGCCTTGCTTCACGCCTGTGAAACATCACGCCTGTGAAACATCTACTCAAATGAGTGTCTAGGAACCAACATTTGAGTTAAATTTGCTTGAGTTAAATTTTGCATCGTCTCACCCATATCAAGTCTATTGTACAAGGGGTGATTTGAATAGAAATTGCTGGCTGGCGCCAACAATTTGTTTTGGCATGACGTTAGAGCATGCCACTCACTTCTGAATCTGCTGCTCTCCCTTCTCCTCCGTCAGACGACGCTTGGCCTCCTCGTTCACCTGATTGGCCAGTTCCTTCTGATGAGCCCGCCTCTTCTCCTCCGCCGTCATCTCATTCTAAAACCCATGGGAGGAGACGCCAGCACGGGGGCCAATGAACACCCGGCTACAAAAGTACCACAACACTTCGCCAGGTACAGTTTTAAAGTGCTACATTTCCGTGTATTTGAAAAAGATAAATATATATTTTTTTTTTTAATCCAAAATGATTGTCACGGTCTTGGAGTAGGCCAACAGCAGTTTGTGTGGAGAGGCGTGTGAAGACGTGACCACAGTAAGAAGACATCAAGGCGCACCCTGGTTCTGTCGGCCAGCAGGGCGGCGCTGCGGGCTCCCTTCCCCAGCAGCTCCTCTGCATCGTCTGCGTCTTCCTCCTCATCCTCCTCGTCGTCGTTCTGGAAAAATCAACACGACGCGATGATCAGTTCCGGGTCGAAAGAAAACAAACAAACAAAAGGGTCCGAGGTGAAAGTGTACAGAGAGTGAGTGACATGACACGGTGCCCCACGCACCTTGAGGAAGATTCCCACGTTCTTGATCTTCTTCTTGACAGGCGTGAGCACGGTGGCAGCCTCCTCCTGTAGGGGGCAGCACAACATCAGCTACAGCGCCACGCCAACCGCCACAACACCTCACAGTCTGCTGTGAATAGGGGTTCTCTTCCCCCCCCCCTGTTCACCACATGCTACTTGGCTACCAGGCAACATGCGGGCATCCCCCCAGATGTGTGACGTGATGCGTGATTTCAACACCACATAACATAAGAGGGTCCAGCAGACCGTCGCCCCCCACCCCCCCCTAGTGGCGCGGCTGTGCAACTTGCCTCGTTGATCTGGACGCTGTCGCCCACGAAGAGGGCATACTTCTTCTGCTCTTCCTTCTTGGCCTCCTTGTTGATGAGGTCGGCCAGGCCCAGGCTGATGCTCAGCACCATGCCTGCACGTCACGCAACGCAAACGAAGCAATCAGTGAAATCAATCTCCCACAGTGGCAAACCACACACACTGACACAGACACACACACAGACACAGACACAGACACAGAAACCTCACCTTTCTTCAGCTTGTACTGGTTCCTGGCGTTCAGCACAAGGGAGCCCTCTCTGAACTCGATGCCCATGGCAAACCTGGGAGAAGAACACGCAGCGTGTGATGACGTGGGTGACGTGTTTGGGGTGACGTGTTGGGGGTGACGTGTTGGGGGTGACGTGTTCGGGGTGACGTGTTCGGGGTGACGTGTTCGGGGTGACGTGTTCAGGGTGCAAGCGCGTTACCCGAGGTTCTTGGTGAGCTTGGAGACGAGGTCCGGCTTCTCCTTCTTGACGTACTCTAGGACCGCAGTGTAGGCCTCGCTGATCTTGCACCCTGAGACACACACACACACACACACACACACACACACACACACACACCCGTCAGTTGCTACAAGTCCGACCTGCACTTTGTTTTGGGTCGGGATCGTCATGGGTCACAGTACCTCTCAACAGACCAGTCCGTCAAACACGCACGCACGCACGCACACGCTCACACGCTCACCGTGCTTCAACTCCTTCAGCAGCTCCTCCTCCACCTGCAGCAGGAAGTTGTAGTTGTCCTGCATCTCCTGCGGGGGGTCCACCATGAGGGTGCGCACCAGGTTGGAGCAGTACGACTTGTAGCGGATGCCCATCGCACACGTGATGGCGCCAAAGTGCATGTGGTTCTTGTCACTGGCAAGGAGAGACAGGGGGGCGGGGTCAGAGGTCACGTGACCCGTCAGGAGGCGGCCTCGTCGCGACGGACAGACAAGGGGCTGGAAACACCACTACTAGCGTGGGGTGAAGCCAGACACTGGCCATCCCAAGCACGCCTCACGGACAGACCCAGGACATCGGGGATCGAACCCAGAACCTTTCAACACGGGGTTATACAGCCGAACCGCTGGACCGTCTGTACGCAATATCATCACAGGTGCGTTATGACCCCAAACGCACATGACGCTACAAATCTGACCCGGAGACGCCATCGGAACCAGTTTAAAGTACAGCTTAGACCCAATGTATTGTTGGAGTTCCCCCCTCCTGTCCCATCTTGGGTTGTACCTGACGACGCTGAACTTGAGGCTGTAGTTGCCCCCACTCTGGATGATGGGGGGGTAACACATCTCCACCGTGGAGGGGTCCGCCCCGCCAAGGAACTTCTTCTCCTCGATGGCCTTCTCCACCGACTCGGCCAGCTTGCTGTGCCGCACTTTCTGTGAACAGAACAAGCCACCGCGCGGTTAACCCTGCCCCGCTGGTTAACCCCGCTGGTTAACCCTGCCCCGCTGGTTAACCCCGCTGGTTAACCCTGCCCCGCTGGTTAACCCCGCTGGTTAACCCTGCCCCGCTGGTTAACCCTGCCCCGCTGGTTAACCCCGCAGGTTAACCCTGCCCTGCTGGTTAACCCTGCCCCGCTGGTTAACCCCGCTGGTTAACCCTGCCCTGCTGGTTAACCCTGCCCCGCTGGTTAACCCTGCCCCGCTGGTTAACCCCGCTGGTTAACCCTGCCCCGCTGGTTAACCCCGCTGGTTAACCCTGCCCTGCTGGTTAACCCTGCCCCGCTGGTTAACCCCGCTGGTTAACCCTGCCCCGCTGGTTAACCCTGCCCCGCTGGTTAACCCTGCCCTGCTGGTTAACCCCGCTGGTTAATCCTGCCCCGCTGGTTAGCCCTGCCCTGCTGGTTAACCCTGACCCGCTGGTTAACCCCGCTGGTTAACCCCGCTGGTTAACCCTGACCCGCTGGTTAACCCTGCTGGTTAACCCTGCTGGTTAACCCTGCCCCGCTGGTTAACCCTGCCCTGCTAGTTAACCCTGCCCCGCTGGTTAACCCTGCCCTGCTAGTTAACCCTGCTAGTTAACCCTGCCCTGCTGGTTAACCCTGACCCGCTGGTTAACCCTGCCCTGCTGGTTAACCCTGCTGGTTAACCCTGACCCGCTGGTTAACCCTGCCCTGCTGGTTAACCCTGCTGGTTAACCCTGCCCTGCGCCGTTAACCCTGCGTGGTAAATGTGAATTTCTCCCAAGGGGGATTAATAAAGGAATATCTAATCTTATCTTAAACCCTGCCTGGCTGTCTCCAGGCTGTGGACCACAGACGACAGTCAAACCTGACTGTCGAACCTGATCAGTACACCCCTCAACAGATTAAACACGCCTCCCTCCCCAATCGTGCTCCTCCCCCCTCACCTCGTCAGCATCCACGATCTCCATGACGCGCTCCTTGAAGAACTTGGAGTACACCTCGCTGGTGATGGCCGCAGCCTTCTTCATGAGGGCCAGCTCTCCGTCCTCCTTCACGGCCATGGTGTAGGCCACCACCGCGCTGACGTCCACCTGCAGGGGCGGAGCGCAGCGCTCAACATGTGGCAGGCTCTCCCACCACCAGGGGGCCCCGGGGACGCATACAGCGGCAAACCCATTTCAAAATAAAAACACCATTTTAAATGCAAAAAAATTACAATAAATGTGTACAATATATATATATATATAGTACACATTTATTGTAATTTGCATTACAATAATTGTATAATTGTACAATAATTGTAATTTGCATTGTGCATTTTAAAACATGTCAAACATGTTGATTTTCAACATTGATTTTCTATCGACTGATAGACTGATGGATTTAACTGCTGGGGAGGCAAATCCGCATTTGGGGGCGGGGGCACCATGTGCCTACTAAAGGCATTTACATAGCCGTCTGCCAGAACTCCAAGGATTGGCTGACAAAACACAAAAAAAGGGGCAAAAGGCAATTACCCGATTTGATTTCAAGACAAATCAAGACTTTCCAAGGACGTGTCTGGGACGGCCGACCGCGGGCCAGAGCTGCCTACCGTCTCAAGGACCTGCATGACTTAAGTCTAGGCTTCAAGACCCTGTGAGGGTAGTGTGAGTGTGTGTGAGTGAGTGAGTGCGTGAGTGAGTGGGTGAGTGAGAGAGAGAGAGAGAGACAGAGAGAGACAGAGAGAGACTGAGTGAGTGAGTGAGTGAGTGAGTGAGTGAGTGTGAGCGAGTGAGTGAGTGAGAGTGAGAGAGAGAGAGAGAGAGAGACAGAGAGACAGAGTGAGTGAGTGAGCGAGTGAGGGTCCTACCATCCCAAGGCCCTCGGCGGTGATGGTGTCGTTCCAGCTCTTCATGTACTCCCCGGGGAACTTGTCCTTGCTGAAGACCCCCACCGTCTTGCCTTCCTTGCTGGCCTTAATGGCCTCCATCATCTTGTCAAAGTTGGCCTTGTTGCTCTCATTCTGGTGGTCCAAAGCAGACACTGCTACATTAGGATATTTCATGTTTGTACCTTTTTTTGCTGGGTTTACATGCACGTTTTTAAAAAGGTTACGATTGAATAGAATTACTTCAGGGGTGGCTCAAGGTAGAGGTACATTATTCATATGATAATGTTTTTGTGCATTACCCTTAGCTGGGTTTACTTGTTTCAAACCAATTTGTATTATTAAAATCAGTGCCGGTGGGTGTCATACATCTTTTCAAAACCAGACCTTAAAAATAAAAAGGAAGAAGAATTTTAAACAATGTTCAAACATCCGATCCTCCCGTCTCTCCGGGACAAAGCATCAAGGCGTGGCGGCCATTACCTTCTCCCGGGTGAGCAGCGTGATGGGCGGGACCCCGTTGGCGTTCTCGTTGCCCTTGGTTACAGCCACCTGCTTGAGGAACTCCACCTTCTTCTTGCTGGCCAGGAAGAGGATCTTTGTGTCGCAGAACACCATGATGGTGTCTGTCAGCTCGTAGCCAAACAGCCACGTCTGCAGGCGACAGACACCACGTGAGGATGAGAGTGGAGCAATCAAATCAAACTTTACGGACACAACGTTGTCTTACACACAAGCAATCAAAATTATTAAGGGGTGTTTTTTACCGCGGCAAACTATCAATAAATACTACATAATGGTGTAAGTGCTTAACTAAGGAAACACACAAAGTTACATTAAACAAGTGTTATGTATGCGTAAATGACAGGCAGATGGATAGTTATGCTTACGCATTGATCAAAAAAATAATTTGCGCAAAACTGCAATACAAACAGATTAACAAAGGAAACCACACAGGAACTAAGTGAGGAATAACCAATCCACTGCATGGTAGAATGCAAAGTGGACAGACTACAGAATTTACAAGTTGCACACAAAAGGTGATTTGGGATGCATTGGGGTCAACAGATGTTAACGAACAGATTAAACTTCAAAAGAGCTGATCCAGCAGTTCCTTTCAAACAATAGTACATAGTGGTGTGACTGAGCAGATGAACATGTTTTATTGTACATTCACATTCGGTACCTGTAAAGCAGTGGACTTTGCGTACACGATCTCCTCGTCGACCCCGACAGAGACCACCAGGGCATCCACTTTTCCAAATTCATCTTCACCTTTCTGTGAAAACAGGAGATTTGTCAAACAAAGGACGACTAATTTAATTAAATGAGTACGTTACATTTAACTGAAAGAAAAGCAGTCTGGTGCCCCAGTCCCATTGGTTTAGTAGCAGATAATAGTGAAGCGTGGCCTGCTACAACACCAGGACCACTCGTAATAAAGTTTAGGACCGCTAGTCCTGTCAGCAGGTGATGCTGGAGTTTATTCCTGGAGTTTCACTCACGCATGTTATGAGTGTAACAGAGAAACCACTACACCAACAGCATCACAGTTTGGTTCAGATGCGGGATTAATACAGATAGTATTTGAATGCTAACATCAGCATGGTGTATACTTGCTAATTAGCAAGCGTGCTACTACTGAGTGGCTGACTTTCTACTCAACATAACAAAAACAACATGACGAAAACACCACCTTGCTGTATGACTATCTCACGCAAACATGCCAATATATGTACGATCAACTCCGCACTAAACGGGGGATTCAACGCCGTTAGCTGGCCTGTTCACGCAGGATACACCGGCTAACAGGCTAGCGAGCTAGTCGGATGAGATAAAGCGGGAGGCTGAAGGCAGCTAGCTCGTGTTAGCATGGTAGCCGTGGTGTGTAGCATTCCGTTTGAGCAGATCAGTCTTAAAAACGGTGAGCCATACACCCGAGACCCAGTTCAAACCCGGTTTCATCCAGCCATGAACACTGTGCAGCATGCAGGCCTTCGGGAGTCACTGGGGGATATGCGAGCTGGACACAAAGTGGGCTCCTCAGGCTCGACACAAAGTGCTAACACACAGTTACCTCCACATCACTCTCCGGGACCTCCAAACTACCACCGAACGGTGGGATTTAACGCCCCCAGCACACCACGACCCATATATCCCCCGGACAATACCTTCCAGTTGCCGTACAGCCGCTTAATCCGGCGGTAGTACGCGTCCTTGTCCAAGTTTACCGCCATGGCGAGTCTGCTCTTCTGCTCCTTCAAACTCCAGCTCCCGGCTTCGCAGTGGGAGGCCGGACGAGTGTCAACTCTGTCTCACTGTCCACGCCTCGCCGACCGGACCCAGCTCGGTCACTACTACTACTACTACCACCAGAGCCCTCAGCCCTCTTATAAAACACACGCTCCACGCCGCTACCGTGCAATAGATAAACTAACGGCTGCCGATGGCGAATCCTTTACTATTTGAATAACCAATTGTAATGGCTGGTCCTAAAACTGATGGTATCCTAATTCCCAGTGCATCGGTACTCCACTTGTTTCCACCTCCACGCTGTTGTTCACACACACACACACACACACACACAGACCAATCTGATATAATTAATTCGTCTGTAGTGTGTGTATGTGTGTTCCTCACTCTCTATCCCTCCCCCTTCCCGTCCTCGCTCTACATCGCAGCCCGCATCCATCCGTGTCAATGCATTTTCTTACGAAACAGTGTATGGATGTTATATATGGCTGTAGACTACTTTATGTTTAAAAGCCATTCATGATTTGGATGGGTTGATTCGGACCCGTGTGGTTTTACGGAGATCGCATTATCTTGCGCCTTTTCTTACTCTGCCATGTGTAGATTTGGAGCCTTTATGTATTTGTTGCACGCGGGTGCACAACAGCGCCGCCTATCTTGTTGACCACGTTGCATTTTCCCGCCACTGTAGACTTTCCCGCCATAATAATCGGTTCAAACATCCGCGAGCCTACGTCAACCTTGCGACAAATGATGACGATGACGCGGCCTCTGATCAACCACAGCCATTGAAGACTACAGCCCATGGTCCGCACTGTACCATAACAGTGATTTAATAAATGACTCTTACCAAGATGTATATTAAAACATAAAATATTTAATTTCACCATTTCGAACAAAGCTGCTGACGCATGTTTATCTTTGCGTCTTATTTCGATCTCATACTCATTTAAAACATTTATACATTTATCCCCATATATTCTCATCAAACCATACACAGAAATAATCTTAAAATAAAATTGTCAGAAAATAGTTGGATTTTGTTTGAAAACTATTGTAACCGAGAAAACAAATCTACAAATCACCAAAGTATAATTCAGAAATGTCAGTGGAACTCCAAAGGACATCTTTAGTTACAAGTTAAAACACATTTAGCATCCGATTCAAAATGTGAATGAAAATGGCCAAAGTCCATATCCCGTGACAACTCTGTTGCATTTACTCATCATAATCTTGCAAATGTTGTACATTTGTAGTTCTGCGTGTGCCGGCGCTGCTCTTTGCACTGCCAGAGGCCTGGTCATTTAGCAGGTCATATCCAAAGAGCTATTGATGCACTCCATTCAGAGTTACTGAGCAAAGACTCACACCTTGCTATGGGTACAGACACTGTTGAATTACCCATCAATGATTTAATATAAATCACCTTCAGAATTTGACCGGATCAATTCTTCCAAATCATCAGGTATGGTAAGCATCCATTAAAGCCACAAAAAAATAATGTATAGTCCCCCCCAACCCCATCACCCTTTCATTAAAAACAACACATCAATGTAAAACATTATTTATACTTCTCATGATTTAAAATATGTCACATCCACCTTTTCTCGTCTTTGCGTTGAGACAGATCATGTCTTCCCCATTATTTTACCTCTAGTCATCTTTCATTCATTTCATTTTTTTCTCCCACCTTTCGTCATCATGAGTCATAGCACCATCACTCACCAATTAATCAATGAATTAAATTCATTCATTCATTCAGTCATTCACTATATGAGCTACCACTCGACACAGGTCATATTGTGTACACAAGTCATTCTCAGGCCATTCTTTCAAAATAAAAACAGATTTGGGAAGAAATGTATGCAAGAAGAGGCTTCCAATCATGTGATCTGATGTTCCATACAAGACGATCAGGCCCGCCATCTTGGGACCCTTTTCAACAAGAATGTTTTAAAAGTCAAGCGACTGGTTGTTGTTATTGTCCTTACAACAATGGTGAGGAAGAACCAAGGTAGAACCCTTTTCCGACTGCTGAAAAGGTCCCCATAAAAGTGTTTGTAAAGTAGAACCCCTGTAGTAGTAGTAGTAGTTAGTCAGTGGAGACGTTATAAAAAAACAATGCAACCTGGTCTGCAGACCAGTCATTCATAAAGTGTCCGTCGTCACTCCTTTGGTTGTAAATAAGGGATTTCCTTTCCTACTATGTCATCGTAGCAGAGTTCTGTCCTCTGACGGCGCACCATGCCAAGAAAACATCCCTGTAGAGGGAGGGGAACACACACGCACAATGCCGTTACACTTTTGTGAAGACAGCCACTCTGGACTACATTACCCAACATGCACCTAGCACAAGAATGGAAAGAAGCTGTTTGTCTTGCCATGTTCAAAACTGACTTAAAGGGCAAACAAAGTAGGGTGAATAACAGATGACTACAATAACATACTACGCTATCAATAGTGTAGTTGTAGTGTAGTGTGTAGTGTGACCTAAATATCCAAAATGTCTGACAGAATATTGCATGCGCGTGCGGGACAGATGTGCATGCGTGTGAGTGTGCATGTGTGTGAGTGTGCATGTGTGTGAGTGTGCATGCGTGTGAGTGTGCATTGTGCATGCGTGTGAGTGTGCATGCGTGTGAGTGTGCATGTGTGTGAGTGTGCATGCGTGTGAGTGTGCATTGTGCATGCGTGTGAGTGTGCATGTGTGTGAGTGTGCATGTGTGCGAGTGTGCATGCGTGTGAGTGTGCATGCGTGTGAGTGCATGCGTGTGTGTGCATGCGTGTGAGTGTGCATGCGTGTGAGTGTGCATGTGTGTGAGTGTGCATGTGTGTGAGTGTTCATGTGTGTATGCGTGTGAGTGTGCATGTGTGTGAGTGTGCATGCGTGTGAGTGTGCATTGTGCATGCGTGTGAGTGTGCATGTGTGTGAGTGTGCATGTGTGTGAGTGTGCATGTGTATGAGTGTGCATGTGTGTGAGTGTGCATGCGTGTGAGTGTGCATGCGTGTGAGTGTGCATGCGTGTGAGTGTGCATTGTGCATGCGTGTGAAGAAGAAGAAGAAGAAGAATTACTGATTTGATCCCGTGAGGGAAATTTGGTCTTCTGCATTTAACCCAATCGTGAATTAGTGGAACACTCAGAACACAGTGATGGTGAAGCACACAGTGAGGTGAAGCACACACTTAAACCCGATGCAGTGAGCTGCCTGCAACAGCGGCGGCGCTCGGGGAGCAGTGAGGGGTTAGGTGCCTTGCTCAAGGGCACTTCAGCCATGCGCACTGGTCGGGGTTCGAACCGGCGACCCTCCGGTTACAAATCCAAAGCCCTAACCAGTAGGCCGGCTGCCCCACTAAGTAGGCCGGCTGCCCCACTAAGTGTGAGTGTGCATGCGTGTGAGTGTGCATGTGTGTGAGTGTGCATGTGTGTGAGTGTGCATGTGTGTGAGTGTGCATGTGTGTGAGTGTTCATGTGTGTATGCGTGTGAGTGTGCATGTGTGTGAGTGTGCATGCGTGTGAGTGTGCATGCGTGTGAGTGTGCATGTGTGTGAGTGTGCATGCGTGTGAGTGTGCATGCGTGTGAGTGTGCATGCGTGTGAGTGTGCATGCGTGTGAGTGTGCATGCGTGTGAGTGTGCATGCGTGTGAGTGTGCATGTGTGTGAGTGTTCATGTGTGTGTGCCTACCTGCAGTGCGTTGCTACACACTCATTGCTACAGTACTCTTTGTCCCAGTCCTTGTTGTCAACCGCTGGGTTTACACACCCCGCACGCACACACACACTGGTGCTGGCTGCCGCCCTGACCCCTGACCCCGGGGTCACGCTCACCTCCACCTCCATCTGGTGGGTAAACACACCGTGACTCAGGGAGGAGTGAAACAGAAAGACGGTCAATAATCTGTGACCCCCCCCCCCCACAAGGTCAAAGGTCTCGAATAAAACGAGACAAAAAAACATTTTTTCCACTAAAAGACCTGAAAAAAATGTGTTTACACAAATAGAAATACTTTGCTGTAGTTCTGCTCAAATAAGAGTCCGAAATTAGAAAATGACTGAGCGCCCTTTCATATAAGAATTATAAAATATTAAAAAAAAATATAAAATAGAAATGTGATAAAACGATGATTGACACCTCTCCAGCTCTGTGGGCCATAATGACGTCATGCGGCCTACCTCCCCCTCCACCTCCTCCTCTCCATCCACAACCATGGCGGCGGCAGACTGGCCCACCACACCCACGTCTCCCAGTAAGGCGGTCGCCCCCGACAACGGCGTCGTCGCGACGACACTCCCGGACTGCAGCGACGCCGGGATGATCTTGATCTGCAGCGGAGGGGGCGGAGCCATGCTGCCGCCACTGGCGGCCGTGGCCTGAGGCTTGGCCTGCAGAGGGGGCGGGGCCTGGCTGTGCGCCATCTGCTGGAGGCGTGGCGGGGGTGAGGCGATGCCGTGCATGGGCTGCAGGGGAGGCGGTTGCCGGGGTGGCGCTGCGATTGCCGTTACCGTGACGCCCCCGGACGGCGAGGGCGTCTGCTTGATGATGATCTTGGTGATGGCCGGGGGGGCGCTGGGGGCCGGGGTCTTGCCGGCGGCCGTGAGGGAGCGCCTGGACATGTAGGGGAGGTCCAGGATGATGTTGGAGGTGCAGATGTTGGTGATGGTGTTCTCCTCGGGGTTGTAGCGCTGCCCCCTGCTGGAGCGGGTGGTGCTGAAGGAGGAGGGGGAGGGGGTGACGGGGGGAGGAGGGGGAGGAGAGGGGGTGGGAGGAGAGGGGTCATCCAGGACCTCGATTGGAGCCTGGGGTGAGGCGCAGGGGAGGGAGAGAAGAGGGAGTTTATATTTAGTTGTTCAGCAGTGTGTGAGTGTAAGTGTGTGAGTGTGTGAGTGTGAGTGTGTGTGTGTGTGTGAGTGTGAGTGTGTGTGTGAGTGTGAGTGTCTGTTACCTGGGAGACGTGTCCAGCCCGGTAAGCTCCAAGGGCCCTCATATACTCCCTCTTGGCTGCGTCGGTCTTCCTCTTGTACACCTGGACAGGTGATTTGGGGGGCGGGGTTATTAGTCAGAACATACTGGTCTTCACCAGTCATGATATTCTGGTGTGGCGGTACGGCTCAGGTTGTGAAATATAGAACACAACTTTCTCCGGAGTACCTAGCTTTTGTTTGGGTCAAATTGTGCATTTTGTTCAGTTAACGTGAGAAAAATGTATGATAGTGACATGTTAAATATGTATTATTATAAAAACATTATATGTTTTTTTTGCATAAAGAATTTTGCTTTTGAAATACACCACATGAATGTCATTTGTCATTAGTTCCATTCGTCTACAAAAACTTGACCGGAATGTGACGTTGACGCGTCGGCCATCTTGAGCCGAAGCTCCGCCCACCTGTTTCTGCTCCTCCCCCAGGCTGTCCCACATGGACGCCACGATCCTGGACACCTCTTCGAAGGTGGCGCTGGGGTTCTGGCCCTTGATGGCCGCCTGCGTGTCCCTGAAGAACAGGGCGTAGGCTGACACCGGCTTCACTGGCTCAGTCTTCTCCACATGTTCTCCTCCTCCTCCTCCTCCTCCTCCTCCTGCTGCTGCTGCTGCTGCTGCTGCTGCTACTGCTGCTGCTCCTCCACTGGTCCCAGCACCTCCTGCCCTGGGCCCCGGGGCCAGGGAGGAGGCGGCGCTGGAGGAGGACGAGGAGGGGAAGGGGGAGTCGGACACGGGGGGGTCGATGGATATGACCCCGGGGGAGACGGAGAGCACACTCTGAACAGGAGAAGAACCAACATGGTTGGTACTTTAGTATAACCTTGAATACTTTTCATTTTATATTCACATGTATTCATATGTATCACTGAAAACTTTCACATTTAAACTGACACGTTCTGGTGTTTTCGGTAAGCAGATGCCGTAAGCAGTGTTACATAACAATTCCATATTTTTGCTGCAATAAATCATCCAAAATGGCCGACTAACCCGGCTGAAATCGTCCATGTCGTCATGCAACAGGGCCCCGCCCACCAGGCCCAGCCCGAGCTGAGCACTGAGCTCTGATTGGTCGATGGTGGTGAGCTGATTGGTGGCCAGCAGGGCCTGGCCCATGTCAGCCAGGGGAACATCGATGGTCATTGGAGAGGAGCTGCTGAACTGGGAGCCAATGGGATGGCCCAGATCCTTTAAGGAGCAGGAAAAACAGAACAGAGTTCAGTTATGGGATTGGTTTTTGGTTTCCGTTTGATGTTCATGCATTTCATAGATCTGCTAGCCATTGGAGTGTGTGTGTGTTCCATCTCATCATCTTCTCTGTTGTTCCGATGTCTCATCGAGACTTCCAAGCTCAAAACACTTCAAACTACTGTATTGGATACAATCAGTACAATCAATAAAGTTGGATTGAAGGGTGGGTCCACACCATGCCCAGCGATGAGCCCAGCAGGGCTCCGCCCCCTGGCTGGCTGATGCCCCCCAGACTCAGGTGCTCCAGGCCTTGGGACGGGGTGTTGACGTAGGTGGAGGCGAAGGAGGGGTCGTCGCCGCCCACCACCGCGTTGCCGGGGACAACCCCCCCGTCGTCGGGGGAGGGGTCTCCGAAGTGGGAGACTCCATGGTGGGAGGAGGAGAGGGCCGGGTCGGGGTCCAGGGGGATGGAGGGGATCTCAAACTCCTCATCGCCCAGACTGGGGGTGTGGAAGGTCTGGGGGGAGGGAGGGAGGGAGATGCTATTGAGAAATGGCAGCACAATACCATGAGTGCATTCATGTCTTGGAATGGCTGGTCCAGGTGGGAATCGAACCCGGAGCCCTGGCTCTGTTAAGGCCATGAAGAGGGCTAAGAAAGGCACACCTCTGAAGAGGAGAGGAAGGGGTGGCTGGAGCCCGATATGGTGAGGTAGCTGTCGCTGGCTCCAGGGAACTGAAACGTCAAGATCCACAACAGAATGTTAGCACGTGTGTCGGCAAGTAGCATTTTAGCTGTTAAATAGCATACAATGCTAAACACTGGATCAATGTTGACTGTTGATGTTGAGTTTTCAGAGAGGCAGCTTCCCAAAAGCTGTGGGGAATGTATCTAAAAACTGCAGATGTTTGTGTGGTATGTTGTGACATCACATCCCAAGACACCAGCGAATAGTTAGATATTATTTTTTAGGTAAACAATATCCACTAACACTTTGTCTTAACTCAGGATGCCGTGCACTGAAGGTGACAACACGCACACAAACTCCCGAAAGTCTTTGACTAATCAGATTCAGGTCCAGCAACTTGCAGTATTCAAGTAAGCCAAGCACACACGTTTGAACCTGTTTATTCATACACTATAAAAGAACATTGCATTGCAGTTCTCTATGTGGAGACAGTTTGCTCTGTCAGTATGCAATACAAAGTGAAAACACTGTCAGGTATGAAGCTACATCCATGCATTGAAAAAAAGCCTTAATGTCTACACATCGTGGGGAAATAAAGACAAAGTTCTGCTGAAAGGTTAACTTTCAATCTCCTGTGCACGGTGGGTCACCTTGCCGACAGAGTCAAATCCATTGAAAGCCTGCGGGTCCAGAAACTCCGCATCGACGTGCTGTCCCGTCTCATCCGTCAAATCCGAATAAAAATTGAGGTCCATTGTGAGTCGGCCTTCATGTGAAATGTCTTCGATGCCACGGGGCGCAACGTGTTAAAGTCTGAACTGTCAACAGAAAATGGTGTGACGCCACCAAAACAATGCCTTGACAGTAAAAAAACACCCCTCCGTTTGTCCACTCTGGATTATGCTTTCGTCACGGATGCTGGGGCTTGTATGCACTAGGCAGCACAGCATGAACACAATCCGCCTACAGCCCCCCAAAAATAACCACCATGTTGTCCGGCTGTGGAGCTAACGTGGCTATCCGGAGTGCTGACTGTCCTACGAAGGGGAGTTGAGTCGGCGTGTGTTTGACGCAAGGCTGCGGTACTAGTTTACAACCCGCCAGGATTCCGTCCCGGACGCCGTCTACAGCCGCACCCAGGGACGACCACCACGACCCCGCTAGAGGTGACACAAACCACCGGGGGGACAAACGGTTGACTCTGGGCTTGGAATACGGCCGTGTTTCTGGATAACTCCGGAAAACAGCCCCGTCCCCCCGATTCGCTCTCCGTTTGCGGTGCCTGATCCCTGATCCACGATCCGTAGCTCCTGGTCCACTGAGCAACCTGCCCTGGACCCAGGCTGCTCAGCAGACCCAGAGCAACGGATCCCATGAAGGTTTGGGATCTTGATTATATACGGTTGGAAAAGAAAGGGTGTGTGTCGTTTTAAAAGGTTCGCCAACGACCTGTAATTCATGTTGTGGTTAAATATAAATGTGTAAGTGTAGCTAAAGCTACGTGTGTAAAGCTTTTATAACCAATGAACCAATCCGGTCCTACCTGTCATCCCAAATGGTTTGCTCCAGACAGTAGCACCCAGTACCATACTGTATACAATACGAGGGGCATGAATTAGGGGGAAGGTGAAATAACGACTGCCACCAAATGTGTATGACGTGTTGTGATCATCATACACGGCTTTCTTACAGTGAGCTTTCAGACCTACTGAGGTCGGGATATATGAAGGTATATAGTGTCTGGGTCAGGGGGTAGTTGTTAATGATTGTATTATATGCCTGTGATAAGAGGGGAGTGATACAACAGCTGGAAAGAAAAATCATTGTATATATGTGGAGAATATCATCATAGATGAATCAAAGGATCAGGTGGCCCGTGTCGACCAATTATTGTGTTGGTGACAATCAAAGGTTATGATCGTCGGAAGGCGATCACATATGCAGATCGGGTGATACGCTATCTACTCTCCGTCTTACCTCCATTGTCACCCCGAATGTGTTATTTGATCCCACTTAGTGAACTTCGCCCAGAATTGATTTCCTCAAAGCATCACTTCACAACATGGCACCTGCGTCGGGGGTGCACGGCGTACGTGAGTGGAAGTGACGCCATCACGTCGGAGACACGTTCACGTCTCGAATAAAGACAACAATGACGTATAATCGTTGTTTTTATGACTGTAATAATTCTCCCGAAGCAGTGATTTATTTCAAAACTGTTTTATTTGCTTCCGTATATTTCAAGCACCGTCCTATTCCTATTTTATATTAATGTCATTAAAAATGATAAAAGTTCGGATTTTTTCTTTATGTACAAGCCGACAACTAAAAAACAAAACAAAAATAAATGACAAGCGAACAAGAAACGAATAATTAAAAATAAAACAAACATCCCTGCACATAACTAAGCGTTGGAGTGGAGTAAAATCACCTTCTTAAATGAGCACACACACACACACACACACACACACACACACACACACACACACACACACACACACACACACACACACACACACACACACACACACACACACACACACACACACACACACACACACACACACACACAGGTTTAAATGGCTCACAAGTGGGAGTGTCCAATCAGATCTACATGGACTGATCAACTCCAGCATGACCAGTTGAGACAATCCACCAATCAACTCTTTGCAGCTAATACAGGAGTTGGACTTAGTCTCTTGTGTTGTCACAAAAGGGGTAGAGTTTGGCTCGTCAATGTGACACCTGGTTGTAAAACAGAGAACCTTTAATTGGTTAGTGGATCGCAGGCTTGAGGGAATGGCAGCAGACCATAGTGCCAAATACACCCACAGTAATTACACATGAATAAGCATGTATACACACACACACACACACATACACACACACATACACACACACGCCATTGGACTCCACACTTTGGTGAGCTACGGTGAACAAGCTCACAGACAACACCTCCCGGAACACAACCTGGAGAGAGACGACACTTTTGGCAACTTATTCAAAGTCGTGTACTGGGCTGATTGTGTAGCAGTCCTCCATGTGGTTTTAAACCATTGAAAACGTTCAGAAGCAGTAGTAGACAGTGGTGGAGTGGGAAAACAATCGCTAAAGAGGGACGAGGGGAGGGGCTGCGAGACGGGGTGAGAGCTCCACTCTCTTCAACTGTTGTCAGTTTTTTTTCATCCTCTCTTCTCTGTCCCCCCTCCCATTATCATCCCTCAGAGGAAAACTAAATAACACTTTCAAGTAAGCAGTGATAAACCCCAGGTACAACCGTGACAACCGTGCCCTTCTAAAATCTTAGCTTAGGATGGCTTGTGCGTGTGTTTGGCCAAGAAACAGGACTCCATCTACAGGACACACACACACACACACACACACACACACGACACATGGCTGCTTCCAGAATTCTCCATTCTCCGCTAAACGGAACCCTGAGTCACTTCTGTGGAACACTGAGCAAGAACTAGAACACTGACAGAGTTCTGGAACATTTCCCGGGTTCTAGAGCACTGACCGAGTTCTAGAACACCAGACCCGCCCCTTCGTCAAACTGAACCACACACACGTCCTGGCGCCACACATGCCAAGGGTGCACATGCATGAACAAACATCAACACACACGCACGCACACACGCACACGCACGCACACACACACACACACACATGCGTGCACAGCGCACACGCGCCAATACTTTCACACGTTTGTTATTGAAGGATTGTGTTGGTATTCTTGTGGCATGACATTAGTGGAATAGATCCTTATTATGACAGTGGCTAATAGAAAAACACAGGGTGGGTGGGTGGGGTCGATCCACGCAGCAGCCAATGGCAGTCTGTCTTTTACTGGGCTGTCCGTCTAAGGGATAGGCCGCGCCCCCCTCACCCATTCAGGTCTGAGGGGCCGTCCTATTGATTCCCTTTGTTCGTCTACTCAGAGCCCCCTCCCTCTCCTCGTCCAATCAGGAGTAGATGGTGATGACCTCGCTCCCTCCGCCTCGGACCAATAGGACGCGCTCCAGGCCCTCCGTCAGAACCTCCAGGAACTCCATATCTGGTCAGCAGTCAAGAACCTGTTTTTTGCACGGGTAACATGGCCGACAGGACTCTAAGTTACAGGCCAAATGTGAAGTGTAGCTTCATGTGTAGAGTAATCCCCGTGTCGCGCTACGTAAGGATACGCACACACGTGCAGTAATACGTGTTTACACAGAGAGCCCAATGCATTGTGATCGAACCCTGGTGTTTCTAATCAAGGTACAGCAGGCCTCAAATGCTCCAGCTCAGGTGTGACCTGCAGCCGACAGGACCAGAGGCCCTGCTGTCTGCTGACTCACTGGACAGCAGCAGAAGTCTGCTAAAATAATGATCTAAATTGTACTACCTTTTCGTATTACAATGGTATATGACTTTATTTAATAGCCCAATAATAATAATAATAATAATAAAATCTATATACTATTTTTTTTTTCTCTCTTCCATGTAAGCGTCTTTGGGTCCTTGAAAAGCGCTATACAAATATAATGAATTATTATTATTATTACTATTAATGATGCAAAAATAATGATAAAATATTAAATTAAATTATCTGGCCAAGATGGCCGTTTTTGGCTTCACATGTATTCACTTTATTTTGACGTTTGCGACGCGAACGTTCACACGCGCCAAGTACGCACGCCCAGGTCAAAGCACCCGGGGCCGTGGGGTGAGGTCACAGGTCGCGGGTCCAAAGGATACAGTTCTCGTCCCCCTCGGGGTTGCGGGGCGGGCCGGGCATGTTGAGCAGCACCAGCCGGGCGTCGTGGGACTTGTTGACGATGACCTCGTTCAGCTTCACAGCCGTGTGCATCCGCCGGACGTTCGAGTGGTCCCTGAGAGAGAGAGAGAGAGAGAGAAAGTTAGTCCCAGGCTAACTGAAGGACGAAAGCTAAAACTAAAGTAAATGTCAAATAAAAGTGAACATATGAAAATATGAACTTAAAGTGAACTGCAGATGGTGTGTGTGTGTGTGTGTGTGTGTGTGTGTGTGTGTGTGTGTGTGTGTTCCTACGGCCTGATGCTGAGCATGTCCCTAAAGCCCTCTGGTGTGGAGCAGCCTGAGTGGCTGGCCCGGTACTGCATGCTCCTCTCCTTGGTCCAGGTCATCTGGACCCTGCGGTGGTGCTCCGAGGACCCGCCGTTCCCGCCTCCTCCTGCTGCTCCTCCTCCTCCTCCTGCTCCTCCTGCTGCTCCTCCTCCCCCGACCGCCGCCCCACCGCCGCCGCCGCTGCTGCTGCCGGGCCGCTCCCTCTCTCCTCTCTCGCCGCCCCGCTCGGCCCCTCCCCCGCCGCCTCCCCCGCCGCCTCCCCCGCCGCCACCTCCCCCTCCGTCCGTGTCGTCTTCGTCGTCCGAGCCGATGCTGGTCAGACGCAGCATGGAGTTACGGTCCTTCACGGCCTGGGCCTACACACACACACACACGCACGCACGCACGCACGCACGCACGCACGCACGCACGCACGCACGCACGCACGCACGCACGCACGCACGCACGCACACGCACACGCACACGCACACGCACACACACGCACACACGCACACACACAGGCACACACACACACACACACACAGGCACAGACAGGCACACAAACAAACACACACGCACACACACACAAACACACAGGCACACACACACAGATGACATGAGTCAGACACACACATACAAATATTCAAAGAGCCAAACAGACAGATGAATGTAGAAGCAGAAAGACACACACACACACACAGCAGCAGCAAAGATACGTAAAGCCCAGAGTACCACATGCTTGCCCATGCGTGTGCTCATGCATGCACCCTGCGGCCTCCTGCACCCCTCCTGCACCCCAGGTGCAGAAAGTTAAAGTGGGCGGGGCCAAGATGGTCATCTAGCCATATTCCCACCTCAACACACCTGTAGCACGTTCCCCTGGCAACCAGAACCCCAGTGCACACGGCCGATTGGCTCGCTGTGCAACTGTGTGTTGTGCGATGAGATGAATGAATGAATGAAGACAGAGTGAATGAGAATGGAGGAGCAGCAGGTGGGTACAGACGCTTCTCGTCTGTATATTGGACTGTATTTGTAGACACTGCAAGACACAGCGCCAAGGGAACCCGTCCATCAGTGCCCCTGAGTGACATGTCTGTGCGTCTGTCTGCCAAATTGGATCTGTCTGTCCGATTGAACCCCCCCCCCATCTGTCTGTCTGTCTGTCTCCTCCTTCCTTGTACCTGTAGGTTGTTTCTGTAGCTTGAGGAGAAGCCTGTCGTAGTCTGAGGGAACCTGGGGGAAAGACGTAGCTACACACAGCACAGGGTCACCGCTACGCACACCACTGCTACCACACACACTAGAACTACACACAACGCTGTCCGGAGCAGTGCACCCACACACCTGGGCCCCAGGGCAACTGAAGAACACATTTCATTTATAAATATGAGTATATGGGGTGGGAACTACAGGATGCAAAAACCTTCCAAAGTTAAAGCTCGACTGACTTACACCGCCGATGGCCTTAGCGCTTTTATTTTGAAGTTCAGACTGCTTTGACAATGGGACATCGCGTGCTGGCTCACAATACGGGCGCATTCCAGGACGGCGCTGCCTTTGAATGGCAACGCCTGGCTTCGACCCGGTCCAAAGCACCGTGAGATTGGCCGTGACAAACAACGAAGGGGAGGGGGGGGGGGGGGAGGCGGGGAGGTGGGGTGAAGCACGAAGCCAGCCAGTGCAGCTAAGCCATGCGAGCACGTCTCCAGACTCGCTTTCCGCTCCGTTGCGGGCGCTCTGCGTCTGGCAGGTGTTTCTGTGTACGGCGCTCTGCTGCTCTAGAGCAGGCCTACGCTACGGGGACCTCTAGAGCAGCACCCCGAGGCCTACGCTACGGGGACCTCTAGAGCAGCACCCTGAGGCCTACGGGGACCTCTAGAGCAGCACCGTGAGGCCTACGCTAAAGGGATCTCTAGAGCAGCACCCTGAGGCCTACGGGGGCCTCTAGAGCAGCACCCTAAGGCCTACGGGGGCCTCTAGAGCAGCACCCTGAGGCCTACGGGGACCTCTAGAGCAGCACCCTGAGGCCTACGCTACAGGGACCTCTAGAGCAGCACCCTGAGGCCTACGGGGGCCTCTAGAGCAGCACCCTGAGGCCTACGGGGACCTCTAGAGCAGCACCCTGAGGCCTACGCTACGGGGAACTCTAGAGCAGCACCCTGAGGCCTACGTTACGGGGACCTCTAGAGCAGCACCCTGAGGCCTACGCTACAGGGACCTCTAGAGCAGCACCCTGAGGCCTACGGGGACCTCTAGAGCAGCACCCTGAGGCCTACGCTACAGGGACCACTAGAGCAGCACCCTGAGGCCTACGGGGACCTCTAGAGCAGCACCCTGAGGCCTACGCTACGGGGACCTCTAGAGCAGCACCCTGAGGCCTACGGGGGCCTCTAGAGCAGCACCCTGAGGCCTACGCTACAGGGACCACTAGAGCAGCACCCTGAGGCCTACGCTACAGGGACCACTAACAGCTTCTAGACAAAGGCAGAGGACTTACGTCATCGAAACTCCAGCGGCCTCGCTACAAAGGGGGAGGAGGGGGAGGGGGGAGGGGGGAGGGGGTCAAATCAAGCCAAACCAGGAAGGAAAACACCAAGTCAGGTTAGGTGACATGACCCAGACACCCCTTCCTCAGAGGGCTCCCCAAACAGCAAAGTATCGCATACTTGTCAGTATAGTAAATATCGTATAGTTTGTATACATATACATATCATATGTATTGGGGTAAGAAAAAAAGTATGGACTTTTGATTGTGTGCGTGTGTGTGTGTGTGCGTGCGTGCGTGCATGCGTGCGTGCGTGTCTGTGTGTGTGTACGTGTGTGTGCGTGCGCGCGTGGACTCAGAGCAGAGCGTGATTGCGACAGGAGAGGGGTTTGAAAGACAGAGAGAGAGAGAGAGAGAGAGAGAGAGAATGGCAGGTATAGTGGTCATCGGGCAGGTGTGGGTGGGGGGGTGGTGGTGGTGGTGGTGGTGAGTGGGGGGGTGGTGGTGGTGGTGGTGGTGAGTGGGGGGGTGGTGGTGGTGGTGGTGGTGCTGGTGGGTGGGGGGGGGGGGGGTCGGACCGGGGGTCTGTAACCGTCTGCTGGCCCCGCCTCACCTCGCGCTCGCGGTCCGACTTGGACAGTCTCATCTGGCGCAGCATCTGGGAGCGCTGCTCCATCATCAGGGTGCGCTCGTACGTGTAGGCACTGATGTCACTGTCATGCTGGGGGGAGGGGGGAGGGGGGGAGGGGGGAGGGGGGAGAGGGAGACGGAGAGGAAAGAAAACACAAAAGCAGCTCCACTTTAAAACGTAGTGAAAGGTGCAACATGGTCGTCATCATCATCATCATCGGCGTTGTGTGTGTGTGTGTATACGTGTGTGTGTGTACGTGTGTGTCTGTGTGTGCGTGTGTGTAGCTGTGTGTGTGTGTGTGTGTGTGTGTGTGTGTGTGTGTCTGTGTGTGTGTATGTGTGTGTGTGTGTGTGTGTGTGTGTGTGTACGTGTGTGTGTACGTGTGTGTGTGTGCATGTGTGTGTGTGTAGCTGTGTGTGTGTGCGGTGTGTGTGTGTGTGTGTGTGTGTGTGTACGTGTGTGTGTGTGTACGTGTGTGTGTACGTGTGTGTGTGTGTGTGTGTCCAGCCTACCATCTCCACCACCTCCACCTCCGCCTCGATGCGCAGGTGGTACAGGAAGGTGGCCAGGTCCTTCTTCATCTGGATGGAGTTGTCCTCCATCTGGGCCACGGTGAAGATGCGCATCCCACACTTACGCCACACCTGAGGGGAGCAGCAGGAGGAGGAGGTGGTGTAGAGAAGGAGGTGAAGGGACCGAGGAAGGAAGAGAGGAAAACGACGTAACCTTAGCCCACGAGGAACTGGTAAGCTAATCAAATCCCATCAAAATGTGTTGAGTTAAAGCGCGCACCGTGGGGGAAAACACCCATCTTGCGTCGCCACACCCAAACCAGCAAACCAGCAAGCTAACACTTACCTGGCTAACGCTAAGCGGGCTAGCGCTAACCGGGCTAACGCTAACGGGGTTAACGATAACGGGGCTAGCGTTAACCGGGCTAGCGCTAACCGGGCTAGCGTTAACCGGGCTAGCGTTAACCGGGCTAGCGCTAACCGGGCTAGCGTTAACCGGGCTAACGCTAACCGGGCTAGCGTTAACCGGGCTAGCGCTAAGCGGCGTGGGGCACTCACCTTGTGCTGGCGCAGCAGGAAGGGCAGCAGCATTAGCATGCCGCCATCGTGGACGATCCACCACACGTCGATGGAGCCCTCGGTGCACGGCTCGCTGTTGCCGGGGAACAGAGAGATGTTCTTGGGCACCAGCAGCGCCAGGTGTGCTGCCGTGGTGATGCGCACCGTGTCTGGAGGACAGACCGGGGACGCCGTTAACATCAGGCCCATACCGAGCCACTGCCGGGCTGCTGGGCCGCTGGGCCGCCGGGGCCGGCGCCCGTCAGCCGGTGAAGGCTGGTCTGCCCGCCATACGCCCCGGGCGGAGAGCACGCCACACTTGTAATGCCATGTTTTCTGCCTGTGTGAGTTTAAGTCGGTCTGCCTGTCTGTCTGTCTCTCTATGTCTGTCTGTCTGTCTACCTTCCTGTCAGCCAGCCAGTCTCTCTGTCCTATCTGTGCCTCCACATCTCTGTCTGCTTTCCTATTTGTCTGTCTGCCATCTGTTGGTCTCTCTCCTCATCTCTCTCTCCCCTGCTCCTCCTCCTCCTCCTCCTCCTCCTCCTCCTCCTCCTCCTGGGTGACTCACTGATGAAGGTCTTCCAGGACTGGGGGTCTTCGCTCTGCCTCCAGGCGTGCGGCCAGCCCATCACCACGGTGTTGGGGGTCATTCCCCCCAGGCCACTGGACTGGATCATGTGACTGATGCCGTCGCGAGGCCTCTGGGCCACGATGCACTGGCAGAAGCCCTTCACACGCTCCTTGTCCATCAGGTGCTTCAGGGTCTGGTGGGGGTGGAGGGTGGAGGCAGAGTGGGGTAGAGGGAGAGAAGGGAGAGAGAGCGAGGGGAGGTGGGAGTGAGGGAGATGGAGAGATCCTGTTAACAATGCACAGGCATTGATAATCACACACAAAACATATCAATGCAAAAAACTAAGGGGGCAAAAAAAACGAAAAAGGGCAGTATGGAAGATCATTTCCAAAATGAAAGTGAGTGTGGCATTTACCACCTGGAGAAGCACTTTATGACAGACAGACACATCGACAGAAAATCAGACCGACGATCCGAAAACAGAAAGATGGCCCCAAGATGGCCCCAAACATCAACAGGCAGACAGAAGGACAGACAGGCAGACAGAAGGACAGACATGGCGACACACACAGATCGGGGATAGCGACAGACAGACAGGCAGACACAGACAGATTGGCAACACCCATATCCACAGAAGACAGACAAACAAAAGACAGACAAACAGAAGACAGACAGACAGACAGACAGACAGACAAAAAGAAGACAGACAGACAGACAGACAGACAGACAGACCGGCCCACCTGCTCGGCTGCCAGCGCCTCCCCGTAGCTGTGGAGGAAGTTGCCCCCCAGCACGGTGCCCACGATGGTCAGACCCTTCCCCGCCTTCAGCTGGCTGGCGAAGGTCAGCAGCCGGGGAGACTTGACATGGGCGTCTTCATCCAGCTTCAGGAGCACCAGGAGCTGGGGCCTGCACGCACGCACACACACACACACGCACGCACGCATGCACGCACGCACGCACGCACGCACGCACACACAGGCACACACAGGCACACACACATACACACAGGCACACACACACACACACACACAGGCACACACACAGGCACACACACACACACACACACACACACACACACACACACACACACAGGCACGCACGCACGCACGCACACACACACAGGCACACACACGCACGCACGCACACACACACACAAACACACACACACACACGGGGTCGCTTAGCAAACAGAAAGTGATGTTTGAAAGGATATGAATATAAGTGTGTGTGTGTGTGTGTGTGTGTGCATGCGTGCGTGTCTTGAGGACATTCAGGTTTCCAGCTCATTTGATTTTGTGAAAACGTCATGGAAGAGTTCCATAAGTAATGAAGTTATCAAATATTCATAAGTGAATAAAACATGAATAGGTGAATGGATGAATTATTGAACGCGAGAGTCAATGGTGCTGTATGCTGTAATGTATTCATATGGTCAGTAGCTTTTAACCAAAGCGACTGACTGTGATTTAAATCTTACTCTACGACACCTACAATCGACCAGGGGATCGAACCCAGAACCCTACATTTATGTACTTTATATGTATATTTTATAACTTTTGACTTTTACCTTTTTCATTTTCCACTTCCTTTAGACATCTTTTGCCATAATTCTTGTAATAAAAGCCACATTTCTCATCCAACATGCTTCCTAGCTGCTTATCCTTTCTGACCGACCGGTGGGGCACTTTAACTATTCATGTTCGGTGTTGAGCCGGGCGCCCCGCGGCATGCTGGGACTTTACCTCCAGTTCTTGGTGTGTGGCGCTCCCTCCTCCAGCCTCAGGAGGGCGTAGCGAGCAGCGCTGAGAGACAGACCGCGAATGCCGTCGCCCCACTCTTTCTCTGCTCTGAAAGACACACACATCACACACACACATTACACACGTTACACACACACATATCAATCACACACATGCAGGACATACATGCACACACACACACACACACACTCAGACATGTGGACACTACTACACACACATTTCCATGGCAACGTACCCGTGGTACTCTATGTACTTGTAGATCATGCCTGCGATCACCATGGCGACGATAGCATAGTACCAGGAGGAGATGAACATGAGTGCCAGGCAGATGGTCATCCCCAAGAATGACAGGGACCTACACACACACACACACACACACACACACACACACACACACACACACACACACACACACACACACACACACACACACACACACACACACACACACACACACACACACACACACACACACACACACACACACACACACGCACAGCTGTCAATTCATATCAGTGAGGGTGTGTGTACCAGCAGTGGTGGAAGGGATTTGTGTGTGTGTGTGTGTACACCAGTGGTAGTAAAAGGGGGGTGTGTGTTAGGGCTGGGTATCGATTCAAATTTCAAGAATCGATTCGATTCCGATTGTTAAGATTCAGAATCGATTGTTTCGATTCGATTCGATCCGATTCGATCCGATCCGATCCAACACCAGTTTGAATTGCTATTGGGACAGTAACCCAGGTGCATTATTAAAAATATGGCATTAAGAATTCACCCAAAAGCTGTTGCTGTTGAATATGAACTTTTATTTTTTTCAGTGTTGAAAGCAGCATCACTGACAAACCACTATCACCAGTGCTTCCAATCTATTGTAGTTATTTTTATACACGATATCTTCGTGGTGTCGCTGCATGTGGTTCCTGAGGTTAGTCGTATTTCCACTATACTTCACCTCCATCTGGCATGTCTTGCAAACTGCTTTGCTTTTGTCAAGCTCCTTATCTTTGTCGTTTCGGAGTCGGAAACCGAAATAGTTCCAGATATCCGCTTTGAACGACGCTGGCCTTTTCAAATCTGGAGTTCGGCTATCGTCAACGCTACCGCTTGACGCCATGTTGTTATGTTTTGATCTCGCACACGGAAGTATCTGCTCGAAGTCACGCGTGAGGTTGAAGGTCACCGCGGAAAAAAAACAATTAAACACACACACATAAATATATATTTATATATATATAAAAAAATGATCTTTGGACGTACGAATCGATCTGTGGGAATTAAAATGAGAATCGATTTAAAATCGGCGGATCGATCTTTTCAACC
>JAXIVH010000059.1:774594-807094 GCA_036785325.1 Urophycis tenuis
CCTTGGGTCTGGTGTCCATCTCCTCCTGCCGAGAACCAGGCGGAGAACCAGGCGGAGCAGAGGACCAAGTTAGAAACCAGACGCACTACACCCACACACACCTGTCTCTTTTGACATACAACACCCATCGCGTACAGGGGAGACCTCTTTCTCTCCTCTTTTAGTATGACATTGATATAATACAGTTAATGATTGTACCATAACCCCACTGTGGGCCAGGTAACGCTACAATAGCCCTTTTGTCCCCATAGGTTGCCGTGCAACCTCGTGACAGACTGAATCCTTTGTTCTGATTTTGACGCTTAAAATGCGGGCGCCGGGTGCGAGTGGCCCGCGGCCCCTACCTCAAACAGCGCCAGGTTCCGGTCGTAGAAGTCATCGTCGTCCACACCGTGGGAGTTGTTGATGTACACGCTCGACATCTTGGAATTGCCATCACCTACACAGGAATACATAGAATAGAATAGAATAGAAAGAATAGAAAAATACTTTATTAATCCCAAACTGGGAAATTGCAATGTAACAGCAGCATTAAAAATACACAGAATATATATACATTAAAGATATAAATATAAACTAAAACTAAATAAACTAAAAATGGAAAATAAATATAATCTAAACTAATCTAAACTAATTTTAGTGCAAGTATTTTTGAACAGTGTACAGAACATAATATAACATATGCAATAATCGAACAACGTGCACTGGGAGTTTTTGTTTCTTTACTTCATCCTGCAGCAACTGTGTTACCAAAACAGACAGTGTGCGTTTATGAATGACCCAACATTTGATGTCACACCAAACACGACATCCATGTTAGGTTAATAGCCCTGCCGGTGCCCTTGGCCAGGCACTAGGTAGGCAGTAGACCTGGAGTCGGCTTCCGGGGGTTAAACTGCAGCAGCCCAGCGCTGCTAGTGATGGTTAAATACTCCTAGTGATGGTTAAATACTCCTAGTGATGATTAAATGCAGTTGTACTGTACTTTGTCAGTGTGTAATGACTAATCTAGATTCTCTCCCTCTCTCTGACTACTCCAATGTCGGGCTGATAGACAGACAGCATGGGGAAAGAAACACACACAGTTCTTCTGGTAATTGCCAAGTATTGCAGTTCTGACATGACACTCTCACCACACACACACACATATACAAACACAGGCGCACGCACGCACGCATGCACGCACGCACGCACGCAACGCACGCACGCACACACACACACACACACACACTCAGCAGAACATCTGCAGCTCCTGAGTCAGCCATTTCACTTCCTTAAAAAGGCACATGTGCGCACACAGATATATATATACATACACACGCACACGCACACAAACACACACACACACGTTCACCGTCAGCACAGTGTGCTGACTCAGAGTGCCGTCGTCTGGGCGGTGGGAACGTCGACAGGTGTTGAGACACACACTGCACACAGGACACACACTGCAGGAACACAGGACACACACTGCAGGAACACAGGACACACACTGCACACAGGACACACACTGCAGGAACACAGGACACACACTGCACACAGGACACACACTGCACCGCACAGGACACACACTGCACACAGGACACACACTGCAGGAACACAGGACACACACTGCACACAGGACACACAATGCACACAGGACACACACTGCAGGAACACAGGACACACACTGCGGGAACACAGGACACACACTGCGGGAACACAGGACACACACTGCACACAGGACACACACTGCAGGAACACAGGACACACACTGCAGGAACACAGGACACACACTGCAGGAACACAGGACACACTGCAGGAACACACAGGACACACACTGCAGGAACACAGGACACACTGCAGGAACACACAGGACACACACTGAGGGAACACAGGACACACACTGCAACACACCGGGCGAGACAGAGCATTCACACACACACACACACACACACACACACACACACACACACACGTTATCTGCCTAAGTAGAGAAGAGATAGACTTAATTATTAAACCTTGAGGCCACATATATGCATACCATGTGAAAACTTTTCACACACACACACACACACACACACACAAACACACACAGACACAGACACAGACACACACACACACACACACACACACACACACGAACACGCATACACACACACACTGTAATTTCCTAGCTTGGGATAAATAAAGTATAACTATCTATCTATCTATCTATCTATTGTGCAAGTCTGACGGGAGTCTGACGAGTGCAACTGTGTTTGATGACTTCTCTGTCTCCTGTGTGGTAACAACACTTTGTTCTGTGTGTGTGTGTGTGTGTGTGTGTGTGTGTGTGTGTGTCTGTGTGCGTGTCTGCGCGTGTGCGTGAGCCATGGTGGGTGGGCTCTAGACCCAGATATACGATACACACGCGTGTTCTCACAGTCAAAATGTCAGCTCGGGTCCTTAAGGTCTTTGAATCCCGACCCAAAGGTCCAGGGTTCAATCCCCCCCAAAAGTCTGCTGCCTAACCTGCAGGCCTCCTGGAAAACAAGATGGCCCCCGAACACCCCCCAAGCTACTGCTCCACGACACGCCTCGCAAGTCACACACACACACACACACACACACACACACACACACACGTAATCACACACACACACACACACACAATCACACACGTAATCACACACACACACACACACACACACACACACACACACACACACACACACACACAGACAGACAGACAGACAGACAGACAGACAGACAGACAGACAGACAGACAGACAGACAGACACACACACAGACAGACAGACACACACACAGTGGTTGAAGCGACAGGCTGGCAGAGAGCACGTTCTGAGCAGACCGGTTGGGTGAGCCGGGTTGTGTGTCAGAAGACGGGGCGTTGAAAGCCCGTGAGTGCCCACACCCCCACGCCTGGTGTCACTGATTGGGGGGGGGGGGCATCACCAGTGGGAACAGGGGGTCTGTCGTGTGCTCAGGTGGGACACTTATTAGAGATTAAGTAGTGAAACCTGCAGCTCCTCCCCGCAGCAAAGACCTCAGCTGTTTCACAAGAGGAGATTCACACGGCAACAAGCAGGGGAGGACCGTGTGCGTGTGTGTGCGTGTGCGTGCGTCCCAGTGGAGCTAAGCGTGTCAGCAGTGCACAGTGAGCAGAAACAGCATTTCACATCTGACAGCGAGCATGACTCCGACACAGCATGCAAAGAACACCAACATAGAAGAGCCAGCGTGTGTGTGTGTGTATGTGTGTGTGTTGTTCAAACAGCACCTGGCCTGCCCATGACCCACACACTCCAGCAACGTCCCCTCATCTTCTTCTCTGAGAATGTTATTCTGTCTGCTTGAGAGAATCAATACGGCTGGATGCAGACAGACATTCTGTCTCTATCTGTGTTTACCGGGATGTATCTGTGTGTGTGTGTGTGTCTCTCTACGTAAATCTGTATGCCCCTCTCTCTCTCTCTCTCTCTCTCTCTCTCTCTCTCTCTCTCTCTTCTCTCTCTCTCTCCTCTCTCTCTCTCTCTCTCTCTCTCTCCTCTCTCTCTCTCTCTCTCTCTCTCTCTCTCTCTCTCTCTCTCTCTCTCTCTCTCTCTCTCTTCTCTCCTCTCTCTCCTCTCTCTCTCTCTCTCTCTCTCTCTCTCTCCCTCTCTCTCTCTGTATGTATTACTCTATTTCTCCTCTCTGCCCATCTGTGTGTCTCTCTCGCTTTCTTTCTTGCTCCTCTCTCCCCCTCTCTCTCTCTCTGTCTCCACCCCCCCCCCCCCCCCCCCCCCCCCTAAATCGCCACGGCATTATGCAGAGTCCAATGAGATTACTCGGCCAGATGTCTACAAATGCAAGCTTACTACGTACGCACCCGTGACGCATCCTTCACTACTCACTGCAAGACAACAGCTTAGCGTGGAGGGCTGCTAGCTGGCGCTAGGCTGGTGCTAGCGCTGCCAATGCACTGCCTCACAGCACAGCTGGTTAGCCCGGAACATTAGCATTCCATGTCCGGAAATTCGAAAGTCTGCGTCTCTCGGGGCGCCGAGGCTCGCCTGGGTCCCGTGCAACGGGCGTGATGGCGTCGGGAAGACAATGGACGCAAAGATAAGCCAGCGTCTCTCTCGCCCAATCGCTGAATGGTTTCGCGAGGGAGCAATTGGAATCACGCTTCCCACGGCTGGGAGGTTTTCGGCTGATGGAATGTGGATAACCACCGGAGAAGGATTGGAGACACAAGGCCCTCCTTACTCCTGGTGGGGGAATGCATCCGTTTAGCCCAGGCTTATGGGCACGTTGGGGGATTAGCAAGGCCTAGCATCTTCCACGTCTCTCTTTGAGTGTGTCCACACATTCAGCGCACAAGCACCTCTCAAAGTGGGATAAACCATAGGTGTTGTCAACGGCAACAACAGCAACAACCCTGGTGACGACAGGTGGGTGTCGCCAATGGCAACCCCTCAACCACAACAAATAACAACAACAACAACAACAACCCCGGTGACGACAGGTGGGTGTCGCCAATGGCAACCCCTCAACCACAATAACAACAACAACAACAACCACAACAACAACAACAAAAACAACAACAACAACAACAACACTCACCTTGGTCTGCGTTGCTGCTGTCGGGGGTCTCGCCCCCGCCGGCCCCGGCTGGCTGCTGGAGGTCGGCCCCCCGGAGCCCTCGCTGAGGGGCTCGCTGCGCGTCATACTCTCCCGGAGCCGAAGCGCACGTGGCCGGCAGAGCGGGCGCTGAGGTCGGGCGAGGCGTCCGACAGCCCCGGCAGGTCCTCCGCCTTGGTGGCGTCACCGTGAAGCGCACCGACGCCATGGCCACGCGCTCGGGGGTGAAGGACGGCGAGCGTGGCGCCGGGGGCGGCGGCGGGCTGTTGCAGAGGAGGGGGGAGGAGGGGAGGGGGGCGGGTTCAGGGACAGAGTGAAGGGGTTGGGACTGGGGGTAAGGGGGGGGGGGGGGGGGGCAGGCTAGACCACGCTAAGGCTGGCCTGGGCTGCACTAGGCTACACTACAGACCAAGCCGCTAGGCTATCTCCCAGGCAACAACCCTGACGGTAAGATGGGTATCTAGAAGGTTCTAGGCTGTTTTTGATCTCCCAGCGGGGGTGTGGGGCATCAGTAACCCTACACCCCGGGCAGCAGCGTGGGAGCGCCCCTCCCCTGGGGAACTGACGGCTCTACCCCACACTGTGACGCATGTCAACCTGCAGTGTTTGTGTTAGCTGGGCTGACTTTGAGTCCATGTTGTTTGTGTGTGTGTGTGTGTGTGTGTGTGTGTCTGTGTGTGTGTGTGTGTGTGTGTGCCGTGTGTGTGTGTGTGTGTGTGTGTGTGTGTGTGTGTGTTGTGTGTGTGTGTGTGTGTGTGTATGTGTGTGTGTGTGTGTGTGTGTGTGTGTGTGTGTGTGTGTGTGTGTGTGTGTTTTGATGTACAAGGGTTAAATGGTTTGTGTGTGCAGTGGGTGTCTTAAGGCAGCGCTGGTCGTGCACACTGACCAGGGTGAGTTCTAACACGAGGTGCTGGTTATCGGTGTGGTGGACGGTGAGGCCAGGCTGCTGGAGACCTGAGCCTACATACCTGACAGCGGCTAGACTACTGGATGCTGTGGTTTCAGCGGAGAAGGGACAAAGGCCTGGGGGATTAGGGCTGCGCTGCACTCGGTTACACTCTCTAACCTGACATACGTGAAGCCCACAGGCAGGACACAGAGGATCAGCATCGCACAGTCACAAAGATTGGGAGTCAAAGAAAAGAAATGGAAAGAAATGGGACAAAAGGGGAAAAAACAGAGCAGATGCCAGTCTTTAAAATCCGAAGCCCTGGATGAAATGCATGAGCACAGTCCAGCCTTTTATTTGACTCGTGTCTTACGGCAGAATCATGTGCTTCCAAAAGCAACAAATAGGTAACATAAACTAAACACCACTATGTCTCCAGAACGTGTTCATCCCGTCTCGCCGCGCTCTGTGGTTCATTCTTTTCGATCAGTCACCAGCAGATAATGATCGACCACTCTAACCGTTCCCGATGACACGTCTCACGACCCGATTGGTCCGATGGGTTTCATCCACACCGGGGAGGCGCACCGGTGCGCATCGCGTTCTCACACACGTGGATAAACACTACGTCACCCACGCGTGAGCCACCCGAGCGCGTTCCCCGCATATTTCGGAATATTATAAATATGAAATGTAAGAAATATTTCATATTTCTTTGGTTGTTAAAAAAAAAGAGTAACCGCTTGTGTCATCATCATGTCATCCATACATAACGACGAACGGTGAACCACGGGGACTGTCCCCGAGGATGGACCGGAGTTTTCTCTTTTTTCCTTCCTCTGTGTGTGTGTGTGTGTGTGTGTGTGTGTGTGTGTGTGTGTGTGTGTGTGTGAGTTCATAATTTAATAATTATTTAAGAGCGGTTTCAACCGGTTGGACTGCTATAGTTGCGGAGGCGAGGCAGCTCGAGCCTGTTCTTCACACACACACACACACACACACACACACACACATTGTTGCTCGGTTGGAAAAGGGCAGTGGATAAAAACAATGTATGGAGGTTTTGACGGGAGTCGCCTTTCATCACCTCCTGTGTGATGCTGCAGGGGCGTCTATTTGTACAGGCGCCCAAACAAGCCCCGAAAAACAACAGTGGGTTTTCTTCTGACGCCAACCACTATAACAGGTTTCATCGTTAATCACACGCAGTATTGTGAAACGGTTTTCTTATATGACCGAACGGACACTGGAAATGAATAACCATAATAATAATATACTGAACCGTGTGACAGCCAGACTTCTGGTAAATATCTGCGATCGGTTTGTATCGATCTTGCGGACTTCATGGGATGAAAATGCGATCGACAAGACTTCGGTAAAGTTAGAAAGATATTCACAGATTCGGACTTCCGGGATCAATATGTCTGAGACGAAACGTTGTTCAAACACAAATGATGCCTCTTTCACATCATAACAGCATAGACTACGAGCTACAAGAACCAAAAACCCTTTTTTTTACAAAAGCAAGCCGTCCTCCGAGCTGCACGGATAACATTGATCTCTACGTGCAGCCGGCGGTCTGACAAGTGCTCAGGGACCGTCTGCAAATTGCAATTCCATAAAAGACACTGCAAACAAAAATCAATAACTCCACTGTTATACTGTATAATGACTCCAAAATCACTCCACACATCAACAGTCTCCCCGTGGTCATACTACAATAGTTGTTTGGGAGAAAACAGGTTTTGCATAATTTTGGGGATTTTTTATTGAGATATATCATTAATAACTCCAATATTAATCAATAACTCCACTGTTATACAGTATAATGACTCCAAAATCACTCCACACATCAACAGTCTCCTCATGGTCATACTACAACAGCTGTTTTGGAGAAAACAGGTTTTGAATAATTTTAGTGATTTTTTATTGAGATATATCATTAATAACTTCAATATTAATCAATAACTCCAATGTTATACAGTATAATGACTCCAAAACCTCTCCACACATCAACAGTCTCCTCATGGTCATACTACAACAGCTGTTTTGGAGAAAACAGGTTTTGCATAATTTTGGTGATTTTTTATTGAGATATATCATTAATAACTTCAATATTAATCAATAACTCCACTGTTATACTGTATTGAGACTCCAAAATCACTCCACACATCAACAGTCTCCTCATGGTCATACTACAACAGCTGTTTTGGAGAAAACAGATTTTTCATAATTTTGGTGATTTTTTATTGAGATATATCATCAATAACTTCAATATTAATCAATAACTCCACTGTTATACAGTATAATGACTCCAAAATAACTCTACACATCAACAGTCTCCTCATGGTCATACTACAACAGCTGTTTTGGAGAAAACAGGTTTTGAATAATTTTGGTGATTTTTTATTGAGATATATCATTAATAACTTCAATGTTAATCAATAACTCCACTGTTATACTGTATAATGACTCCAAAATCACTCGACACATCAACAGTCTCCTCATGGTCATACTACAATAGTTGTTTTGGAGAAAACAGGTTTTGCATAATTTTGGTGATTTTTTATTGAGATATATCATTAATAACTCCAATATTAATCAATAACTCCACTGTTATACAGTATAATGACTCCAAAATCACTCCACACATCAACAGTCTCCTCATGGTCATACTACAACAGCTATTTTGGAGAAAAAAGGTTTTGCATAATTTTGGTGATTTTTTATTGAGATATATCATCAATAACTTCAATATTAATCAATAACTCCACTGTTATACAGTATAATGACTCCAAAATAACTCTACACATCAACAGTCTCCTCATGGTCATACTACAACAGCTGTTTTGGAGAAAACAGGTTTTGAATAATTTTGGTGATTTTTTATTGAGATATATCATTAATAACTTCAATGTTAATCAATAACTCCACTGTTATACTGTATAATGACTCCAAAATAACTTTACACATCAACAGTCTCCTCATGGTCATACTACAACAGCTGTTTTGGAGAAAACAGGTTTTGAATAATTTTGGTGATTTTTTATTGAGATATATCATTAATAACTTCAATGTTAATCAATAACTCCACTGTTATACTGTATAATGACTCCAAAATCACTCGACACATCAACAGTCTCCTCATGGTCATACTACAACAGCTGTTTTGGAGAAAACAGGTTTTGAATAATTTTGGTGATTTTTTATTGAGATATATCATTAATAACTTCAATGTTAATCAATAACTCCACTGTTATACTGTATAATGACTCCAAAATCACTCGACACATCAACAGTCTCCTCATGGTCATACTACAATAGTTGTTTTGGAGAAAACAGGTTTTGCATAATTTTGGTGATTTTTTATTGAGATATATCATTAATAACTCCAATATTAATCAATAACTCCACTGTTATACAGTATAATGACTCCAAAATCACTCCACACATCAACAGTCTCCTCATGGTCATACTACAACAGCTATTTTGGAGAAAAAAGGTTTTGCATAATTTTGGTGATTTTTTATTGAGATATATCATTAATAACTTCAATATTAATCAATAACTCCAATGTTATACAGTATAATGACTCCAAAATCACTCCACACATCAACAGTCTCCTCATGGTCATACTACAACTTTTGTTTTGGATAAAACAGGTTTTTGCATAATTATGGGGAATTTTTATTGCGATTGCGATTCATCAACCGTCTCCCCATCGTCCAAATGCTAACTTTGACAAGACAGATTTTGAATAATTCTAACCACAGTGGCCATTCATTGCAATAGGAGCTTTCAGCTCAGAGTTATTGATTATTATTTAAGTTATTAATGATATATCTCAATAAAAAATCACCAAAATTATGCAAAACCTGTTTTCTCCAAAACAACTGTTGTAGTATGACCACGAGGAGACTGTTGATTTGTGGAGTGAATTTGGAGTCATTATACAGTATAACAGTGGAGTTATTGATTAATATTTAAGTTATTGATGATATATCTCAATAAAAAATAACCAAAATTATGAAAAATCTGTTTTCTCCAAAACAGCTGTTGTAGTATGACCATGAGAAGACTGTTGATGTGTGGAGTGATTTTGGAATCCTTATACAGTATAACAGTGGAGTTATTGATTAATATTGAAGTTATTAATGATATATCTCAATAAAAAATCACCAAAATTATGCAAAACCTGTTTTCTCCAAAACAGCTGTTGTAGTATGACCATGAGGAGACTGTTGATGTGTGGAGTGGTTTTGGAGTCATTAAACAGTATAACATTGGAGTTATTGATTAATATTGAAGTTATTAATGATATATCTCAATAAAAAATCACCAAAATTATGCAAAACCTTTTTTCTCCAAAACAGCTGTTGTAGTATGACCATGAGGAGACTGTTGATGTGTGGAGTGATTTTGGAGTCATTATACTGTATAACAGTGGAGTTATTGATTAAAATTGGAGTTATTAATGATATATCTCAATAAAAAATCACCAAAATTATGCAAAACCTGTTTTCTCCCAAACAACTGTTGTAGTATGACCATGAGGAGACTGTTGATGTATGGAGTGACTTTGGAGTCTCAATACAGTATAACAGTGGAGTTATTGATTAATATTGAAGTTATTAATGATATATCTCAATAAAAAATCACCAAAATTATGCAAAACCTGTTTTCTCCCAAACAACTGTTGTAGTATGACCATGAGGAGACTGTTGATGTGTGGAGTGATTTTGGAGTCATTATACTATATAACATTGGAGTTATTGATTAATATTTAAGTTATTAATGATATATCTCAATAAGAAATCACCAAAATTATGCAAAACCTGTTTTCTACAAAAAAGCTGTTGTAGTATGACCATGAGGAGACTGTTGATGTGTGGAGTGATTTTGGAGTCATTATACTGTATAACAGTGGAGTTATTGATTAATATTGAAGTTATTAATGATATATCTCAATAAAAAATCACCAAAATTATGCAAAAACTTTTTTCTCCAAAACAGCTGTTGTAGTATGACCATGAGGAGACTGTTGATGTGTGGAGTGATTTTGGAGTCATTATACTGTATAACAGTGGAGATATTGATTTTTGTTTGCAGTGTCTTTTATGGAATTGCAATTTGCAGACGGTCCCTAAGCACTTGTCTGACCGCCGGCTGCACGTAGAGATCAACGTTATCCGTGCAGCTCGGAGGACGGCTTGCATTTGATAAAAAAAGGGTTTTTGGTTCTTGTAGCTCGTAGTCTATACTGTTATGATGTGAAAGAGGCATCATTTGTGTTTGAACAACGTTTCGTCTCAGACTTATTGATCCCGGAAGTCCGAATCTGTGAATATCTTTCTAACTTTACCGAAGTATCGACAAGGACGGCACCTCTTGGCTCAATAGATGTAGACTATAAGTTCTATAAGACATACATAATGACAGTGGTTGTACTTGTGTGGTCCCAGCCATTGGACCATCAGTTATGTTAATGCTTCTAGGCTTACATGCGAACCATCATAAGCCAATTAAGGAAGCCATTGGGACGCGGTGTTGTCACGATTGTCGGGAATATCAAGCAACAGATGAACCTCGTGATCTAAAATAAAGCCGAGGTTGTGTTGTGTTAGAGGAGACGTTCTCTCTGACACAAAGACCTGCGGCACCGCATCGTGTTGTGATCCGTCTACACCAGCATGCTTCAGTCACACCGGCAGGGGCTAACACGATCACAGAGTCCAAGTCGATGTGGTCCACTGTCCCATTCATGTCACACGCAACACGTAGATTACAACAGTCTACAGAGACGTCAAATGTCGTCAACAGCGGCGTATTGTGCGGCTATGCTAGCGTGTGTCCACACCACCGGACACCAAATATACAAACTCTGCATGTCCGCCGGTAACTCCCAGGTTGATAAGACATACCTGAAGTTGGTATTTAAGCAGACATCTGTCATTGTGGGCCTGTTGGGTCACATCTGGGACGGACTGGCGTGGCTCCGGGACACTGTCGGCACTTTGTGTCCAACACAACACAGTGGGGCGAGCGGCGCGCAACACATTTCCTGTTTCCCCAGTGCGCATGTCAGGGCCGGCCCTCGGTGGCGTCAGTCAATAGGGGTATGTTGTAACATTTCATATTAAATGTTTGTGTTTATTTTTAATTTATTCGTGTAAAAAAAGAAAAAAAAGTAATAGTTTTTTAAAAATAATAAAAACATTTATTCGAATGTATGGCTAAAATTAAGGGTACAATAAAACTCCAGGTGTTTTATGCAATGTCCCTCAGGGATCAAAGTATCGTCTGTCTGTCTGTGTACGTTAGAACGTTGACCATACAAATTACTTTATTTACACAGGAGAGATGTTACACGGTAAAACCGTCCAACATTTGAATGGCCGTCACAGATTAAATTAATACAATCCCAATGATTTGGGGTTGATTCATCACCCCAATTGACAAAAAGGCACACAAACAAACACAGGAGTTAAGGGGATTGGATTTGTCAGAGATAATTAAAAAAACCGCACATCACATAAAATGTGGCTAAAGACTGGTCAACACATCAGCAAAGCAGGATCTTGTGGGACGCCTCCACAACGTGCATCTTCTACGGTCCAAGTCAACAATGTCCTTGATCATGATGTCCTCCATTGTGGTCCGGGGCCCCTCTCCGTCTCCAGCGGGGGGTTACAGGATGGGTCGCGGCTGCTGGGTGAGCAGCAAGCCGAAGCGTTTCTTCACGGTCACCCGGTGTCTGGAGAACTTGTCGTCCGGTGAGAATCGGGCCGGATGGGCCGAGCTGGTCGGCTTCCCATCCAGGTCCGTTTTCTATGGAAGAACAACATTTACCAATCAGACACAGCTGATGCATAGAAATCCGGTCATTTCGTGGATCGATATTGTGATATGATTTTTATTTGCTCAAAACACGTTAGATTGGGTGGTTTTGAGATGAGACAAGACATTATTGATGTCCCGTGGGGGAAATTCACATGTTGCAGCAGCATAGATTACAGTTTGGACAGCCTTCCTTATTAATGATCAATACAACTTTTGGATTGAGGATGCAATGCTACGAGCAGAAGGAGGTCAAATTCCACGAAATAACGCATATCACAAGTAACACAGAATACTATCTATGTACATGTGTACGAACAGAATGGAGTCCAGCATACTGTGGTCTAACTGTTAATAAAGTGAACCCGAGGTTACCTTCAGAGTGTAGACTCTGTCGCCGCTCTCGTTCAGGTAAAACTGCAGGAACATCTTGGAGAAACAAAGGTTACAAAAAGTGTAACTTGTTCGTATCTTGCTGAAGTATAAACGGTTGATGATTCTCGATGAGAAACACGTGGTGAAAACACACGGTAACCGGAAGAAGGCATACACAGACCGGATATCCGGGAAGACATGACGTCGAATACGAAGAAGTTGTATATATTACAATAAAGAATTATAATTTATATACAAAATAAATTGAGCTGGTTTAGCGGTTTTAAAAAGACAGCCATATCATATCACAGCCAGCATACATTTACATAATATTCGCATCCTGTAATATATATATATAATACTCAATATATAATATTGAGTTTGACGTAAACAAAAAAAAGATAGAACACAGTCAATAAGTTTATTTTTAAAACTTTGATTAATAATACAACATTCGTTCATGGTTCATATTATTGACACATTCGCCAAGGTAAGACATTTTGTTTTATTTCAATTGTCTATCAGCATGTTATAAGTTCTAACTTATTCGCCTATATTTAATTTTTTTTTGTACTGAAGTACCAAGTACTTGGGTAATTGGACTAATGACTGTATGAATGGCTAATAATCATTCCAAACCTTGAATGAACCAATCTAAAGTATGGTTGGTTAAATGATCTGGTTCATAAGTAAACAGATTAAAAAAAACTTAAGTAAAAGATAAAACATTTATTTAAAACAACTAGTCAAACAGATTCAGTGTACTCAACTCAAATTCTCTTCAAACAGAGAAAAGAAGCAGAAGATAATTACCATGGGTCTACGCACAGCCAGCATACCACACTAGACGGACATGGAAGAACTACACCCAAAACCACACCCGTCACAAGGGCCACAAACACATTGTTCTGGATGGCCCCTGTGTCCAGCCCCCACATGGACTGATCCAGTTTACACAAGTACCGGAGCAGAACCATCTCTGTTATTATCACCACAGACGTGGGACGGCTGTATATGTCCCCGGTGGACCCTGAACCCTCCCTCAGCAGAACCAACAGAGTTCCTGTGGGACCGGACTCCACGTTCAGGGGAGCCTCTGACTCTCAGTGGGGCTCCTGCCCTTGAGATGCAGGAGAGGCAACCACTGAGGTATGTCCCTGGTTCTCTGCCACACCCCTGGTCAGGGGAACCTTCCCATCCAGCTTTTGGTCCCTTGACCTGGTCTCAGTCCATACCACCAACTTCCATTTTCCTGTCGCCATATGCCTCTTATTTTCCGTACACGTTGGCAGCAGCACAGATGGAGTCAGTGATGGAGCACTCCTCTTGGTTCGACCTCCCTCCTCCTCCTCCTCCTCCTGCACCTTTCTCCCCCTACCAGGGAACCATGGAGATGGCGCCCCCTAGAGGAGCAACATTCAGCCTACTGAACCGAGAGCAGATCCGTAATGGAGCTCATCTGGCTTCCCAGAGAGCCGGCCTGCGACTGTCACAACCTCCACAGACTCCCGCCATGTTGGATCTACAGAGAGATCTCAGTCGCTCCTTGGCGCCTCCCGTCATCGACCCACCACCCTTAACCCCACCGGGCTTCTCCCCTTTGGCCTCCCGGTCCGGAACCAACCGAAGAACCCAATCTATTCCATCCGCACATTGCGGTGGGGCCGCAGCTGGTTCTGACCACTGGTTGGCTGAGGGAACAGCGCTGGACCTCGCTCCGGTTGGACCGGCCTTCACAACCCGACATCAGCGGAGCCTTCAGCCAGACGGCGATCGGACATCGCTTGGTTCTTCCAGGTTTCTCAGGGACAGGTCAAAGGTCATGAAGGGACACCCGGCAGCAGTGGAGAGGGAACAGAGCGCAGCACACTCAGGGTCACAAGGTCAAGGTCAGTGTTTCTCGCATCTAAAAGTTACATCTTTTACCTAACCGCACGCACACAAACACACACACACATACACACACACACACACGCACACGCACGCACGCACACACAAAATAACTTCTCAACCATGACAAATTTCCCTCCACCACACTCCATTTCAATATGTCTTTGACCAATTCATCAATTAAAAGATAGTTCAACTTTAGTGATCCCTCGGTGGACATTCTTTCATGTCCTCATCAGTAGGTTGTGATACGGTGAATGACCCGGGTGCCTCCTATCCCAGTTGATTCCATCACACTCCCCTTTGGCGCGTTCCCCTTCCATCTCTCCTCCCGCACCGGACAGGGAGCACGTCCGCAGGAGGTGAACGTGGAGTCGCGGAGGCGGACACGCAGATGAGGAGGACCAGGAGGTCCAGACCCCGGTCCCCCACGTTGGGCCTGGAGACCCCGGCCAACACAGTGGACCCCCTCTTCATCCCACAGGTCTGGTGGGGGGTTTAAGAAAAAGGGAGACTGACTCCGAGTGTAGTAAGAGTAGTGGAGGTCTAGGTGGTGAATGACTGAATGCTTTTGGTTCAGGTCCCAGGGGGGCCGGGGACCCCGGGGGGCATCGCAGGCTGCTTCAGCGGCCAGGAGGATGAAGAGGAGGAAGATGAGGAGGACGCCGGCGAGGAGCCATGGAGTCCCGTGTTCATGGAGTACCTGGATGAGCTCTGCAGGGACGCCGAGTTCGTCTCCACGGTAGACGTCCATGACGGCAGATCAGTGGGCAGACATCACAACCCCATCACACAAACGCTTTCTCGTTGTCAAAGCAGTGTTGACCCTGTGGGTCCCTCTGTCACACTCCCCATCCACTGGATGAAAGGGAACGGCCAACAGCCAACGCTTTGTCAGCCTCTGCTGGGTCACCTGTTACCTAGCAACATTCAACCCCTAAAATCCCCCAAGGTCACCTCCTGCACATTTCACACACAGCTGTTCACGCTCTACATTCCTGTTGAAGTTAAGTGATGGCAAAGTCCACCGCCCCCCGCCTTGCCCGGCCCCCCCCCCCCTCTAGACTCACTGCAGTTTAAAAAGAGGGAGGAGGGCCAGTGTTGACGTTGTCGGGTGGCTCTGCTCGGTCAGGTACTGATATGGAGCGTTTGTGTTGGCCCAAGGTGGGCTCCATACTGGACGCGGAGTACCTGGAGGCCCCGGAGCTGGTTGGCCCGCAGCACGGAGAGGTGACGTCACTCCCACTGTGTTTGGTTGACACCCCTGTTCCACTGTGAGCGGTTCCCAGGGGCCCTTAAGGAACTAGATCTTTATTCCCGTGTAGGGGAAAGAACCCCCTGATGCCCGCAGCCTGGACCGGGAGGCGCTCTGCCCGGCAGTCTCCTCCTCCGGGGGGCCGGTGGGGGAGGGCGAGCCAGAGGAGGGTGAGCCAGAGGAGAACGAGCCAGAGGAGGACGAGCCAGAGGAGGGCGAGCCAGAGGAGGGCGAGCCAGAGGAGGCCCCGAGCCCGGGCACCGACACCGGGCCTTCTGGGGTCTGTCCGGAGAACTTGGACCACTTGGAGTGGGACGACAGCGTGCGTCAAACGACGGCCCCTTCAGCCAACAGATACCCGTTCCCTTCTCCCCTCAGCCTCTCCGGGCTCCGCTCCCTCACCCCGCTGGTGTCCCCCGGCAGGCCCGGCCCCACGCCGCCGTCTCCCACGGCGCCAGGCGCTGGCGCCCGTGACCCGCGCACCACCAGCACCCCTCCAGAACAGACGGGGGGACACCGTCCAGAGAACCAGGCCCAGTTGCAAGCCTTTCTTGAAATTGGCTCGCCGGAGGACGTCACCGTCCTCCCACCTTTGGATGACTCTAATGGTGGTGAGGAGAAGGAGGAGGAGGAGAAGAAGGAGGAGGAGGAGGATGCGTCAGCAGATCAAGTGGCGCTGCGGCCTGAAGACGAAGCTCTTCCTGCGGTGGGCAGTGAAGACGTGCAGGAAGTGGGCTTGCCATCACCGGCCCTCCTAGAGAGCCGTCCCGCGCCCACAGACTCCGCCGGACCCTTTGAGTGGTGCGCGGCTGCTCAGCCACCGCCCACTGTCCGTCCGGAGGACCCGGACCCACAGGCTCCGCCCCCTCCCCCGAGGGAGCAGCGGGCCACGCCCCTCGATGGCGGTGAGAACCCGAGCCGTGTGTACTCAGGGGCCCTGACCCGGGCGAGGCGGAGGAGCGGGTGGCTTGCAGACAGGGAGAAGGAGGCGCAGGAGGAGGACGCACACGCAGGGGAACGCGGACGCCGTGCCCCCCAGGGAGAACCCACGGAGGGCCGGCGCCTCCCCCTGTCATCGGGTGCCGTGAGCGAGGGACGGACGAGTCTGAGGGATGATGGAGGTCAGACGAAAAGGGAGAACGAGGGGACAAACCTTTCCGAGGAGAAGATGCTCGAAGAGGACACTCGAACCTCCAGCCCGACCAAGAGAAGAAGATCTTCAGGTGGACGCGGCGGGACAACCAAAGGGGACGAGCCACTCAACAGCGTGACCCGACAGGGACTGAAACGCCAGACATCCAACACCTGCTGTACAAGTAGAAGATGTAGTCCGAGGTGGTCTCTGGGGCTCAAGACACCATCACCATCATCATCCTCCTGCTCATCAGGCAGAAACGTGAACACAAGTCTCCTTCTGGAAGACAACGAGCTCTACGCATCGGATGGAAAAGAGAGGTTTGTCACCCAAGCTACAGTTGATGTGGGGAGTCACAAAACCCCAGAGAAATCCCCGCCAGAGAGGTCTAGCCAGCTGCTCTCCTCAGGCCCCAGGTCCCGGCCCCCGGCGAAGCCTGCCGTCACCCCGGGGCCAGTGGGCCCGGCCAGGGGGAGGACCCGGCCGCTCCCGGCAGAGCAAGGGAACCCAACGCCAGCCGACCACAGCGCCCTCCCGGAGCCCAGGGCCCAGACTCCAGCCACTACAGAATGGGGCTCGACGGCCCGCCAGAGAATTGAACCGGCGCCTTCCCAGCAGCCTCCTGGGTCCGGCCGCGGGCCGGGGAGCCGCGGCCAAAAGCCGAGCCCCCCGAAGACCCCCCGGCGTCAGGGCGAGCCTCCATCGGGGCGCCGCCCGATCCGAGCGGAAGGCCCAGGAGGTCCAACACTGAGGACGGCCAGGAGGAGCGGAGCGGGGGAGGAGGAGGGGCGGCGAGCAGCGTGGAGGTGCCTACAGGTCAGCGGTGGAGGCCAGGAGCTCCGGTGGCGTGCCACGCCGTGGTTTCCACGCCGGCGTTACCCTACACGCTGACCTGACACCTGACCCCTGACCCCCCCCACCCCCAAGACTGAAGCCCAGGGACCCCCCAGCTTGAATGGGGGGCACAACACTGATACCGGGGGGGGGGGGACATTGGAAGGTGAGTGGAGCAGAAGGGTGAAGGAGGAGGAGGGGTTACGCCGGCCTTCATGTGAGCTGCAATTCTGAGGATTCTGATTGGACGAGAGAGACGCAACACCAATAACACAGTGGAGACACAATAAAAGACAAGGTGTGTAATATTTAAAATTCACAGTTTAGTTGCTTCAATGTAAAAATATATTAATATGCATACAAAATCCAGCAAAAAAAATACTTAATGTACATAAAAACGGTTTTTTGACACACACACACACGCACGCACGCACGCACGCACGCACGCACGCACGCAGACAGCAGACAGAATTCAAGGAGGTAAAGGAAATCCACTTAAAAAGGAAACAACATTTACACCATAGCAACACAATTCTTCCCCTTCTTGGCCCTTCAGACGGTACTGTACACTGTATGTGAGTGGGTGATCGTAGCACTTACTAAACACACTTTATGGCTTTTCCTTAAAAATCATCTTTTTTTTTTTCCAAAATAAAGCAATTGTTACATTGACAATAATATTAAAAAAAACAAATCAGCATAACTCATTCACAGCGTTGCTGACACATTATTGCACTTGAGAGGGAGGAAATAAACGACTCCAACAAAGCCCAGAGTGGCTTTGTTGTGGCGCAACACTCCCTGGGATCTCCCACGACTCACCTAGCAACAGTCCTACAGGCCACCACCAACACAACACAACACAACACAACACAACACAGAAGACACTATGGAGACCGCACACACACGCACGCACACACACGCACACGCACACGCACACGCCTCAGTCGGCCTTCTTGTCGGACACGGGGGGAGTCGCGTTGCTGTTGGCCATGTTTGCGTTGTTGTTGGCCGCCTTCCCATTGGTGGAGGGGGAACAGGGCCGCAGAGGGCCCGCCTCCTCGGGCTTCAGGTACTGGTTTACCACCACCTGATAGGTCGGGTGGGCTGTCAGTACCCTCAGCAGGTCCTCTATCAGGGGTGACAGGACAAAAAAAAAGTGTTAGGGCGCGATGCTTACGGCAGAAACTACTGAGAGGCTACGAGCGGATGGTTCTGATCTGCGGGGAACGTTCACACAAGGTTGTGTGTTCAATTGTCTAAACTTCACTGTCACACCTTTAAGATCAGGGGAATGGACATGTATGATTTATGCATGTATGACGTAGGAAAAATTATACTCGGCACTGTCAGAGTTGGGCCTCAAAAACTGAAAAAAAAAAAGTATGGTGTATGCATTATTAAAGAGCTTGATGGTGGATGTAGAACATAGACTGACCACCCACCTTCGGAGAGCTGGTCCTCTGTGGCCGCGGCAGTAAAGAGCTGAGCCGTGTCGCGCTGTGCGGCGCCCAACAGCGCCCCCATGAGGTGAGACAGCGCTTCTGCAGACAGGTGGCCTCGGCCCGCCGGGTCGTAAATCTGCAAGAAGGGTTGGGATGCGTTCAACACAAACCGGCTCAAACAGTGTCAATGTCCTTCACTGGATAATACAAATAGGATTTACCGTTTTCAAAAGGGTGTATGTAGCAAGTTATATAAAACACATACAAACATGCTTACAAGCACGTTAAAAATAAAAAATAAAAGGATTTGGTTTTCCTTATGAACTATTTTTTTCCTAAGATTTGCTGAATCATGCGTTCCCATTCAGCAGCACTACAGCATCAGAGAAAGGCCACCAGAAGGCCAAAGAGTCCTTTTTGGCAATACTGTTCCTGTCACTATTTAAACATGACCCTTGGTTTGTGTGCATAAAGGTTTATCATTTTGGTGGATCCTCTCAGAACACACAAAACAAAACGAGTGGGGAAACTAGAGTTTGACCAGAAAATGATAGAACTTCGGTGCTATCTGGAGAACCGGCCTGCGGTTTCCACCACTTTCTGAGTGGAACTATTGCCATCACGGATGGTAGTCGCACCATTCAATATGGAGGTGTGGAACCTGCGACGGAACCCCTCCCATGTTGGTGGAACAGGGCTGTGGGCGAGTGAGTGAGTGAGTGAGTGAGTGAGTGACATACGCTGAATGCGACATGCAGGATGGATTTGAAGGGCATGAGGCCGGAGGTGCAGGCCAGGCCCAGGTACAGGTGTCTGAGGTCCACCGTGTTGTCCTGGAAACAAAATCAACAACAACGTCGATCAACGCACGTCGTTCTTGGACGTTTACTGGGGAGCCACGCATGTCGACAGGTGAGCCTGACAACTGTCCAGGTGGGCAGGTAGGCCTGGCCCCCCCCCCCCCCGCCACGCCCACAGGCGGACCCCCGCACCTTGGAGTAGAGAGCGCAGATCCGCGCGGCCGTCCGCGGCTCCTCCAGACCCAACACGGCCGCCAGCTCCTGGGCCCCCAGCTGACAGCCCTGGTGGTCTGACGACCGGCCATCCAGTGCGCTGTGCAGAGCCGTCATGGCGTCGGCCACGCCCACTCTGATGGAGGGACGCCGGGGGGGAGAGGAGGTTGATATTTTGATATGAGGAATTTGGTGATCTCTCTCTCTCTCACACACACTCACACACTCACACTCTCTCACTCTCTCACTCTCTCACTCTCTCACTCTCTCACTCTCTCACTCTCTCACTCTTACCCGTCCTTCCGGAGCAGGGCGAGGGCTGCCTTGGCGGGGGGCTCCACTGGGAGGGAGAGCCCCCCCAGCTTCCTGACAGGAACGCGACCCTCCATCACATAGTCTGTGGCGGGGAGGCCCAGAGACCTGCCAGGGGGGAGATGAGGGGTTTGGTACTTATAAGAAAAGAATGACTCTTTATCTTGGGGTTTTTCCTTTCTCTACCACCACCACCACCCCCCTCCCCCCCAAAAAAAATTTGTAGTCTTGGCACTTAGCCAGAGATGTTGTGTACGAGCAATGGTTAGCCTAGCAATTGAAATGCTTGAGACTTGTTCTGGTGACTTTCTTACTGTATTAGCAGCAATGAAAAGTTTCACCTTCTTATGACAAATGTACTTTTTGTCAGTCTGTGGATAAAAGCGTGTGCTAAATACCCTAAATGTAAATGTTAATGTCGTCAGCTTGGGGTTTGGTAGTCAGCGTGTTTGGTAGTCAGAGGAGGCATGAGTTTAAGCCTTCTTTGGGACGTGGCTCATTACAGTTGAGAAGTTAAAATCCAAGGATCCCTGATAACGTTCTCAACTTTGGACATGGAATGCTGCTGATCAGAAAGCATCACAGAGGAACACAGACAGACGCAGAATTACAACCAGTACATGTGTGGGGTTCGACATGAGGACAGTGGGAGATGGGGATCGAACCGCCGACCCTCCAGTCAGTGGTGGACCCGCTCTACCCAATGAGCTACTGCTGCCCGTTTAGTGGAGACAGGAGGCGTGTCTCACCTGGCCATGAGCTTCTGCACGTTGCTGGCGTAGAGGTTTGGGTCCTCCTTCTCCTCCTGTGAGGGCGTGTACACCGGCAGGTACTGCAACACAAGACACGCCCCCTCAGACCGCATACAACACACCACCCACGGCTCCTTGAGCCTTTCTTAAAGCTCTCGGGCGAGATCTCAGTCTGAATGAGATGTCATGCTGGGCGTGATCTCGTTCTGAATTAGATATAACGCTGGGCGAGATCTCGTTCTGAATGAGATCTCACGCTGGGCGAGATCTCGCGGCGTGTCGTCCTACCTCCACGGTGACATTGGTGTAGAGCTGGGATGTGGTGTGCCACAGGGCTTCCAGCCTGACCAGCAGAAAGACAAGAGGACATCAGCACCAAATTACAATGTGGCCAATCACAATGTGGGCGGAGCCTTAAAGCTGGACCCTGATTGGTTAGGGTCCGGGGTCAGTGTCATGCATCCAATCACAAGAGACTCACGGTAACAGTTCTGGTATTTGAATTGACAGTCAATACACGCAGAGTCTTTATATTCGTCAACTCATCTTAAAGGGTTCATTACCACCAGGTGTGAAATCGATTAGCCATTTCAAACCCATTTGTGACATCACAAGAGCCCAGCGATGCAGATGAATGACCCTACCAGTTAGCACAGGGTAGACATTGAAATGGCTTAATCAACATCAGCGTTACACCCACACACTGTGCAGCCACACTTAAAGCTCTTTGACTCTGGCCGCGATTAAGGGCTGCACAAATAAAACAGAGAAAAAAAGAAAAGAATAAATGGTAGTACTCACCATGTAGTCCCCTTGTGAGTCCACCGCATGGTATCCTAGCAACAACAGAGAGATGGCTTGATAAAACCGCCCACAGGAAGTTCCACACCACAGCAGTGTGTGTGTGGCCATAATAAATCAACAACCTGCATACACCCTGGCTGGACAGACAAACAGACCTCGCCCTAAAAAGCAAACACCTTCTCCCAATACTAGATACTATAAACCGCCATGGTCCAAACCGGGAGCTGAACCCCACACAAAGCAGACGGTCGTCGTGGTTCTGGTTTGTGAACTAAAATGACTGCTTTGTTCTTCACATATTCAACCCACTTAGGCTGATCAGTGCTGGGGTTCATGTGTCGGCCATCTTGTGTGTGTGTGTGTGTGTGTGTGTGTGTGTGTGTGTGTGTGTGTGTGTGTGTGGACCCTCACCAGCTTGTTGGGGTAGGACAGCAGCACCGGCTGGATGGGCATCCCGGCGAGGAAGGCACCTGGACGACAAGGGGGAGAAAAACAAACGCACCCAGGTGAGAGAGAGGGGGAGAGAGGGGGGCAGAGACGGATAGGATACGAAAGGTTTCAGGGGGACAAAAAGAGACCATGAGAGACACGATCAGTGGAGGGACGGTCAGAGACAGAGAGAGAGAGAGAGAGAGAGAGAGAGAGAGAGAGAGAGAGAGAGAGAGAGAGACAGAGAGTGAGAGAGAGAGAGAGAGAGAGAGAGAGAGAGAGAGAGAGAGAAAGAGAAAGACAAAAAGAAAGAGAAAGAGAGAGACAGAGAGAGAGAGAGAGAGAGAGACAGAGAGAGAGAGAGAGAGAGAGAGAGAGACAGAGACAGAGACAGAGACAGCTCTATTTCTCAGGGAGAAACAGAGAGGGGAACAGGCAAGAAGGACAGACAGCAACCGAGAGACAAGGTGAGACCAACAGCGAGACAGACAGAGAGAGAGAGAGAGAGAGAGAGAGAGACAGCTCTAGGTGTCACACCCATCTCCTCGTGGCATGCCTTCCATTCCCCTGGCCAACGCTCGGCAACTCAAAAGCATGCGGCCCGACAGGAAGCACAGAACAAGACATCGATTCTCCCGCGGTCTGGGCTTCCTCCTTAAGTTACCAGAAATACAGAAACACTTCCAACAACACTAGTGGTGGCACGTCCGCGCTGAGCGGCACAGTCACCCAGGAGGATGGAGTCACCGCTGAAGACACAGCGATCAACAACCTGTGAGCCGTTACCATCAGCCGCCTGTACGCGGAGGACACGGAGGCCTCATCGCCACACAGCCGGACACAGAGCCCAGCGCTCCAGTTTGGAGAGGACTGAGCATCTGGCCTCCTGACTGCCACGCACTTTGAATGCGGGACGATTCGGAGAACTATTTGGATGGTAGTTCTTTGGGATGGTAGTTCAGTGTATTCCCCTCACATTACAGCAGGCCTGGGGCTACTGTAACACTGCGAGGCCGAAGTCCGGTCGTTCAGTCAGCCAATAGGAATACACTTACCGGGTTTGAACTTCATGAGCACTGTCCCATTGGTGGTGGTTCCTTCTGGAAAAATCAGCATCTAAAAAAACAAAAAACAAATAATCACACACACACACACACACACACACACACACACACACACACACACACACACACACACACACACACACACACACACACACACACACACACACACACACACACACACACACACACACACACACACACACACACACACACACACACACACACACACACACACACACACACACACACACACACACACACACACACACAGGCCCCAGTGGAAATCGAACCCTGATACGCCAAGATTAGCTCCATGGCCTTCAAACTAGACAGGACTACAGCAGAGACAGACAGGTAGTAGAGACAGACAGGTGGTTGAGACAGACAGGTAGTACACAGACGGGTGGTTGGGACAAACAGGGAGTAGAGACAGACAGGTGGTTGAGACAGACAGGTAGTACAGACAGACGGGTGGTTGAGACAGACAGGGAGTAGAGACAGACGGGTGGTTGAGACAGACAGGTAGTACAGACAGACGGGTGGTTGGGACAGACAGGGAGTAGAGACAGACAGGTAGTAGAGACAGACAGGTGGTTGAGACAGACAGGTAGTACAGACAGACGGGTGGTTGAGACAGACAGGAAGAAGAGACAGACGAATGGTTGAGACAGACAGACGGGTAGTACAGACAGGCGGGTAGTACAGACAGGCGGGTAGTACAGACAGACAGGTGGTTGAGACAGACAGGTAGTACAGACAGACAGGTGGTTGAGACAGACAGGGAGTAGAGACAGACAGGTGGTTGAGACAGACAGGTAGTACAGACAGACGGGTGGTTGAGACAGACGAATGGTTGAGACAGACAGGTGGTAGAGACAGACGGGTAGTACAGACAGACAGGGCAGTGGGCTCACCTGAGGCCAGTACCCGTTGGAGGAGAGTCTCTCCTTGATCTGGGCCACAGCTCTCCTCCTGGACTCTGGGTCCTTACGGCTCACCACCACAGACTGGTTGAACCCCAGGAGGGCTGCAACAACACACACACACATTACGCAACATGTCATGACGTTTCATATTACAAGAGAGACCAACAGACCCACCAGGGTGAGGAAGGTGAGAGATGAAGAGGCTGGAAACATGACGGAGCGAGAGAAACATGACAGAGCAACTGTGGGGGAGAGAGACAGAGACACAGGGCACAGAGAGGGGGGAGACGGAGGGGGGGAGACAGGGGCACAGAGAGGAGGGAGACAGAGGGGGGGAGACAGGGGCACAGAGAGGGAGAGAGAGGGGCACAGAGGGGGGAGACGGAGGGGGGGAGACAGGGGCACAGAGAGGGAGAGAGAGGGGCACAGAGGGGGGAGACAGGGGCACAGAGAGGGGGGAGACAGAGGGGGGGAGACAGAGGCACAAAGAGGGAGAGAGAGGGGCACAGAGGGGGGAGACACAGGCACAGAGGGGGGAGACGGAGGGGGGGAGACAGGGGCACAGAGAGGGAGAGAGAGGGGCACAGAGAGGGGGGAGAAAGGGGCACAGAGAGGGAGAGAGAGAGGGGCACAGAGGGGGGAGACAGGGGCACAGAGGGGGGAGACAGGGGCACAGAGGGGGGAGACAGGGGCACAGAGAGGGGAGACAGGGGCACAGAGGGGGGGAGATAGAAGTAGAGAAGTAGACAGAGAGAGAGAGAGAGAGAGAGAGAGACGGGGGAACAGAGAGGGGGAGAGCGAGGGAGACAGAGTGAGAGAGAGAGAATGTTTAACTTTAGAGTTCTTTGCATGTTTTAGTTTCTCTCCCCCTTTGGCAGTGGGGCAAGTACTGTGTGTGTGTGTGTGTGTGTGTGTGTGTGTGTGTGTGTGTGTGTGTGTGTGTGTGTGTGTGTGTGTGTGTGTGTGTGTGTGTGTGTGTGTGTGTGTGTGTGTGTGTGTGTGTGTGTGTGTGTGTGTGTGTCCTTGGGTGCGTGTGTGTGTGCTTTTACACATATGTACACACATGTCTAACTCCTCGTAATGTATTCCCTTCTCCAGTGCAGTCTTCTCCCCGAAGCGACTTACGCTACATGTGTTCAGAAACGTGTCATTAAGCCTGCTCCATCACACCCTCACCCAACATCTACAACCTGGAGGTTCTGCTCCAGGGTTCTGCTGACGTCATCCTCTCACCAGTAGTGCCTTCACCTCGGGGTCCATTGCCTCAACCAACGCTGACTGATGACTCCACTGATGAGTCATAAAAAGGCGCAGCAAGATGGACTGGTCTGGTTTTGGATACCCATGATGCATTGCTTCTGCTTCGCACCCTCGCCTAAGCATCCTGAATATCTAGACTCATGTCTCTATTCAAATAACTGCACTTAAACATTGCTCAGACCTAAAGTAAACCCCCTTCAGCACCTAAATGGAACCATCACAGCTCATTAACCTGAGCACTTCCAAACTAATCCAGAGCCCAATCTGGTTCATTCCTCCAAAACATCAGCCAGAACTTCCTTTGGTCCGAGTGGGCAACGCAACCCTGTTTGAGTCTTGAAGACCAGTGGACCAGTCCATAGACCCGTCCAATTGACAAGACCATCAACCAGGAGAAGACCAGCGCCACCACCACCCTAAACAGACCCAGACCCCGAGGCCCAAGACTGAGCCCACCCCCCAGACCCAGACCCCGAGGCCCAAGACTGAGCCCACCCCCCAGACCCAGACCCCGAGGCCCAAGACTGAGCCCACCCCCAGACCCAGACCCAGACCCCAAGGCCCAAGACTGAACCCACCCCCCAGACCCAGACCCAGACCCCGAGGCCCAAGACTGAGCCCACCCCCCAGACCCAGACCCAGACCCCGAGCCCCAAGACTGAGCCCACCCCCCAGACCCAGACCCAGACCCCAAGGCCCAAGACTGAGCCCACCCCCCAGACCCAGACCCAGACCCCAAGGCCCAAGACTGAGCCCACCCCCCAGACCCAGACCCAGACCCCAAGGCCCAAGACTGAGCCCACCCCCCAGACCCAGACCCAGACCCCGAGGCCCAAGACTGAGCCCACCCCCCAGACCCAGACCCAGAGACCCCCTGGCCGGGCCTTACCCCCGATGACGGGCAGGCTGAGGTTCTCAGAGCGCGACACCACGGTGGCCAGCTGCGTGGGCATCAGGATCACCATGTCCAGGTAGGAGCTGTGAGGCGCCACCACCAGCGCCGGGGCCTCCGTCACGTCGGCACGGCGACCCTTCACCTCGATCCACACGAAGCCCAGGGTGAAGAACATGGCCCGGTTCACCGCCCACATCAGGCCGTGGAGCGGCCAGCGGCGCCAGCCCTCGATGGGCCGGGAGCGCTCCTCCTCCGTCAGCCCGGCGGTCCGCAGCAGCGCCAGCGGCCACATGAGCAGGAAGAAGAGGACGGTCAGCGCCGTGCGCAGCGGGAACAGCACGGCGCCCAGAATAATCCCCTGTAGCGCCAGGGAGAGGAGGCCACGGAAATAGAACCACAGAGAACATTCCTTCAGAGCCCCGAGGTGTACAAACACTGCTAGTTTGTTTTTGTTATTATCTTCACTCGGGTTTGGTTCTTAAGTTGTCAAAGTGTCACGTTGTTTGTGAATGAGGTGATTTGAATGATGAAAAATGGCACAATCAACGACTTTCCTGCAGAACAAGTATTGCCAGTTGTGTTCAACACCAGTGAGTGCAATCAGGTGAGGGGAAACAGCGGGACACCTGGTGGGGGGGGGGGGGGGGGGGGGGGGGGGAGACCTTTGTTGATACCAGTGACTCCACAACAACAGCCGTCCTTCCCTCACCTTGATCCTCTGCGCCGTGGACAGCTTCACCGCGTGGATGAACGGGTGGGGGTACTCGGTCGTGGCGGAATGGACGTCCCGGTTCTCCATGGCGACTAAAACAAACATAAGCTAGCTATAAGACAATCAAGATTTGAAAAGTAAATTATGATCCTCGGACGAACAGGACGAAGACCGGACCGAGTAGGACATCAGAACAGTTACCCCGAGTGCGTGTTGATAGTCCAGGTAGTCCAGGTGTGTGGTCCTGCGGTGGAGTGCGGGTCAAACGTGTGCGCACCGAATGCGCAGCGGGCGCAGTGACGTACACCGTAAAAATCTATACGGTTTAAAAAAAAAGTTACAGTCGATTGAAAAGTTCAACGTGTCCCAAAGGTTGACAGGCGTGAGGCAGCCGGGTTTAAAAATGGCGTAGACGAGTTCAAAACCTTGAATTAAAAACGCAACGTCCGCCGTACACAACTCCCCCGCGTCCGCATGGAGACGCAAAGCTGGCAGCGGCGGTGGTCATCGTGCTTTAAATCTTCCTCTCGCACCCGGCCGGCCACGCCCCGCTTCTGACAGCTCGGCCCACCCTACGGGTCCGACCGGTCCCAGCAGTCCCAGCAGCCATCCCTGAAAAACCCTGCTGACAAGGGCGTGTGTGTGCGCGCGCGCGCGCGTGCGTGTATTTATAAACACATTAACCCATAAGGACCCATGGAGACGCGAGTGGAGTGTAACAAACACATTAAATCTCCTAAAATCTTTATTTCACAGCTTTGTGCTTGACTTTAACTCATTAAGTGCCTAAGTGACATATACTAAACATGTTGGCGTGGTTGTGACAGTGTTACTTATTTTTATTTAGTTTGCATCTTTTGTAACATAAAGCAAATCTGAAAAAACAGCATTAAGTAACACATTATATGACACATCATATATATATATACACACAATGGAAATGCAAATAAAGGCACATTTGTGGTACTAAGGTACTAAGCAGAAAAAATGGTCACGTTGAGTTATTTTCCAATACAGAATAAATGTACCATAAACGCCCAATGTAATGTACAGTATGTGTCACATCACAGATGTGAATTAGCAGTATTTTAGTATTTTACAAAAAACATCAGAAAAGTGTTCTGTGTTCCCCTTGGTCTGTGGTATATCCCAATCATTTCCCTTGAAGCAGAATTGGGTCTAGGTTCTTTTGGTATATATATATATATATGTAAGAATAATATCAGGTTGTTTCTTTCAGGTCTAGCGTGTTAACCTTGAATATGAACAATGTGAATATCTTAACCCGCCCAAGGAGGGAAAGGTTTTGTTCCTACTGGATTCTCTAGTTCGACGTCTACCCCGCCCTCCACCGTTGTTCTCACCTGGGTGTTGCGATACCAACCTCTCTCTCTCTCTCTCTCACCTTAATCCATTATCCATTAAGGCTTAATGGATAGCAGCCATAGGGCTGACTGCTCATGTTAAAAGTCAAGTAAGAAACCTGAGTGGCTGATTGTGGCGTTCCCCTCGTGGTTGGTCCAACACTCTGCACTGATCACGAACCAGACACTCAACACACCAGTGATAATATATTCATAATGTGATAATATATTCATACTGTGATAATATGTTCATAATGTGATAATATATTCATAATGTGATCATATGTTCATAATGTGATATGTTCATGTTGTACTCATCAGGACCCTAGGCCGTGTACACATGAGACACTGAACAACATGAACCAGTCCGTGTGTTTAGGCTCATGGGTCATGGAAATTAACCTGCGACACAACCTGCGGCCTTTGTTGTAAAGTAATTCCCTCCACACTCAACACGCGTTTTGCTAAAATGACAATGCAAATGAGGGAAAATTTCAAACATTTTATTTGAGAAAGGATTTTCTTACAGCTAGTCGTTATAAATAAAAACTTTTTTCTTTCGAAAGACAAACGTTAGTTGTAATAGCTACAGTCTGATATTTGCCGACAATATATTTTAAATGAAAACTGGAAAAATAATAATAACAAAAAAACATCCCAAATGATACTTTCTTTCAATGCCACCATTGGGTTACTCCGGGCACAAGGCGTGTGTCAATAATGTGTTGACAAGAACACACAGTGCAGGCTCCACAGTGGGGCTGGCTTTGTTGTGGTGCATTGTTGTAAAACAGACACATTTATAGCAGAAAGCAGAGCCCAATTAGGACTGGGGGTCTTCAATCCAATGTCCATTTTGATCTTCCAGTACCAGTACAAGCACAAACAGGTGTGTGTTTGACTGTCTGTGCTTATAGTGTGTGTGTGTCTGTGTGTGTGTGTATGTGTGTGTATGTGTGTGCCTGTGTGTCTGTGTCTGTGTGTGTGTGTGTGTGTGTGTGTGTGTGTGTGTGTGCCCCTCACAGCACCATTCCTCCACCCATGATTTCCATTCTCTGTGGACAGACACCACAGATCAATACATTTGATTAGTATCCAGTCTAGTCTTCTAGTCACTACTTGTCGATGCGGTACACAATCCAAAACCATGGCACTTCTCAGTAACAAAGCACTTCAATCATAATATATGAAATGATATATTAAAGTCCATTAAAGTAAACTTTCTTATCTATTCTATCTTCTTGTCGATCTATAAATTCACCTCAACACATAACCAAAAATGGACTCAAGGCTATGTTTATTTTTTGGTATAAGGGTGAATTATAAGGGTATATTACTTATATTTATCTTTTAAAAAAAAAACTAAAATATGAATCTGGTAGTTTTACCTGGGGCGGTTCTATGAACGCCAGCCAATCAGATGAGTGTGTTGGGAGCAATCCCATTGATTGACACTTGTAGATGGCCAAAGCTGAGCCCAGGAGGTTCCCCACAAGGTAGACCAGCCCCTGGAGCCACTGCTGGCTGGAGCTCTCCAACAGCTTGAAGGCTGAGGACACAGGACCACACGTCAACATTCATTTATATGAAAGGTGCATCATACAGTAATGTATAGCAACACTGAGCCACATTCATTCTTATGCAAGATTCCTCTATACCGACACCTGTCAACATTACTCCTTTTCATACATATACATCTAGTGTCCATCCATCATTCATCCATCCACTGATCTATACCATTATTACACACAGGAACATCAGATCCATACATCTATACATGTATGATGCATCTGTACAGCCACAGTATATCTGTGTCTACCTGAACCAGCTATATCTCTACAGCCACATGGTGGTCCAGAGACCCAGGGAGACGTGGGTCCCCAGGTTCGAACAGGGCTGGTGGAGGTGTGGGGGGGGGGGGGGGGGGGGGGGCACTCAGTACTCACTGGCAGACATGGACATGAGGGCCTGGATGGGTCTCCAGGCCATCATGCAAACCATCATGATGGGAAGATGGAGATGGTGTTCCCCGACATGTACATGATGAACAGGTTCATGGGGATCTGCTTCAGGGGGCCCAGGGCCACATCCCAGCAGCGCTGTGGGCGGGGGACGCAGAGGGGGAGAGAGAGAGAGAGAGAGAGAGAGAGAGAGAGAGAGAGAGAGAGAGAGAGAGAGAGAGAGAGAGAGAGAGAGAGAGAGAGAGAGAGAGAGAGAGAGAGAGAGAGAGAGAGAGAGCGAGAGAGAGAGAGAGAGAGAGAGGGGGGGGGGGGAATAGCAGAGACAGGGAGAGAGAGAGAGAGACATTGATTTCAATTTGAAAAAACAAAACAATAATTGACTGTAAAACAACACTGCATCAACAAATGTTTCTGAACGAGCACATGTATGACATCATCTGGGCCAAAGGATCATCAGCCTGATGATCACCTATCATGAATGAAGCCATTCTGACCAGATTGGGCGGGTTATCCACATACAGTCCCTCTTCTTATCATACTACCATTGACACACTGCCTGTTGTGAGGCAGTGGGAGTACCACCGCAGTAGAGGGCCTACCTTCTCCACCAGGTTCTTGTCCGTCTCCTGGATGCTGTTGTCGGGGACCGGCTTCTCAGAGTAGCCGATAGGATACACCACGTCTCCCTGGCCTCCCTGCCGGTCCACACGACTCCTACACACACACACACACACACACGCGCACATGCACGCGCACGCACACGCACGCACGCGCGCGCACACACACACACACACACACGATAAAATATAATCATCTTTGTTAAATGTTACATGAGATGCAGTCATTGTCAGGTGTGCAGATTTGCCTTCAGAACCTCCAGTTTGTTTAAACTGTGTGACTATAGAGCTACTGTGTGCCAAGGATGCTGTAGTTGCTGGCTAAGACCACAGATCAGCGGACAAGCTTATGTATTTGGGCTGGATTGGACACGTTCCTCTTGTCACTAGAGGACTGATTTTGCAATAGACTGTATAAAGTGTGTTCAGCAAAGACCCCACTGTACAAAATGTGTTTACCATAGACCTTACTGTACAAAATGTGTTTACCGTACAGCTTAGTGTGTAAAAAGTGTGTTTACCGTGCGTTGCCCATGCTCAGCTCCAGAGCCCATTTCATCCTTCGCCCACCGGCTCCGCCCCTAGTGGACAGAGCTCCTCCTCCTCCTCCAGCTTGACCACCGGCTGAAGCCATCAGCATCCAAACCTACCAAACTGGCCTGTATCTCGAAGCAGATTACAACAAATTTTCCACCCTAGTGATAAAGGATGGGGAAGATAATGAAAAAACAGATGCACAATGCATCATAACAGGAAGCTGTCATGTTAGAACAAACGAAAACCATACGCCACTGTCCTGGATGTCGGACATCAAGACCCCCTTTTTATTTTATTTTTTTTACAACTCGTGGATTGTGTTGTTGTGCATTTTCACACAATGGTCATGATTACATTCATTGTGAAAGGTTCTGGGTTCGATCCCCCGATGTCTGCTGCATGACTTGTCGTCACCCTAGAGTAAAAAATAATCCCCACATGCTTCTCAATCACACGTATCCGACAGTCACCTTGAATGATAGTCTGTCGGATGACAGAATAGTAAAACATTTACCCTGTGAAGCTAACCATAGCCAGCTAAGAACTAATCTCGCCACGACCTTATAATAAGACAACAAACATAGCAACGCAA